>JAQIUQ010006642.1:97500-258118 GCA_030378365.1 Hybognathus amarus
GTGTGAACAGGCCTTGCGTGTGTGTGTGTGTGTGCAGTGGCTCACTCTGAAGAAGAGGTTGGAGCGAGTCCTGGATGGATCTGAGCGGGAGCGTCTTCTTGCGTCGAGGGAGGTCGATGGACAGATCGTTGAACTGCTCGCGCTTCGTCACCGCTTCTCCACAGCTGCACACCCGAGGGAGACACAGATCGTTATCAGTCAGGATTAACACTATCCCAGCAGTGATTCATGCCAATCAATAGGACTTCAATTTTAAACATAATTATGATTACAATTTAAAGCATTGTTTTCAATAACTACATTTTCTTAAAAATCAATCAATATATAAAATCAGACATATATACCAATAGTGGCAACATTTACAGCCTCTCAATTTCAAAATTTCCAGAAAGTCTAAAAAAACAAAAATATTTTTTTTTTTTAAATGTCCATTAATATATTTTTCCTGAATTAGACAATGTTTTAATTTTTTTTTAAAAAGGACATTTCACTAAAATGCTTTACTCACGACACTCGCACTAATCACAAACTGGTTTCTCTTCTGTTTTCGAGGACAGAGTTATTATAAATCCAGAGACAACACACATCAAAAATAGAGTTTGATTCATGTTTTTTATATAAATGGTCAATTCAAAATCAATTCTCAAAGGCCAATAATTTTTTTTTCAATTTTATTAATCGATCACCCAAGCGCCAGCGTCAGTTTTCCTCCGTTACAGCTGATGCCGAGAGATCTGATGGTGTATCTCGAGTAGCCTGATGGTGTGTGAAGGTGTGCCGCGGTTCTGACTGGCTGTTCATTGTATGCATTTGACATTTTCTTAAAGTTTTAATGTACTCAAGTGTTCCTAAAATAAAAAAGTTTAATATACCGGTTTGTGGCTCTTCTTTTTATTAATTAACCACTTGTAAACTAATGTTCACTGATCTTTTTCATAAATAAAGGATTTGTATTAAATCAATATTCACTGAATTCGAATCGAGAATAAAAGCGAATTGAGAGATAGATAGATGCTGAAGTGACATTAAGTAAAACTACTCCTCCCAACGGAGGGAATGACATTTTTCCAGAAAACTTCTTCCCAGAGGAACAGAGTTCAAGCCCTTTCTCAGGACCCGTGCCTCTACGTTTACTTCCTCAAAACTTTCGGGACTGTGATTTATTTATTTATTTCAGATTCACAAACAAGGATCTCAAGGACCCGTGGGAACCCTGTCAGATCTAGTACTGAGCGCGAGTGCCTGATGTACGGTGGACGCACCTCTTGCATGTGATGGTGTGCTGCACCTCGAACTCCATGTTGACGGTGACGGGGCAGGTGTTAGACGCGCGATGGCTCCGCCTCCTCCGCTAGCCGCGCGCTCTGAGGCTCGTCCCAGGCCCACGGCTCACTCTTGCAGCTCTTGTTCACCTTCTCCACGTCCTCCTTCAGCTGGTCCAGACACTGGCTCAGGAACTCATGGGCATCCTGGGAAAAACACACCATTGGCACTTACCTCAAATAAACATTACGTGTCCGTTCACAACAACAACTTTATTAGATATCCACACTCGACTAGGGCTGTCAAATAACTTTAATATTTGTTGAATAAATATATATATTAGGGATGCACCGATATGAAAATTTTGGCCGATACCGATAATTCTTTATATTCGAAAAGCCGATAACCGATATATCGGCCGATAAACTTAAATCCAAATTATCTCATTTTGAGAGCCTGATGACAAAAAAAGTCTCAAAATTGAATCCATGTCCCAAGCGCACGATCATAATGATGTTCTCATTATATAGCCGATATGACCGATTTGCGCTGCACGTGTTGTACCGAACCGTATTTTAATTTTTTGAAGAGATTTCAATCATATTTCAAGAAATTCTAAAACATAAACAGTGCTCAACAAGTGTCTCAGCTGAAGGGAATAATACATTATTTATCGGCTTCAATATATCGGCCACATTTTTTTACCAGGCCGATAATGATAACATTAAAAATCAACATATATCGGCTGATACCGATATGCTGGCCAATATATTACGCATCCCTAATATATATATATATATATATATAGTTTAATGCACATTCGAATGCTAAAACTGTGCATTGTTGGTGTGTCACGATACATGATGTGTAGCAGTCACGCGTGTGTTTTTGTTAGTTTATCCAGGTCAGCGCGGTGTGTTGCTAACGTGAAAAATGGCAGAAAGACACAAAACTAGGGCTGTCAAATAGCTTTAATATTCGTTGAATATATATATATATATATATATATATATATATATATATATATATATATATATATATATATATATATATATATATATATATAGGGATGCACCGATATGAAAATTGGCCAGATACCGATAATTCTTTATATTCGAAAAGCCGATAACCGATATATCGGCCGATAAACTTAAATACAAATTTTTATCTAATTTTGAGAGCCTGATGACAAAAAAGTCTCAAAATTTAATCCATGTCCCAAGCGCACGATTATAATGATGTTCTCATTATAGTGTTGTACAGCCGATATGACCGATTTGCGCTGCACGTGTTGTACCGAACCGTATTTTAATTTTTTAAGAGATTTCCATCATATTTCAAGAAATTCAAAAACAAACAGCGCTCAACAAGTGTCTCAGCTGAAGGGAATAATACATTATTTATCGGCTTTAATATAACGGCCACATTTTTTTTACTAGGCCGATGAACGATAACATTAAAAATGAACATATATCGGCCGATACCGATATGCTGGCCGATATATACGTGCATCCCTAATATATATATATATATATATATATATATATTTTGTTTAATGCACATTCGAATGCTAAAACCGTGTATTGTTGGTGACGCAGTGTTTTTGTTAGTTTATCCAGGTCAGCGCGGTGTGTTCGCTGACGTGAAATATGGCAGAAAAAGACAAAACTGATGAAAACACTGTTCAAGGGAAATATTGTTTAACAACCATTTTCAGAGCCGAGTGTGTGTCTGAGTGTGTTTTCATCAGCTGGAAACACTGTCAACAAAGCGCTCCGCACTAGCGTCTGGTGTTTTTGATGATCAGTATGTTGATGTAGTGAGAAGTGTTCATGTAGTCCATTACACAATAACAGTAATAACAGTAATAACAGTAATAACAGTAAACTAATGCAGTAAATTTGAGTAAGCTGGGAGTTTACCGGGATTCAGGGGCGTAGCGGCCACCAGTAAACTAAACATTATTCCTTTATTGTATCATTATGGTTCGGTTAAGGACTTATGTTTAGGTTAGCATACGGCCCTTGGTGTGAGGTCAGATGCAGCAGAATGGAGGTGTCTTACGTTCTGCATGTACCCGGAGAAGCGCTCCGCTGTCGAGGAGATGGCGCTCTTCACTCGCCGCAGGAGATCTTTCTTCACTTCTGGAGGAGACACGTCTTTCTTCGCCAGCAGAAGAGCAAAGCGCCTTCATGTGGACGAGAGCAAGACATCAGCACACTTGTTAGACAGTTTCAACAGGAGCATTTGCTACCGCTCAGCCACTGCACTGACAAACTAAGCATAAACTAATCAGAAATCATGTGGCGCTTCAGTGTGACTAATCGTGCAGCCCTATCTTTAAGAGGATGTTTAGGAGTGTGTGAAACGAGTGGTTAGTTTAGGGCGAGAGTCGCAGCAGGCCGTACTTCAGGAGGGCGTTGACGGGGACCCTCTTCCACGGGATGCCCTGCTTCAACAGGTCACTGGAGAACGAGGGCAGGCTGAAGAGGGACTGCAGGATGGCGTTCATATAGCAGGTGTTGCCCAGATTGGAGAATCTACAGGAGAGGCAAACAACAGGCATGAGGTCAGCCAATCAGAGCGATCGTGGCCTCTCTGCAGGAGTCAGTGCGGTCCAGACGGACTGGGAATAGAGGAACTATGGGGAAAATAATGTGCTTTTCAAAAGAATTAGATGCATCCTAAACTGTTTGATTACACCATAACTTTTATATTTGTTGTGAAAATAAACTGAAAACATGTAATGTGGTGTAAACAGCGCTTCAGCCGTGTCCGACACTCACCCCTGCAGAGGCGGCTGAGGCTGAGCCAGAGCGGACGGCCTGGGCTTGTTCCAGCCACCGTAGTCCAGTGTCGGGCGCACCTTTTTAAAGGGAGTGGAGTGATTGGGTAACATCAGGCTTCTTTTGGCAGATGGACACTGGCCTGCACTGCTGGGCCTGGATATGGAGATTCAGGAGCACAGGGTCAGATCTCATAACGTTCAGTCATGCACTGGTTTTAGTCCAGACATATCAACAGTTCTGATGACCTCAGCACAGGACTCTAACTGATTAACTGATGACTTGTGCTGGTGTTTGTGAACTGGCCTGCACTGGTTATTCTGTTTGATCTTTGATCACATGTGCATTATGCTGTAGACAGAAAGTGCACAGTAGGGCTGTCAAATAAATGTGAATACTCGTTGAATGTAAGAAACCTGCACATTTTTGGGGGTGTCAAGAGGCGCGCGGGACACGATGACGTGTTTTTTTTTCTTAGATTGTTTAAAAATGTCGGGAAAAGGCCTGCTGACGAAAACACTGAGTTGGAGGGAAAAATCATGCAACGACACACCGAACCTGCACATCGGTCAGAGCAGAGTGTGTGTGAGTGTTTATCAGCTGGAAACATTTTTAACAGAAACAGATCAATTTGAGCATCTGATGAACATGAATATGAACATGTAGATGAACATGTAGATGTAGTGAGAAGTGCTTCTGAAGGGCAGTTTGCTATCTTGTGTTTATGTTCATTACGCTGTGTGTTGAAGTGTGTGTTCTCATGTCACAGATACACAAACACTGTTTTAAAGCACTTTTGTAACCTAATTTTCCTTGCATGCACATTAGGAAACTTATATTTTATTGTAGAACAATTGTTTCAACAGTTAATGCACTTTAAAAAGTGAATTTCATTTAGTTTCAATAAAAGATGAGATGCTTGATTGGTTTATATTTGCTGATCGCAACTCACAAGACAACACAGCACCTTTATCCTCTAACATTAAAGATATCGTACCTGACTTTTTCTTTTATTTGGGCAAAATGGTTTAAACCCCAAATAATTTATTTCTAAAACAGTCATCTGTGCAAAAAAAAAAGAAAAACAGGCTTTCCAAGCTCGTTCCAGGGACTGAAAGCCTTGGCCAATTACATGCTAAGGGGTTGCGCATATTGAATAATAAATGAGCGAGTACATCATGAATCCATTTTTCAAACCGTGTGTTTGTCTTATCCTGAGTCACTACGGCACACCTATAATAAGTGTTTCAGACTATTTTAGACTGGTTCAGGTCGTGCCACATGCAGTTCTGTTTATTAACCACTAGAGCGTCAAAAGTTACACACTGCAGCTTTAACTACTGCCTTTAAAATTCAAATATATTTGCTAATATTTAAGAAAGAAATGTACTTTTCATCCATTTTGACAATAAGCAACACCACAGAGTCACAGGCTCTTTACCTGTCCAGAAACGAGTGGGTCTGTGTGTAGTCTTTACTTCCTGACCGGCCCCCATAGAAGGATGTTGGCTGAAGAGGAGCAGGAGTGTGTGGAGCTGAGGAAACACAGCAGGGATTAGGTGTGATGAATCGTGTTGAGAAGCGTACAGCAGATAACACACGAGCACTAACCCGACGCTCGGTTCTCCTCAGACTGCTTGAGCTTCTCTTTGCAGCTGAGCAGGAACTTCCTGGATGTGTCTGTGATGGCCTTATTGTTGCTGAAAACCAGACAAATAAAGTTTATTCTCATTTTTTAACGTATATTTTATTCATAATGTGCAGTTACAAAAGTTATTCAGTGGACAACGAGTGAGTTTTCAGTCTTTTTATGGAGACGGCTGCAGGAATATTAGGCTACTGTCACTTTAAGAGCTGCACTATATAGTTACGCCTGCTGCTCTGAAAACAGCATAAAACATTTAAAAAAAAAATGCTCAGAGGAATTAAAATTAATTTTATAAGCAGTATTCAGTTCCTGACCTCAAGTGTCCTAGGTAAGACTCAGTGTTTTGTACATGTACCCTTAGTTTAGGAACCACTGCTTTAATGTTAGCTTGCAGTGTGTGATCATCAAGTCTTGTTGTGCGTGCACTATTGAGATTTGAGAGAACAATCTGTGAATATGTGCGTGATGAACCAGACTTCATAACCTGACCGGGTTCGCTAACCCCTAAACATCTGCACAGTAGTGTCAACACACACACTCGTACCTAGAGGAGTCGTTCTCTTTGGGATAGTCCTCGGCCAGATCTCCGTCAGAGGTCATCAGCCGCTTCCTCTTCTCACTCCTACAGGACAACAGGTCAAGGCTATCAACATGCTCCTCAAAATAACACAACTTCAAGTGAACCCTGTTAACATGCACATACTTTCTAAATGTCAATCATAATAATAACAATTTTTTTTATTATTTATTATTAACCCTGTTAACAAGCACATACTATCTAAATGTCATAATCATAACAATAACAATTTTATTATTATTTATTATTAACCCTGTAAACATGCACATACTTTCTAAATATCATAATCATAATCTAAAGTATTCATTATTTCAATGAGCTCATTGTTTCTGCCTTAAAATGATCATATTGTTCTAACTGTGAATTTGCATATGTAAATTTCTACGTCTCCTCTGATACCAGATCTCTCTAGATTGTAATGTGGACTTGTGCATTTACCCACATCTAAAAGCATTGCCAGGGTAAAGCCGAAAGCACAAAACATGATCTGAACAGGATAACATTTTAATAACTCGTCTTACTAATAACATTTTAATAACATAACATTAATAACGAGTCGCATTCTGATTTTGTCTTTCACGACACATTCATAATCATTACTTTCACCTGTGCACTGCGGCAAGCTGCGTGTTTGAATCTGTGCGCTGATTCGCTATATATACACTTTACATAATAGATCTGCACAATATATATATATATATATATATATATATATTAGGGTGGAACGGTACACAGAAGTCACGGTTCGGTTCATACCTCGGTTCAGACCTCACGGTTAGGTACGATTTCGGTACAATGGAGGGAAAAACAAAACAAAAATACAGAAGGCATTGTATTTTTTCAAGTTTTATAAAAGCATAGAACCAGTTTATTTGTAGTGCACTGACAATAGTTTTATATAATTAGTTTATTAATTAAATGAATAAAAAGACAAAAAGACTTTGCGAAATGTTTGGTAATTGTATCTGAATTAATTTTAAATTATTTTGCTATATTTCAGATGAATATATTTGTTTTCCTTAATTTTAATTAACATTATTAATTAACAATGTGACATTGTTTTCATCTGAATAAATAATTGATTTCTGTATAACATAATACTACCTTTAAAAACACATTGGATTTTCTTTTTGTAAGATTAGTGCTCCGAGGAATATGACGAATGTCCAAAAGATGGGACCCACAGACTGTTTTGAAATGGAGTTGGATAAATAGCCTATGTTTTGCTTTTAAAACAGTGTGTGTGTGATTTTGGTTGGATGACAGTTGTAGGTTACAGTTTGTCAAGAGTTTACAGTGTGACAAAAGCACAATGTTGTGTTTTATTGCGAGTGTAGCCTACACAAATATGAGAACAGTTTTTGTTTCCACTGTTCTATCGCGTCTCTCTCTCTCTCTACACACACACACACACACACACACAAGCATTGCAATCTTGACATCGCAACCTGTTCATTATGCGGTCACACCAAACGCGAATGAGAGCGCCAAATTCACGTCTATCGCGTCTGGTTCGACCCTAGTTCAAAAGCGAGGATGCGCGTATAAAGCCACGTTTGAAGTGAACGCGCGTTCAGAGCTTTGACGCTTCAGAGCTAGCTGATGGTACAGATTATGTGTCCCTAAAGAACCCGCGTATCCAACAGTAGTTCCGCATTACATTAATTAATATGCACGCGAGTTTTATTTATTTATATACCGTGTATTCTCCGTTTAAATTTTTGCACCGAACCGTGACGCCCGTACCATTTCGGTTTGATACGAATACATGTACCGTTCCACCCCTAAATATATATATATATATATATATATATATATACACACTCACCGGCCACTTTATTAGGTACCCCATGCTAGTAACGGGTTGGACCCCCTTTTGCCTTCAGAACTGCCTCAATTCTTCGTGTCATAGATTCAACAAGGTGCTGGAAGCATTCCTCAGGGAGTTTGGTCCATATTGACATGATGGCATCACACAGTTGCCGCAGATTTGTCGGCTGCACATCCATGATGCGAATCTCCCGTTCCACCACATCCCAAAGATGCTCTATTGGATTGAGATCTGGTGACTGTGGAGGCCATTTGAGTACAGCGAACTCATTGTCATGTTCAAGAAACCAGTCTGAGATGATTCCAGCTTTATGACATGGCGCATTATCCTGCTGAAAGTAGCCATCAGAAGTTGGGTACATTGTGGTCATAAAGGGATGGACATGGTCAGCAACAATACTCAGGTAGGCTGTGGCGTACAACGATGCTCTAATTGGTACCAAGGGGCCCAAAGAGTGCCAAGAAAATATTCCCCACACCATGACACCACCACCACCAGCCTGAACCGTTGATACAAGGCAGGATGGATCCATGCTTTCATGTTGTAGACGCCAAATTCTGACCCTACCATCCGAATGTCGCAGCAGAAATCGAGACTCATCAGACCAGGCAACGTTTTTCCAATCTTCTATTGTCCAATTTCGATGAGCTTGTGCAAATTGTAGCCTCAGTTTCCTGTTCTTAGCTGAAAGGAGTGGCACCCGGTGTGGTCTTCTGCTGCTGTAGCCCATCTGCCTCAAAGTTCGACGTACTGTGCGTTCAGAGATGCTCTTCTGCCCACCTTGGTTGTAACGGGTGGTTATTTGAGTCACTGTTGCCCTTCTATCAGCTCGAACCAGTCTGGCCATTCTCCTCTGACCTCTGGCATCAACAAGGCATTTCCGCCCACAGAACTGCCGCTCACTGGATGTTTTTTCTTTTTCGGACCATTCTCTGTAAACCCTAGAGATGGTTGTGCGTGAAAATCCCAGTAGATTAGCAGTTTCTGAAATACTCAGACCAGCCCTTCTGGCACCAACAATCATGCCACGTTCAAAGTCACTCAAATCACCTTTCTTCCCCATACTGATGCTCGGTTTGAACTGCAGGAGATTGTCTTGACCATGTCTACATGCCTAAATGCACTGAGTTGCCGCCATGTGATTGGCTGCTTAGAAATTAAGTGTTAACGAGCAGTTGAACAGGTGTACCTAATAAAGTGGCCGGTGAGTGTATATGTATATATATATATATATATATATATATATATATATATACTATATGTATATATATATACACACACATATATACATATATATATATACACACACATATATATATATATATATATATATATAACAAATGTATAAATCGCAATATGCATATCGCAACGGCTTGCAATAACGAAAATCACGCCGAATAACTTTTGTAGCTTTAAAAAAAATCAGTATTTGCTCCAGGAACAAACTAAGCAGGGTTTTATTTTTACATTTAGTTATTGAATTTCCTAATGTAGGATAACCTGAACCTGTGCTTTACACTGATGTTAATAACACTTCAGTAACGCACTGCCAGAAGATGTAAACGCATAAGAATGTGAAACATGTGTATAGGTTATACTATTTTAAAGATAAGTTTATTTTACACACTTTAAGCATTATAGCATATCACATTATTTATTGAATTATCACATTTCTCTTCAATATCATGTAGCTCGATTATATAGGCAATTAAAGGAGCATTATTATGATTTAGGGCTTGTTAAAGGTGCATTGCGCAAGTCTCTGAGTTTTTGCAGAACTACGCCCCCTCTGGCGACAAGCGAAACTGCAACCAGGTGTGCACGCGCGTTGGGGTTTGGAATGAACTACAAGCCGGTCTCTTTGAATCCGTCTTCTACTTGTGGAAAGTTTTGTCGCTCCAGTTGTATTCGCTGATATGGAGAATGGTGGCTAATACACAAACCTGCCAGACACAGCCAGGCGAGCGTGAACGCGCATGACGTCACACCCAATCCCAAATCCGTCCCGAATCCCTCTTATTTATTTGACTGTCCAGGATTATAGAGGCGATCGCAGTGATCAGAGAAGGGCTCATTCAGACCATCAGGCGATTGTTTCAGCATGTGTGGGCTAGACAAATGGCTATTTTTATAATGTTGCGCAATGCACCTTTAATGTAAACACGCAATTAGTCGACTAAAGGCTTAAATGAATAACTAGACAAATCTGTAATCGAGGGCAGCTGCGAGAGCATCACATGTGCGCACCTGTTCTCGGAGAGGCCGTTTCGGCCCGGCGTGGCTGTGGCTCGGCTGGGGCTCGCGAGGGGCTTCGGGGGGTGCTGTCCTCTCTGCTGTCCAGGCTGGGACGCCTCGGGGGGTCTGGAACACAAAACAGCTCAGTCATGTGACCTCTAGAGAAGAGTTGAGGAGTGTTTGAGGGCTTGTGATGCTGCGCTACCTGTTTATCTGATGGAGAAAGAGCCGAGTCGTTCTGTGCCGCGCGATTCCCAAGAACTAATCCAAAACTAGCACTTCCCTGGTTCGTCTTTAATACTGAATGAAGGTTGAAAACGACAAACACAAAAGTTAACATGACTTGCGAGAAAGAGTTGATAGTAGGACTGTGCAACGATTAATCACATCCAAAAAAACAGTTTGTCTTGCCAGACCGATTTATCGGCAGGCCGACATTAGGCATTTTCCAAACTATCGGTCTCGGCAGTTATATATACCCACCAGAGGGCGCTCTACACCGTTCCTGTTGGAAACACTCGTTGAGTTGGTCACGAGACATACATTGCTTGAATAACAATTAAAAGAACATCCCCATCAGTTCTCTTAACTCAAATAAGCATGACAACATTTGTGACTATCATGTCCAGTTTTGCTGCTGTTTGAAAATGTATGTTTTACATTTTTACATGCTTGTTCTGTTTGTATGATGTTTTTATAACCCTTACTAATAAATAAACACATTTTGGAGATTCTGAAAGATGTATGTAAACTTATTAGGGCTGGACCCGAATATTCAAATAATTGTTCGGTGGGTTGGTTTTCGATTTGAAAATGTGACATTCAAATATTCGTTTTTTGTTTGTTTTTTGCACACCTGCATCCCACTCGAAACGGTTCTCATTCGCGCTTGAATATGTTTTACATTATAAAATCTGGTAAAATATAATGCTTAACATATAACTTCGTTATAACTACTTAAATATATTTGCTTCTTCTTGGACTACTAAAAGTGCTCCTGCAATGGGGCTAGAGCGCAGAACAGAGTGTGTGTGGACAGAAGTGCAGGCCTGCACTTGTATTTTGAGCTGCGTTGCTTTGGCATTGTGGAAAATGGAATAATAGAAACAAAACGTATTATCCTTTCTACCCCTTATTATCAATCTAAATTAATCTACAGCAAGACTTTGAGATTTTACTGGGACCTCACAATTTCAATTTCACAATTTATTTATTGTTTTTCTACATTTAAGTTATTAGTTTTTTATTATTATCGTTTGTATTTATCTAAATTTCGCTTTTATTAATTTAAATTTTGTTTTTATGGTATGTTTATTTAAATTCTATTTAAATTTAGTTTTTATTTATTTAAATTTAGTTTTTATTATTTAAATTTAGTTTTATTTATTTAAATTTAGTTTATTTAAATCTACCAAACTTTGTCAGTGAGAAGATTATACCTTAAACATATTGCTTAAGTTATATCACTAATTTCGTTTTTATGTTACATTTATTTAAATTTCCTCCCGTCCGGACACTTCTCAGAGTCTAAAATGGCCGAGTACAAATTCATCTGAGCGCGTGACAAGTCAGAGTTCCCCAACTCTACAGTATATGCATGCAAATATGTCTTAAATATATACATGCATGTGTGTGTATTTATGTATACAAAATAATAAAACTCGACCGATAAAGGATTTTAAAGGCTGATACCGATACAAATTTGTTTGTTTTAAAATCTGATATATCGGCCGTTTTTTTTTCCAGTAACGCGCAACAAAACATAAACAGATTTCCCTAACATTAGTTATTTGTAGTTATTTATGAGTTTTAACTAAAATAATATGATAATGCATTTTAAAAAGAAAATTGTTTGAAACAGAAGAGAGGAACATCAAAATATATTAAAGTTCTGATTGCCTTATAAGCTCCCAGCCGCCTGAATCAGCAGGTTGCAGAATGTGTGGCGCGTTAGACGCGAGTGTTGCCAACAGGGATGGTGTAGCGTGCCCTCTGGTGGACAAACTATACAACACTCATGACATGTTTGAAGCGCGTTTCATCCGTTTTTATTATATTTTGAAATATTATTTTATCGTCCATTATAACTGCCGATACCGATAGTTTGGAAAATGCCTAATATCGGCCGATAATATAGGCCTGCCGATAAATCGGTCTGGCTCTTATAATTATACACAGTACACACACACATTATGCAAACAAACCTTAATTTTGGATGTGATTGATCGCTATTACTTGTTGCACCTCCCTAATATATATATATATGATGACTGACGGGGCGCGAGGACTAGCGGCAGTGAGGGCAGACACATGTACCTGCTGGTTTGCCGAGCCGGACCTTTTCAAGGTATTCCTTCATCTTTTTTGCCACCAACATGTTCAGTTTTTCCACCATGACAACACTCGAGTCTTTCAGAGTCAAAGTCATTCGGTTCGGCCCCTGCGTTTGATACCACGAAACCTGCTTTACATTGTGATTCAGCTGAAATAAAATTAACACAAAATTAGATTCAATAACATCCAGAAAAACACATTTAATGCTCGTGTCTTAATTAGACTGTGTCTCTTATAGTGGTTTCTAAACCCAAATTTCTAAGGCATCTAAATGATGAAACCTTGCTAAAGAAGTCCTCCAGTCTTTCTGGCTAATTAAACACCCCTAATTAAATATCATATTACTAAGACACATTATATATAGAGACAACTAATATTTATGATTGTCCATTTGAAGCAAATTCAGCAGCTCAATTTCAGCAGTTTTTCCCCTTGATATCCTCACTATATGAGTTACAAAAAACTGATGCATCAAATATGATACTTCAAAAACACACACGTTCGTTTTGTTCGATTTGGTCGTAAGGTTCAATAAACTTCAAATAAAAAACCCTCCAATGGCCTGACCACTGCTCCTCGTGTGTTAAAGACGGGGTGTGTGCACCTGGAACATCCTGGGCGCTCCGCCGCTGTTGAACTTCACTTGCAGGTTTATTTTGTTGTCTCTCTCGTGGATTTCGAAGACGCCCTCTCTCCATTTGGTGGTTCCCAGTTCTCCACAGCGGATGCGTGTGCGGACCGGGCCGCCGCTGGTCAGTCTGGGCCCGGAGACAGACATCAGGACCTCCTCGATCTCCGGCACACAGTAGAGGCCAATGATCCTGACAGAAGACCAGAGGCAAGCACACACGTCAACACTTACACACACACACACACACACACAATGTAGCCACTGCTCAGTGGAAACCTCATCTCTGATGTTTTGCATTGCATGCAACAAAATAATCCATTAGCAATCTAATTAAATTTCGACATTATCAGCAATCAAGATCACTATTAATCCCAGGATTCAAGGGAAAATATATTAGCGGAAGTGGGTGGGACAGGGAACCATAACACTACGCTACACAACTTTACACACAAATATACCGTTCATTTAAATAAATCATTTTAATTTTGAACTCAATTCTATTCTCTATGCGCTCCTGTTGACTGAATGACACAGCTGGACTATTAATGATGTCTTTACTAACTTTCTGGGCCGGACCGTTTCCAACTACACAGAAGCCTTTGGAGGAGTGATGTCCCGTTTACACGGAGGGAAGATGCAGATATTTCTCTGCGGTTTGGCCTCTCATTTACTCAAAAACCCAGTTATCATCACTGAAAACCATTATTTCTACAAACTCCAGCCAAAAGTGGAGATTTCTGATAACGCCGGTTATGTGTGTCCATGTCGACGGGGAGAAACCGAGTTTTAGGTTCTCAAATGTCACATTATGCGCCAGAAAACGTCATGTGAGCGCCCAGTTATGATGGCGTATTTATGCGGGTCGATGTAAATTAAAGCTTTTTTTTTAAACGATGTTGAGTGCACGATGTTATTATTAAAAACGGAGGGGGAAATATTTGTTTCTCTAGCCTAAATACCCGGCTATGTGTAAATGTGGCCTGATCCAGCTCTCAGATTTAATCCGAGAATATTAAAAAAATCTTAATTTGTGTCCCGAAGATGAACGAAAGTCTTACGTGTTGAACAACATGAGGGTCAGTAATTATAGATGGAGTTTACCTGTTTGGGTGAACTATCCCTTTAACAACATCAGCATTGAGGACTACATTTAACCAGACAATAGATGTTTGAGACACTTTACAATACAGTCTCATTTATGAATGTATTAACTAACATGAGCTAACAGAGCAATATTTTTTGATAATGTTAGTTAATAAAATACGTATTACTGCTAGTTACAATAACAATATTGTCACTGTCACAAGTAATTTGTATTGACTCGGTGTTCACGGTGCATTAATGTTAACAGATACAACTCTGGATCCTAATGAGTTTAACTTAACATCAACTAAGATTAATAAATGCTGTTGTTCATTAATTGTCGGTTCATGTTAACAAAATGAAACCTTATTATAAAGTGTTACCATTTTGTAATAAAGAAAGTTGTCCATAGGCGTGTAAATTAACTTAGTTAAGGAGTCTTACGCTGGTTTAAACTAGTATTGTACATGACTGATTTATGTTGAAGTGTTTGGGACGAGGCTTTTGTTTATGCATCAAAGTATATCATTTTAATTTAGATTTATCGGCCAATATATCTGTTATCGGCTTTCGAACAAAGAATTATCGGTTATCGGCCAAAATGTCCATATTGATGTGTCCTTAGTTTTAAGGGATACAATTATTGAAGAGACTTGAACCTTAATTTAATGAATCTGACTGCCAAATAATAAACTCCGCCATACTTTCTCAAACTCACAGTGTAATCAAGTGCACGTCATTTAATAGTCCAGTCATTTTAAGGCAAAATTAGGAGTGGACCCGAATATTCGTTACTTTTGTTTTTCGAAACTTTTCACAAAAGGGATTCTTCAGGGCTTTACTTACTCAAGACATATAGAAGATAGAATTAATGTACTATAAAAGGGATAGTGCTGGTTCACCCTAAAATGTAAATTCATTCATTATAGAAGATAGTTATGTATCCCGTCACAAAACATGATATTTTGGATGAATGATAGTAATCAAACACCAGCTTTCTGACTCCCAGCATTATTCAAAATATCATTATTGTGTTCAGCAGAAGAAATAAACTCATAGTTTTGTAACATAAAGGTCAGTAAGTAAAATTAACGACTTTTTAATTTTATTTTAGGGTGAACTATACCTCTAACAATGTGCCTGTTTGGTAATAACATCCCACACATCTAAAACTAACCCTCGCTAACTTTCAGACAACTACAGCACAGTGTAATTCTACATTAAAGCGATAAACTCTGCAACTTTACAAAAATACCACGTGACAAAACAAAATCCCTTAAGTCAAACCACATCATTGTAGCTTTAAAAGCCTTGAGCTTCACTGTGGCAAACTTCTGACATGTACCGTCCACTAACTTTACATCATATCTCTGCTAAAGCTCTCAAGTGTGAGAGAGCTCGCGGTCCCGCATGTTTACAGAAGTTACAGTGAGTAGAGATAAAGGTAAACAAACGCATCAGACGTCAAGACATCACACGCGCTCTTTAAACCAGCCGAGCCGCCTAACGCTCGCGTCCTCTCGCGTCCCCGCCTCGGAACACAGCAACACTCGGGTATTTCTCTGAAGCGGGTCTTTATTCTGCGGTTTCCTCACTCGTCGCGGGGAAATAATGACACACGTATCATCCACACGCGGCTAATTAACTAGCATTAGCAGCCCGGGCCGAGAGATAGGCTTGGTTCTGCTAACTGCCCATTCTGAGTAAAACCCTGGGCGAAGTCGGCACATAAACCACATATCATTTACCTGCGGGAGGGTAATTCCTGAAAGAAAGCGCTGGGGAATGAATATATCCACTCAATGTAACTCTCTCTGTCAGTGTGTGAGTTTCGCCGGGTATGATGATGATTTCTGCGCGCGAGTCACACGAGCAGCCGATGATGGCGGGAATGTGAAAATTCAGAGCGGAAATGGGAGGTGAGAACTTTCAAGAAGTGCGTAAACTCACGCGAGATTTCAGAATACAATAAAAACTGTTTTTTATATTAACATTTCGTCAACTTGTGTGAGGATTACATGTGCACGAATAACATCATAAGCGTAATCAGATTGCTCCGTAAACTAAAAAAAAACATTATGCATTATCAAACGGTTTTTCATTACGTCACCAGCGCCCCTTCCGATTGGCTGCGAAGGGAGCCACGCCATCAGCGGGGCGGAAGTTCAGTATTATCCACGGGATTCTTTCGCTTAGGACTTTATTATCTCAGTTCAGACTCAGGGAAAGAGAGAAGATTCGTTAAAACTGCACAGAGGTGAGTAGTTTGTGATATGTTATTAGATATATATTTGTAATATAGTTAATAAGTCAGCTAATTTAGGATATTACGGGTTTTTTGTCTCTCACTGGGTCAGAAACTACGAGTTTAGCTGTAATGTTATGAT
Organism: Hybognathus amarus; assembly: GCA_030378365.1. Classification (NCBI taxonomy): domain Eukaryota; kingdom Metazoa; phylum Chordata; class Actinopteri; order Cypriniformes; family Leuciscidae; genus Hybognathus; species Hybognathus amarus. The sequence goes on from JAQIUQ010006642.1 coordinate 114,276, forward strand.
GATGTTTGGGAGAATTCATCCTCTTCATCCTATTAGTACTTTCACTGTGTCATTTATAGATGAATAATAATTGCTCGTAATTCAGGTAAACTGTAATGGGAGGTTAATAGAGACAGTAATGGAGGTGAAGCTGAAGGCCTCCTGCTGATGTGGCCTTTGACCAGTGACAGATACTGAACTAACATGACCAGCAGTGACCCATCATGTGTGTGTGTGTGTGTGATATCTAAAGTGATTTACAGAACCGGTTGCAGATTTTAAGTGTGTATATTTCTCAAATGGGATTCAATTCCCAGTTAACTTACTCAATTTCCAGGACATTCATCTTTGACTATGTGATTAGTTGCTATTATGAAATGACCTTACTGCTCAAAAATCTGGAATAATTTAGATATTTTAATGGTTTGAATGAAGTCTTTAAGGCTGCACGTATTATTACAGTAAAACCGATTTATTAGGTGCTTTAAGTTGCCTAATTTTTTAAATTGAAGCTCTGGCAAACCCTTGAGAACAGCCATATTTATAAAAAGTGCTTGAATCTTGAAAGACAATATATGTGAAATTAGTGTTTAATTTTATTGATAAAACGATCTTTTCAGGCACGATTAACGCTGCAGCCCGTCTGATATAGAGCCGGTTCAAATGGCAATGAGTGTGACGATATATCAATATCCAAGTATATTGTCAGGGATTGTAGGATCAGCATTATAATCTCTTTCTCTCTGACAGGCATGTGATGTCTCAGATGTAGCGCTCGTCCTTCAGTCCCGGTGGTCATGGCGGAGACTGTGAACGGTGTGGCGCCCCGCGGGCCGTACATCAGCGCCGTCACCAGCCGCGCGCTGAACCTGCTGATGCGCGCCGCGCTGCTCTTCATGGTGGGAGTGTTTCTCGCGCTCGTGTTGAACCTGCTGCAGGTGCAGCGCAACGTCACGCTCTTCCCTCCAGACGTCATCAGCAGCATCTTCTCCTCCGCCTGGTGGGTTCCTCCCTGCTGTGGGACGGCTGCAGGTACACACACACGCTCACACACACTCACACACCCTGAACAGGATTGTGAGATCTATGATGCGACTCGGACATTGCATGAGCGGTTTGATTGACTGTCCCTCTTGTGTGTTCAGCGCTGATAGGTTTGCTGTACCCCTGTATGGACCGGCGTCTCGGAGAGCCACATAACCTCAAGAGGGAGTGGTCAAATGTCATGCGCTGTGTGGCCGTGTTCGTGGGCATAAATCATGCCAGCGCTGTATCCTTCTCACACAACATCACAACTGCTCATTCCTGACGTACTGTAACAGGCATTCTGTCATCTGACCAATCAGAGCAGAGTAGACCAATCACAGCAGACTGGGCCATTTGACCAATCAGAGTAGAGTAGACCAATCACAGCAGACTGGGTCATCTGACCAATCAGAGCAGAGTAGACCAATCACAATAGACTGGGTCACCTGACCAATCAGAGCAGAGTAGACCAATCACAACAGACTGGGTCATCTGACCAATCAGAGCAGAGTAGACCAATCACAACAGACTGGGCCATTTGACCAATCAGAGCAGAGTAGACCAATCACAACAGACTGGGTCACCTGACCAATCAGAGCAGAGTAGACCAATCACAACAGACTGGGTCATCTGACCAATCAGAGCAGAGTAGGCCAATCACAACAGACTGGGCCATTTGACCAATCAGAGCAGAGTAGATCAATCACAGCAGACTGGGTCATCTGACCAATCAGAGCAGAGTAGACCAATCACAACAGACTGGGTCATCTGACCAATCAGAGCAGAGTAGACCAATCACAACAGACTGGGCCATTTGACCAATCAGAGCAGAGTAGACCAATCACAGCAGACTGGGCCATCTGACCAATCAGAGCAGAGTAGACCAATCACAACAGACTGGGCCATCTGACCAATCACAGTAGAGTAGACCAATCACAACAGACTGGGCCATTTGACCAATCAGAGCAGAGTAGACCAATCACAGCAGACTGGGCCATCTGACCAATCAGAGCAGAGTAGACCAATCACAACAGACTGGGCCATCTGACCAATCACAGTAGAGTAGACCAATCACAACAGACTGGGTCATCTGACCAATCAGAGCAGAGTAGACCAATCACAGCAGACTGGGTCATCTGACCAATCAGAGTAGAGTAGACCAATCACAACAGACTGGGCCATTTGACCAATCAGAGCAGAGTAGACCAATCACAGCAGACTGGGTCATCTGACCAATCAGAGTAGAGTAGACCAATCACAACAGACTGGGTCATCTGACCAATCAAAGCAGAGTAGACCAATCACAACAGACTGGGTCATCTGACCAATCAGAGCAGAGTAGACCAATCACAGCAGACTGGGTCATCTGACCAATCAGAGCAGAGTAGACCAATCACAACAGACTGGGCCATTTGACCAATCAGAGTAGAGTAGACCAATCACAGCAGACTGGGTCATCTGACCAATCAGAGCAGAGTAGACCAATCACAGCAGACTGGGTCATCTGACCAATCAGAGTAGAGTAGACCAATCACAACAGACTGGGCCATTTGACCAATCAGAGCAGAGTAGACCAATCACAGCAGACTGGGTCATCTGACCAATCAGAGCAGAGTAGACCAATCACAACAGACTGGGTCATCTGACCAATCAGAGCAGAGTAGACCAATCACAACAGACTGGGTCATCTGACCAATCAGAGCAGAGTAGACCAATCACAGCAGACTGGGTCATCTGACCAATCAGAGCAGAGTAGAGCAATCACAACAGACTGGGCCATTTGACCAATCAGAGCAGAGTAGACCAATCACAGCAGACTGGGTCATCTGACCAATCAGAGCAGAGTAGACCAATCACAGCAGACTGGGTCATCTGACCAATCAGAGCAGAGTAGACCAATCACAACAGACTGGGTCATCTGACCAATCAGAGTAGAGTAGACCAATCACAACAGACTGGGTCATCTGACCAATCAAAGCAGAGTAGACCAATCACAACAGACTGGGTCATCTGACCAATCAGAGCAGAGTAGACCAATCACAGCAGACTGGGTCATCTGACCAATCAGAGCAGAGTAGACCAATCACAACAGACTGGGTCATCTGACCAATCAGAGCAGAGTAGACCAATCACAACAGACTGGGCCATTTGACCAATCAGAGCAGAGTAGACCAATCACAACAGACTGGGTCATCTGACCAATCAGAGCAGAGTAGACCAATCACAGCAGACTGGGTCATCTGACCAATCAGAGAAGAATAGACCAATCACAACAGACTGGGTCATCTGACCAATCAGAGTAGAGTAGACCAATCACAACAGACTGGGTCATCTGACCAATCAGAGCAGAGTAGACCAATCACAACAGACTGGGTCATCTGACCAATCAGAGCAGAGTAGACCAATCACAGCAGACTGGGTCATCTGACCAATCAAAGCAGAGTAGACCAATCACAACAGACTGGGCCATTTGACCAATCAGAGCAGAGTAGACCAATCACAGCAGACTGGGTCATCTGACCAATCAAAGCAGAGTAGACCAATCACAACAGACTGGGTCATCTGACCAATCAGAGCAGAGTAGACCAATCACAGCAGACTGGGCCATTTGACCAATAGGAGCAGAGTAGACCAATCACAGCAGACTGGGTCATCTGACCAATCAGAGCAGAGTAGACCAATCACAACAGACTGGGTCATCTGACCAATCAGAGCAGAGTAGACCAATCACAACAGACTGGGCCATTTGACCAATCAGAGCAGAGTAGACCAATCACAACAGACTGGGCCATTTGACCAATCAGGAGCAGAGTAGACCAATCACAGCAGACTGGGTCATCTGACCAATCAGAGCAGAGTAGACCAATCACAACAGACTGGGTCATCTGACCAATCAGAGCAGAGTAGACCAATCACAACAGACTGGGCCATTTGACCAATCAGGAGCAGAGTAGACCAATCACAGCAGACTGGGTCATCTGACCAATCAGAGCAGAGTAGACCAATCACAACAGACTGGGCCATTTGACCAATCAGAGCAGAGTAGACCAATCACAACAGACTGGGCCATTTGACCAATCAGAGCAGAGTAGACCAATCACAGCAGACTGGGTCATCTGACCAATCAGAGCAGAGTAGACCAATCACAGCAGACTGGGCCATTTGACCAATAGGAGCAGAGTAGACCAATCACAACAGACTGGGTCATCTGACCAATCAGAGCAGAGTAGACCAATCACAACAGACTGGGTCATCTGACCAATCAGAGCAGAGTAGACCAATCACAACAGACTGGGCCATCTGACCAATCAGAGTAAAGTAGACCAATCACAACAGACTGGGTCATCTGACCAATCAGAGCAGAGTAGACCAATCACAACAGACTGGGTCATCTGACCAATCAGAGCAGAGTAGACCAATCACAACAGACTGGGCCATCTGACCAATCAGAGTAAAGTAGACCAATCACAACAGACTGGGCCATCTGACCAATCAGAAAAAAGTTAGTTGGTATGAACAATACACAATGATGTGACAGTGGAAGAGTGAGTCGATGAGATTACATGTTTAGACAGTTGTTAAAAGCTTTTAAGAAAATCACAAGGGGCTTTTACTGTTGTGTAAAGTGTGAAAATATCTTGATATGGTTCATATTTACCCAAAATCCCATTCAAAATGCCAGTTGAGTTCAGGACGATGGCGCTGTACATGCTGAAGTGATTGGTGTCGTCCTGCTCCTGTACGAAGGGTCTTCTTTAACACAGTGTCCGACAGAAGGTGGACTTCGTGAATAACGTGCAGCTGTCTCTGACGCTGGCCGCACTGTCCGTGGGCCTGTGGTGGACCTTCGACCGCTCGCGCAACGGCTTCGGGCTCGGCGTCGCCATCGCCACACTCGCCACTCTCGCCACTCAGCTGCTGGTCTACAACGGCGTCTTTCAGTGAGGGGCGCTCGTACATCAGCCAATCACAGTCAGAACTACACTAAACCAGGAGTTCACTTCAGAATGAACAGTTCCTGATCATTTACTCTCCCCCATGTCACACAAGATTCATGTCTTTCTTCAGTCGAAAGGAAATTACGTTTTTTAAGGAAAACACTCGAGGATGTTTCTCCATATAGTGTCTTCAATGGTCCAACGGGTCGAAGGTCAGATGTGAGTTTCAGTGCAGCTTCAAAGACACGATCCAGACGAGGATTAAGAGTCTGATCTAGACAAACAAGCGCACATTTAGAACAAAATACACATTTAACCACAAATGCTCGTCTTGCACGTCCACAATTTCACACATTACGTGATCAGGTTGAAAGGGAAATGTTGGGAAGAGCGAAAAACAACTTCCAACTTTGAAATCGTCCGACCTCGTGGTTTTACCTTTTATTTATTATTTATTTTGTAAAGAGCGTTTGACTCAGTCTATGCACATTCTCTTTGTAAACACTAGTTCGGTTCTTACGCCTACGTCCCGCTTGACCTTTCAACATAATGACCTAATGTGTGTCGCATCACAGCGAGTGCAAGACCAGCATTTGTGGATAAAAGTATATAAATGTGTATTTTGTTCTAAATGTCGGCTGGTTTGTCTAGATCAGACTCTTATTCCTCGTCTGGATCGTGTCTTTGAAGCCGCACTGAAACTCACATCTTGAAGACACTATATGGAGAAACATCCTGGAGTGTGTTCCTCAAAAACCTTCATTTCTTCTCCACTGAAGAAAAAGAAAGACGAGAACAACTTAGATGATGTGGAGGAGAGTAAATGATCAGGGAATTTTAATTCTAAAGTGAAAAACTCCTTTAACATCCACGCTGAACAGACATAACGCTCTGAGACATCTATGGGTTTATCATTCAGGAGGACCGCTTTCAGCCTTGATAGTCCTGTATTGTGATTGCCTTTACACACAGACTGTTTTAAAGGGACAATGTGCACTTTTTTAGGTATTGTATTATCTAAAATCAATATTTTTATTCATAAATATGTCCTCATTGGTGTACAAATAGCTCTGCCAATGACTTATCCTCGTAAACGAAGAATTTATTATCTTTATATACAGTAGATGGGACAGGTCGGTCCCACTGTAAAAAAATATTGTTGGTTTAACTTAAATAAGTAACCTGGTTGCCTTAATTTTAAGTTCATTGAAATGGAAAAAATGAGTTAATAAAATGGAGATTAATTGAATCACAAGAAACTCAAAATATTATGTTATCTGAAGTACATAAATTATCTAAGTTGATTTGACAAAATAAAAATGTTGTGATTACAAATCATGAAACTTTTTTTGCAGTGTGAAGGCTTCCATATTGTTCGTTGTGTCAAGTTGCTGTTTGTTTGAAAAAACAAACCCGAAGAAACTCGACGAAATGCTTTTAGAAGATCCTGTCAGAGCTTTTTGTACAGAACGGCTTCCGTAGATTTGAAAAAGCGAGGCGCTGGAGAGACAATTCGTTTGAATGCAAAATACAATTTCACCGCTAGATGGGAGAAAGTCCTACACATTGTCCCTTTAAGATCTACAGTTCACACTGGTTTTGCATGTATGTTGTGTGTGTGTGTGTGTGTGTTCAGATACACCTCTCCTGACTTCCTCTACATCCGCTCCTGGCTGCCCTGTATCTTCTTCGCAGGAGTGATGACGGTGGGAACATCGGACGACAGCTCGCTCTGGTAAACTCTCGCATGTGACCGGCTCTGAGCAGTGTGTGTGTGTGTGTGTGATCAAGGTTTCACACTGCCGTCAGATGTTTGGGGTCAGAAACACTGGACACATTACATTGATCAAAAGAGACAGTAAAGACACATCATAATATAACAAAAGATTTCTGTTTCAAGTGCTTTGTAGTCATAAAAAAATCGGTTTCCACAGAAATATGAAGAGGCACATCTGTTTTCAACATTAATAATAATCAGAACTCTTTCTTGATCATCAGATCCTCATATTAGAGTGATTTCTGAAGGATCATGTGACACTGAAGACTGGAGTAATGATGCTGAATATTCAACTTTGATCACAGGAATAAATTACACAATATTCACATAGGAAACTGATGATTTACACTGGAATAATAAGCAACTAATTCATTTACTTAGTTAATTTTTATGGAAGGGAATGTATGTTTGTGGTGTGTTTATATTTCTCACCTGGCTGAGGCTCAATGTCTTCTTTTCTTTTGGTCTTTTTTCATTTTTTGCAAGTAGTAATGCATTCAACAGCATAGCTCATATTATAGAATATACTTTGTTTTCTTTAAAAAACACTTTCATGACCGGTTTCCCAGTCAGGGCTTAGATTAAGCCAGGATTAGGCCTAAATTCAATGAGGACATTTATGCAACGTGACTTAGAAAAAAACATTACTGGTGCATCTTGAGACAAAACAATGGCACTGACATATTTTGAGATATATTAAGTTAAAACATGCATTTTAGTTAAGACTAGCTTAAGCCTCATCTGTGAAACCGGGGGTAAGAATATTAATATTAATATGTTGAGCATTTCTAATATTTCCTGACTTCTAGAGCGATGTGTGTCAAACAAAAGATCTTCTGACATGACGGGTTATTCACTTTCTGTACAGTGTGTGAGTGTCGGCCACTGCGTTATTGGAGAAGAGAGACAATTTAAATTCAGTAATTAATTAAACTGAAAAGAAATGTGCATTTCTTTACTTTAAAAAAAAAAAAGACTCAAATACTAATATGTACATTTAGTTACTTTAGTCATTAAATAAAAAAAGTATTCTGATTACATAATGCATGTTACTTGTAATGCGTTTATAAGCTAAGGTTAATAAGTAAATTTTTTTTTTTTACAAAGCAATATTTCAAGTGCAAATGATTAGATGCATAAGCCAATTCTGGAAGCTGTTAAAGCTGTGAAATGTCCTGTTTGAGCCCGTTCTCAGTGCAGTGATTGGTGTTTCTGTGTTTCCTGCAGTACGAGTACAAAGTCAGTCAGGAAAAGACTCATCAGGATTGAGGAGAATCCTCCACACACACACACACAGCGAGGCGTCACTCTGTGTGTGTGTGTTAGGACCGACAGTGTTACGATGATCCTCCATTCACCTCCTCAGACGCTCAGCTTCTTCACAGGTGTGTGTGTGACAGGAATATATGAAGTCTCACACACCGTCTGCGCCAGCGCTGAGATGCAGAGAAGTGCCAAACGGACTCTGATTGGCCGAACCGCAGGACTGTCCTCATGACTGTAGGTGTGAGAGAATATTTAGACCCATTACATGCAGAGAGGCAAAGCGCAGTCAATCTGAGAATACGAGTATGTGACGAGACGCCACCATCGGGTCTCATTCAGCAGAACCCAAACCAGTATATGAGTTATCATGCGGGGGAATCTCTCATCTGTGACACATCCCAGCACACCCGAGGGCACCGGCTCGTATCCAGCACTAGTGGGCGTCAGAGCATCACCACATCCAGTCGGGACGGGGACTCACTGTTCAACAAGGCGTTTATTACAACTTCAATTCATTTGATGCTAGACTCAAACATCTCCTGAAAGACACATCCTACATGCAGAAGTCACGTCTATAAACGTCCGTTTGGCTTCAGAATAAAAACAAACATGACATTCCATTGATCATTACCTAAGCCTTAAAATCAGTGCTAGGCAATGATCAGATCGCATCCACAATAAAAGTTTGTGTTTACATAATTGTGCGTGTGTGTGTGTATATAATGCACACACATCCATGTATACATTTAAGAAAAATGTATTTATATATAAAATATGTATACTGTAAAAAAAATATTTTCATTTTTTTTTGTCAAATCAACTTAAATAATTTATTTAGTTGAGAACTTATTATTTTGAGTTTCTGATGATTAAATTAATCTCCATTGTATTAACTCACTTTTTCCAGTTCAATCAACTTAAAATTTTAAGGCAACCAGGTTACTTACTTTTTTAAGTTAAACCAACAATATTTTTTTTACAGTGATTAATTAATATATATCATCAATATATACAGTATATGCATGCTTAAATACAAACATATGTCTGTATTTATACAAAATACACATAAATATAATGTAAAGACAAACTTTTATTTGGGATGTGATCATTGCCCAGCGCTGGTTAAAGTGAGATGTGCTGGAGCTCAGGCAGACACACTGATTTTGGGTTAATTAAGGGAGTTTTTTGTATTATCCTCTTTTTATTGGGATGACATTTTATTGAAATATTGACTAGGATGCAGAGTAAGTGGGATCAACATATTTTATTAAGTGTTTACAAGGATCTTTTACAGCTGAAATAATTGTGACAAGAGTTGGAGTTCATCCGTGACGTCAGAAACTGCATATTTTCTCACGCTTTGGCGATTACTTGATCCATGGTTTGTATTTAACCACATTTACTGTTTTTTGAAGTTGAAGTCACATGTTTGTTATCTGCATTATTAAAAGAGAGACTTTCTTTGAAATACATTTGTGTTTAATATTATAATATGTTTCTATTGGTTCCTGAGGCCAGTGACTATTTAAACCCTGAACGTTACTTGCTATTGCCTATTGGTGTAAAGTGCGGTTACAGCTTTAATTGACATTGATCTCTATCTGATCTGTGGCATGCACAAAAAGTAATTTTAAAATGCATTCAGATGGTAGACATAAAGAGGGAGACGAGAACGAGTACTGCGTAATATCTTATAGGGGAAAATCTATTTTCCTCGATATTGAAGCCCAAAAATTATCCTTAATTTTGAATTATTGCAAAATGCGTTTTTGGTGAGGTGAGGCGGCTTAGCTTGCCTAGCCTATGTGCTGTCCTGCGGCCTGTCGAGAGCGGCCCTTTGGTAACGGTCCAATGGTCACACCCATTGCGTCACGCTCCCGCCAAAGCCGGCGTGGCTTAGCCCCGTAAACATAGCTCGATGGGCTGATATTACTGTTTTTTCATCGCCGAAGTGAACCAGCATGTCGCAGGCATGGCAAGATATGCAGTACTCATTTCCTCTTCTATAAAGAACTGAGGTTACGTTAGTAACAGAGTACGTTCTCTTATGAGAGATTCTCTCGTACTGCGTAATATCTTACGCTAGGGGAACACTATGCAAAATGCCGTGCATGTAGGGATCCAGCACCAAAGTCCCAAGGGGCAAGTGCCCGGGGTGCATGTAGTGCATAATCACCATGAACTCACAGAGAGTCCGAAAAGAGGCTAGCTGCATCATTCTCAAATAATTTAGCCACAAGAAAGGCTATTCATAATAATAGTGTCACGCACAGTAAGAGTGAAGAGGAAAACTTCGGCCTGTACTGAGTGATAGTATGGGTATTATTTTTCCTTGGAAAAAAACTCACAGCCCATTGAGCGGTGCTCAAGCGAGTGCAGTACTCTGTGCCGAAACAACGGGCAGGTGGTACTTGACTTTTAAATCGACAGCAATTTGGCTTGTAAGGCGGGAACTTTTAGGTTAGAAAACCTTAAAATGTAGACGAGGAGGCCCAGCCTGCCGCCATACAGATATCTTGTATAGAGATTCCCACTAGACCACGACCATGATGAGGCCATGCCTTTAGAGTACTCTAACACCTAAAGGGCACTCAAGTCCCTTTGTAGTGTGCCATTGCTATGGTATCAACTATCCATCTGGATAGGGTCTGTTTCGAAGTGGCCTCTAGCACCATGGAAAGGTCCCACATGGGGATAGATGGGGGTCTAGGAGGATTCATCCTCTTAGCTTCTTTTAGGAAACAAATGACCAGATCATTTTTCCACAATGACGGGCCAGACGCAGGTTTTGTAAACGCTTAACGCTTTTTGTAAACCAGTAGCTCTACGGCCTCCACATAGACTTTGAGCATGGATGGGGAGCTGCCCTTATCCAGTAGCTCTTGTAGGAAGGAAAGAACCTCCATTACCCCGCTGCTTGTGGGGTTTTGCACCAGTTAACAAACACTGACCACTGAGATGCATAGAGGCGTGTTCTAGACGGTGCTCTGGCCTGTGTGATGGTGTTTAGCACTCCCGGGGAGGTTTGAAGGTACCGGTTCATGGCCCATGTGTGCAGGGCCCACCTTTCTGGGTGAGGATGCTAAATTGAGCCCTCGGCCTGAGAGAGGAGGTCTTTCCTCGTCGGAATAGGCTATGGGGCAGTGCTCGTCAGCTGCATTAGGACTGGGAACCATTCCTGGTTCGTCCAGAGCAGAGCCACAAGGAGCACAGAGCATCTGGTTTCCCTTATTCGTTCCAACACCTGAGGCAGGAGCGAAACTGGAGGGAAAGCATAGAGCGGGCAGCTGGGCCAGATGAGGGCCAGTGCATCCTTGCTCTTTGAGAAGAATTTTGGATAGTGAGCGTTCTTCTGGGATGCGAATAGGTCCACCTGTGCTCTGCCGAACTTCTCCCACAGCAGGAGGTTTGTCTGCGGATGCAGAGACCATTCCCCAGCTGGTATATTGTTCCTGGACCGTCTGTCTGGCTCCAAATTCAGGAGGCCAGGCACGTGTGCTGCTCTCAGTGAGCACAGATTGTGCTGAGCCCAGACCAGAATGCGTTCTGTCAGTCTGAGAAGGTTTCGAGACCTGACGCCGCCCTGGCCATTTATGTTGGATACCACCGACATGTTGTCCGAGCGGACTAAGACGTGATAGTCCTTTATTCGGGGACAGAAGCGCCTCAGTACATTTCGAATGCCAACATATCCAGACAGTTTATGTGAAGGAGCTTTTCTAGTTCTGACCAAAGGCTGAAGAACAGTCTACCCTCATGCAGCACTCCCCATCCTGAGGTGGAGGTGTCCGTGGACACCACTTGTACACTCGAAGAAGTCCCCAGGTTTGCACCAGATTGGTACTAGTCGGTCGCTCTCCACAGTTTCAGGGCTGTGACACATTCCTGATTGACCCTGAGGCGAAGCAGACCGGAAGCCCAAGCTTGAGGTGGTACTCGTGCTTTGAGCCAAAACTGCAGCGGGCGCATGTGAAGCAGACCCAGCTGAAGTACTGAAGATGCTGGGTGCAAAAACATTTGCGTGCAGGTAAGCGGGCTGTGGTACTGGCTTGTTTACTGCAAAATACACTGGAACAGTCGCACTAAAACACACTCTTTCCCTCATTTTGCTGGTGACGCATGCCCACGGAGGGGCGGGGTAGCTTTCTTATAGAGTAAAGAAAGCTAGCCGCTCAGCTGGCCTTCTCAACAGATGCAGCTATCTCTTCGTCACAAACGGCGAAAGCGGCGGGGTGCGCGGTTTAGTTTTTCCAGTATAAAACTATTTAAATGGAAAGCCCCTATAAAACATGTAAACCCAGTGTGTGTGTGTGTGTGTGTGTGTGGATTTAAAGGGTGATGTTCAGCATCACTGGTTCCTCCATATCTCAGTACACTGACCGCTGTAATCCCAGTTTAATGGATTTAACCATGTCAGTGTGTGTGTGTGTGTGTGTCAGTCTGTGTGTGGTCCCATGTAACTGCTCACAGCCTGAACAACCACTCTCCACGGACAGTTATCTGGCAAAAAATATGACTGCTGCCTCTCACACACACACACGCACACACATCGCTGTAAAGGTTAATGCAGAAGATTTGTTTTCCGCTCAAGTTAATCCATTCTTCTCAGTTTCAGAGTGTGTGAAGCAAGTGTGAACCAGAGCATTAACTCACACAGCTGTTTGCCATTTATCTCTCCTCGTGACTTCTGAACTCATTCTAACTAGATTTTCATTTTTAGTTTTTCACCAGTTTGAACTCTGAATGATAAATGGATAAATAATTTTGTGCAACAACAATCCATTTGCCAGTACGCTGTAAAAGTAACCCGTATGAATGCAGCGGTTTAATCTGAGTCTTCTGAGGAGACAATCGTTTTACATGATGAACAGATTTAATTTAGACGTTTTAGATTCAGATTTAAACACTGATATCTTATATTTTTCTGTCCATTTGAAATCCCATCCAACCAAAGAATATATTGCCTCTAAAGGTATAAAAAGACATCATAAATGCAATCGATATGAATCGAGCAGTTTTTTAATCTAAGTCGTCTGAACAGTCAAAATGGACAATTCTTGTTTTTTATGCAATATGAATTGCAGTATTTATTATATTTTGCACATTATTATTGCTTTAAATATCATGTTCCTCATAATCTTGAATCAGAATAACTTTCCCTCCTCTTGCAGCATCTCTTCTCTGATGATGAGGGCGGGGCTATAACCTGTCACTCACATGACATCAGCCAATAGCAAACCACAACCATCCAATCAATTCCAAATGGACAAAATCAAGCCCCGCCCACATTTGTTCTTGTTCCAGAAGCCGTTTCACTCGGATATGCAAAAAGAGGAGCACAACTTCTGTTTCATACTGACTTTAATTTAGACTGTTATTCATATATTGACATTTATCAACGCATATACATACTAGATCACATTAAATATGGTTAACCTGGAAGCTCAATGTGAATGTGTGGCAGGCGAACAAATTTTATTGATTTTCATACATTAATGTATGTTTGTGTGTGTGTACATATGTGTGTATTAGGGGTGTAAGTGTAACAGTTCACAATATTCACGGTTCGGTTTGATACGATACACTTGTGTCACGATTTGGTACGTTTTCGATACAGCAAAAAGAAAGAAATGCCAGAGAAATTTCCTTGATTTAATTTTTTTTATTATATTTTTATTAAAACTAACATCATAAAGTATGATATTTTATTAGTTTGAGCAATGATGGAGTTATACTTGACTTTTCTAAGGAGCATATAAAACAGAACAAAATGAAATGTAATATTGTAGTAGTTATAAACAAAGGTTTATTTTTAGTTCTGATTAACATTTGAGGGCAGCAACTGTATTCATAATGTCAAAATAAACCGACTAGATGTTACTTGAAAGCATTAGCCTATACCTGCCAAACTTCAATGGTTACAGTTTGTGTAACTACAGTAAACGCATGGTGAATGTTTCTGATCTGTGGACACTGCATAGTTCATTCATGGCACAATGTTTCTCCTGGTTTCCACGTCAGCACGGTTTGATCTGTTAATGACGGAGATCAAACAGATCTCGCAGCGATGTTATTACTTCAGTGGCGAATTCAAATGTTTTCTTTACTGGATTTGGCTGTGTAGTATCTAGTGGCTGATGGTCAAGACTGGCTTGCGCTGCATTGGTCCAAACTGATAAACGGTCCGTGACCGTCAACCACAATAACGAGTTGCTCAGTTTTGTTCCGCTTACATTACATTTGCCATGTGATGTTTGGCGGTGTTGTGGTCATGCCAGCGTCTAAAGTGCGCTTGCCACGCGCAGCGCAACGCGCCTACATTTGAAATAACTAAATTTTTGTCGGCAGGAAAAATGGTCCGACGACCCGTCTGTTTAACAATGCATACCGAAAACCAAATGTCTCGTACCGAATGGTTCAATACGAATATGTGTATCGTTACACCCTTGATATATGTTATATACATTTCTCAAGAAAAATGCTTTCAAATAGCAGGGGAGACTCTCTCCGTCCGCTGTGTGTGAATAACACCAGCTCTTGATATGTGTTTAGTCTGATCTCTGCATCTGAGCACTACTCTTCAGACACACACACATTAGTCCAGCGGGCTTGTTTTCCTGCCGGTGCTGACACATGCTGCTTTGTTTCTGACGGCTGCCAGCAGGCCTCGCTCTCCTCAGCACACAGCAGATCGCAGACGGCTCAGGTGAAGACCTCCCTGGGGTGTTCCTGCGCTCTGAAGGGGAACAGCGGACTTGAACCGCACAGGCTTCTTCATTAGGAAGGATCTGCTGGACAGCATGACCTCACAAAACATGCCAGTCAGCGCTGATCATGTGTCATGACATGTTAGTTGAATCACTCTAATTTCATAGAAGTGAGAAACAGTTTTAGGTCATTTAGATCAGTAATTTCCTGCTCACTCCTGCAAGTTTCCAGTAATTCAGTATCATCATACACTAAAGGATTATTAGAAATGTTGGCCCATATTGATAGGATAGCATCTTGCAGTTGATGGAGATTTGTGGGATGCACGTCCAGGGCACGAAGCTCCCGTTCTACCACATCCCAAAGATGCTCTATTGGGTTGAGATCTGGTGGCTGTGGGGCCATTTTAGTACAGTGAACTCATTGTCATGTTCAAGAAACCAATTTGAAATGATTGGAGCTTTGTGACATGGTGCATTATCCTGCTGGAAGTAGCCATCAGAGGATGGGGACATGGTGTCCATAAAGGGATGGACATGGTCAGAAACAATGCTCAGGTAGGCCGTGGCATTTAAACAATGCCCAATTGAGCATCACAGTCCCGCCCACAGCTGGTGCCGAAATAAAAATTCAATACAATTTCTCCATTGACATTTGGGATATAAGCCATAAAAACGTAATCATACATGGTAGACTTAAAACTAGCTACGGCTGTACTAAGCGATTGTATATGCTCATATAAACGCCAAAAGTTCATGGGGCACTAACCTTGTTTTAAGATAAATCCCTTTTATTTGCGATGTATTGGATAAGTACTTCATTACCCACAATCCTGAACAATCCCACAGTGATGCATCTGATTGGTGGAAGTCGGGTCACATGTCTGAAACCCTGCGAATGTGCTTGAAGACTGAAGATCGCGTAATGACGTAGGGCTAAGTTCATTGGTCGCACCTTAGAGATGTCCCCACGCCATTGGATGTACAGTAGCCACAGCTTAGCCTATGAGCGAGCCAGATGCTCAATGTTTTAGCATGTGCATAAGCTTCAGTAAATCGAGGAAAAGGAGTTTCCCTGCACATTCACTAATTAAAATTCACTGGAGGAAAAAGTTCATGCGGCCGTCGTCAGATTTGGAAGTCACCCAAAAGGCTCTTTCATGGTGGCTTCAGTCGACTTCAGTGAGGCGGGGTGGTTTATGGGAGGAGTAGTTCATTTGCTCGGAAATTAAAATATGTACACAGGCTTGTACCTTTGACTTTTTTGGGATTTTCTCTTAATTTTTTCACTCGAAATGATACGTTGTATGCTTATGAGTTCAGCCGTAGCTGATTATCCTCAGACATGCTCTAATACTCTTTAGAAATGAATTTTACAAAATGTCAATGGGAGAAATTAATGGGAAATTTACTTCCGGCACCAGCGCTCTCTCGGGCTGTGGACGGGACTGTGATGCTCTATTGGCACTAAGGGGCCTAAAGTGTGCCAAGAAAACATCCCCCACACCATTACACCACCACCACCAGCCTGCACAGTGGTAACAAGGCATGATGGATCCATGTTCTCATTCTGTTTACGCCAAACTCTGACTCTACCATCTGAACGTCTCAGCAGAAATCGAGACTCATCAGACCAGGCAACATTTCTCCAGTCTTCAACTGTCCAATTTTGGTGAGCTCTTGCAAATTGTCGCCTCTTTTCCTATTTGTAGTGGAGATGAGTGGTACCCGGTGGGGTCTTCTGCTGTTGTAGCCCATCCGCCTCAAGGTTGTGTGTGTTGTGTCTTCTTCACAAATGCTTTGCTGCATACCTCGGTTGTAACGAGTGGTTATTTCAGTCAAAGTTGCTCTTCTATCAGCTTGAATCAGTCGGCCCATTCCATTTTGGATCACTCTGATCCAAAAAATCTGGATTAAACTGATCCCATCAGAAGGGTGGATTCAGCGTGGATTTCATACCCAAAATGTAATGAAAACTTAAAAAATTTATCAAATAAACCTATATTTGGACCTATATTTGGATCATGCAGTATCTTACAAGATATCCATTTTATTTATAAGTTTTTATTTTATTTGTTCATCTGTCAGGCTACAGTGATTGGGTCAGCTTTAGCGTTTTCAGCCTTTCAGTATAGGCCTACAGCAAAGTAGAAAGAGTTTGGCCTCATAAAATAATCCCCCAAACAGCTGTCAAAATTGACCAAAAACAATACATTTTATTCTGTCACTAATTGATATTTGTATATATTCATCACAATCGAAAATATTTTTGTTTTAAGAATATGTATTAGTGATGCATGGAATGATTATAGAAATAACCAAAAAAATGCAAAGAATGGCAATCACTGATTTTTGATATCCAAAACAAACATATCTATAGTTCGACATTGTGATTTCCTATCCTTTTTGAGCACTGGTTATCCAGATTTGGTGATCCTGAAAAGTTCCTATCCGGATCAGATTGATCCAATCCGATGTTGCTTTGAAAAACTGGCTCAAAAGTAAGCTGGATTACGTGATCACGGATCGCAAAAAAAGGATTACTAAATCCGGATCAATTTTATCCGGATTAAACCTTTTGAAAAACCGGGCCCTGAAGTGCACATGCACGAGCAGAGAGGATTCTGGGAGTAACTGTGCCAAGTCTCATCACTTCTACATCATTTCCTCCACACAAACATGAGATGCTGTGAGTTCGGCTCACTCAAACTAATGTACGCACTTGAAATATTACACTTGGCATAGACTTCTCTGACATGCACCCAGAGCAGGTGCCTGTGGGGTCAAAGGTCAGGACCTCGGTGTGAGCAGGGTCAGGTAACTGGTTTTAAACGTGTGGCAGCCACCTGTGCAGAGGTCAGAGGTCAGGGGTATGGAGGCCACACAGAGACTGTGGGAAACAGATAGTCATACACACGCACTCTTTCGCCATTAGATGGACTAATCCTAAATAAGTGGTTAAAACCTTGTAAATATTAATACATATTTATTGCTAATAAGCCTAACACAATGCAGCTCAGTAATATACAAATTAACAATGTTTATGATAGCTAATAGCTTTAAATATCAAATATGATTCGTATTCGCAGTCAATTATTAATTAGTATTCGCAGGTTAAATGGTGCAAACCCAGAGCTTAACACACACCGTCGAGTGTGTGTCCCCAGAGCCTTCATCAACCCCACAGCCTGGACCCCTGTCCATGTGTGTGTGTGTGTGTGTGTGTGTGTGTTGTGTGTGTGTGTGTGTGTGTGTGTGTGTGTGTGTGTGTGTGTGTGTGTGTGTGTGTGTGTGTGTGTGTGTGTGTGTGTGTGTGTGTGTGTGTGAAAGAGTGTGGTTTCTCCTGCTGTTCTGCTGAGCATGAGTGATCAGAGTTTCCTCCACACACAGTGGATCTGACATGACGTGGCGAGACCTTTACATGTTTAGGAAATGAGAAAACCCTCCTCTCTTTCTTCAGCTCTACAGGAGGGAGAGAGAGAGATAGATAAATAGTGAGTGAGAGAGAGAGATGGGGGGACTTCATAAAATTAAACTACAAAACACAATTTCAACATCTATTAGGTGAAAAAAGAGATTGTACAACACTAGCAGTCAGATATATTGATGCTTGTCATTAAAAGAGAGAGTTGACGACACAGACACAGAGCGAGATGACGTCTAGACTGCGTCTGCTGACACCTCTCCCTCGGGACATCAGGACTGAGGACACTCACGAACATTCAAGGAAACATGTACGTTTAAGTTCAGATTAGATTACAGTCATTAGTAAGGGTGCAGGCACGTGCACACATAGACATCAAACGGGGGCTTGAGCACCTGCCCTTTTTTGTTCCTGGAGAGAAAGTGCCCTTTTTTCTGGGGTGCTTTTTTAATTTTTGAAAAATAATATATATTCCTTTTTGAGCGCAGCTTCCCTGTCAAACAAATGTATTTATTGAATAGTGTATCTAAATATCAGGTCTGAACATAGACATACTAGGGTCTGAAGCGCCGATCAAGAGTTAACGCGTCTGCTTGAGCTCGCGCTGCGCCGCCGTTTGGACTTTGAACCGAGCGGATAAACAGTCCGTGAGACGCGCGCAGTTCAGTTTCGTTCCGCTTTTGGCACATAAACATTAGCGAACATTTATCGAACTCGACATTGATATCGAGCATTGGCGATATTGACTCGAAATTGAATTAAAAAAATATAAATTTAAGACGTGGCTGAATGTAATTTATGACCTTGGAAAAACCGGACGTTTTTATGACTTTTTATGGCCTAAAATTCTTATTATTAAAGTTAATGACTTGCATACATCAATAGTCTTTCCCCTGAAATTTAGAAATCTAAATTGGTGAATTTAGAGGAAATCTACAGATGCAAACAGATGGAGGATAGTAGGTTTAAAACAAACTCCATCTAAATGTGGATTTTGAAGGTTTTATTTGACGATGATGATGCAGTCTTCCCTCAAATGTGAAAAAGTCCATGTCACTATCATCAGGTGTATGTCACACTGTGCCACGATATACTGTGTGGTGGAATGAAGGATGACTCAAAATGAAGGATCACACAGATTTGATTTGGCATCAGAGGGTCACGCCTTTAGCTTCCACTATATAATAAATAAAATGTATTATTGAATAAAATACAATATTTGAAACTTGTGTGCAAGCTTATGTGTCTAATGCAATTCAAAATAATAAAAATAATTGCAATCACATGTTTTGTAGCATGAGCGCAGGCTTGTTAGCGTGTGTGTGTGTGTGTCAGGTGTTCAGTGCAGAGCAGGTGGGGGGTGGGGAGCGACTTGGAGGTTTCCTACCCTATTTAAAACAGTTACTAACCTCTTTCCTTATAAACCTTTGACCTTTGACCCCAGTTAGGTCACGCTGCTCAAAGCAACTGCAGCCGCTGCCACCCACAGAAGCTCTCACACACACACAGGACAGGTTCGGGAGTGTGTGTGAGCTGGTTTCCTCTCCAGCACTGAATAAGAAGGTAATAAAGGTCATTGATGTTTTCCTCTCACAATATAAACTCAGTTGTGAGAAGATGTCAGATTTGTCAGCTGACTGTTTTTCTCAGATTGGACATTTATCTCCTGAATCAGAGTTCAGAACGACCTTTTGTGTTGACTTCATTCTAAGGAAGAAACAGGCTTTTACCTTGAGGCACCTTGAGCTGAACGCTGAGCCGGTGATCGGACATCTCTCTGATCGTCACTGCACGTCACATGCTCTTCATCAAGGAGAATAGATGGTCCAATCATAGACTCACAACAATCAGCCACACTTCAGACGGCCCAGTTTCAGAGCAGTAACAACATGTGCTTTGTCTCCGCTGGGTCATCACACTTCGCAACACAAACATCTGAAACTACTCTGATCCAATTTAAAATAATATGTAAAATTCATAATTTAAATGATTTTTTTAAAATGTAATCAGGGGTGGTGATGAATCAGTGGATAAGGCACATGCCTTTGGTGTGAGAGACCTGGGTTCGAATCCACTGTGAAACACCAGAGGCGTGCGACCTCTGACATATATAGCAATTTAAGTCACTTCAGATAAAAGCATCAGCTAAATTAATAAATGTAAATGTAATCAGATATTTGTTCAAATGAAGAGTTTTGGTTTGTCAGTGTGTCTGCGGTGGGAAACTGACTCATGAGTGTGTATGTGTGTGTGTGTGCAGCAGATGGTGTGTGCAGTCACGTTGACCCTTGACCCTGGTCTTGTAATGAGGGCTGATGAACTGCTGTAACATTGTGTTTCATCATGTGGAGTCTCTCTAACACAGATTTACTGAGAGGTTAATTCCTTCATTTCAACTCGTAATCATCCCATTAACCTCTGCAACGCTTCTGAACATCACATCATTTCCTCATTATTCCTCCATCATTTATACCACCAATTAATCATTGCAGACTGAGCATGATTGATTATTATCATTTAATCAATAGACAAAAACTAGGTAGATATTCACATTCACGCTAACAATAGTGAACCAGCCATATCTCAGCACCAGAACTGCCTAGCCACACCCTAGCAACCGTATAGAGGACCCTAGCAACACGTATAGCAACTTAAAGCAATGTCTCAGCACCAGAACTGCCTAGCCACGCCCTAGCAACCATTTAGAGGACCCTAGCAACACGTATAGCAACTTAAAGCAATGTCTCAGCACCAGAACTGCCTAGCCATGCCCTAGCAACCATTTATAGGACCCTAGCAACCCGTATAGTAAGATAAAGCAATGTCTCAGCACCAGAACTGCCTAGCCACACCATAGCAACCATTTAGAGGACCCTAGCAACCCGTATTACAACATAAAGCAATGTTTCAGCACCAGAACTGCCTAGCCACACCATAGAAACCGTACAGAGGACCCTAGCAACACGTATAGCAACTTAAAGCAATGTCTCAGCACCAGAACTGCCTAACCATGCCCTAGCAACCATTTAGAGGACCCTAGCGACCCGTATAGTAACATAAAGCAATGGCTTAGCACCAGAACTGCCTAGCCACACCCTAGCAACCGTATAGAGGACCCTAGCAACACATATAGCAACTTAAAGCAATGTCTCAACACCAGAACTGCCAGGCCATACCCTAGCAACCATTTAGAGGACCCTAGCGACCCGTATAGTAACATATAGCAATATCTCAGCACCAGAACTGCCTAGCCACACCGTAGCAACCATATAGAGGACCCTAGCAACACGTATAGCAACTTAAAGCAATGTGTTAGCACCAGAACTGCCTAGCCACACCCTAGCAACCATATAGAGGATCCTAGCAACCCGTATAGCAACTTAAAGCAATGTCTCAGCACCAGAACTGCCTAGCCACACCATAGCAACCATTTAGAGGACCCTAGCAACCCATATATCAACATAAAGCAATGTTTCAGCACCAGAACTGCCTAGCCACACCATAGAAACCATATAGAGGACCCTAGCAACACGTATAGCAACTTAAAGCAATGTCTCAGCACCAGAACTGCCTAGCCACACCATAGCAACCATTTAGAGGACCCTAGCAACCCGTATAGCAACATAAAGCAATGTTTCAGCACCAGAACTGCCTAGCCACACCATAGAAACCGTATAGAGGACCCTAGCAACACGTATAGCAACTTAAAGCAATGTCTCAGCACCAGAACTGCCTAGCCACACCATAGCAACCATTTAGAGGACCCTAGCAACCCATATATCAACATAAAGCAATGTTTCAGCACCAGAACTGCCTAGCCACACCATAGAAACCATATAGAGGACCCTAGCAACACGTATAGAAACATAAAGCAATGTCTCAGCACCAGAACTGCCTAGCCACGCCCTAGCAACCATTTAGAGGACCCTAGCAACCCGTATAACAACATAAAGCAATGTTTCAGCACCGGAACTGCCTAGCCACACCATAGAAACCGTATAGAGGACCCTAGCAACCCGTATAGCAACATAAAGCAATGTTTCAGCACCAGAACTGCCTAGTCACACCATAGCAACCATTTAGAGGACCCCAGCAACCCGTATAGCAACATAAAGCATTGTTTCAGCACCAGAACTGCCTAGCCATACCATAGAAACCATATAGAGGACCCTAGCAACACGTATAGCAACTTAAAGCAATGTCTCAGCACCAGAACTGCCTAGCCACACCATAGCAACCATTTAGAGGACCCTAGCAACCCATATATCAACATAAAGCAATGTTTCAGCACCAGAACTGCCAAGCCACACCATAGAAACCATATAGAGGACCCTAGCAACACGTATAGAAACATAAAGCAATGTCTCAGCACCAGAACTGCCTAGCCACGCCCTAGCAACCATTTAGAGGACCCTAGCAACCCGTATAACAACATAAAGCAATGTTTCAGCACCAGAACTGCCTAGCCACACCATAGAAACCGTATAGAGGACCCTAGCAACCCGTATAGCAACATAAAGCAATGTTTCAGCACCAGAACTGCCTAGCCACACCATAGCAACCATTTAAGGACCCTAGAGTCCTCGTATAGCAACATGAAACAATGTCTCATCAGCAGAACATCTGCAAACAGGGCTTTGCACTCTCGCAGTCACACACAAGTCCACTGCCGACTGCCAAGTCCTGCCATAGCAAGAAACTTTAAACACTCTTTAAAATACGTCTTCCAGATGTAAATAGGAGATCAGATTTGTGCTATCTGGGTTGCAAACTATTCCATGTATTGTCACACTGCTTTGAATCAGTCTATCTGTACTTGTACTCAAGTTCTTGATTTGTGTTCCTCGTCCACCATCGTTGAGGTCTGTAACTTAGATGGTTTATGAACCGTGGAGCGATCATTGCCTTTAAAACGAGTCGAGACACTGTCTCCATGGCAACAGCCTCGTGACACGAACTGCTCTTCGAAGCAGTGATGCGAGCGATCCCATAATGCTCTCTCCGCCGATCTAAAGGTCAGAGAGCACGTGCTCCCCTTTCCCTGATCCCTCTCACACACACATTTATCAACTGATGACACTAAAACAGTGATAAATGAGTGTGTGGGGCTGATCAGGCCATTTCAGCTGCGCTTGCGGACAACACTTTTAGAAACGGGAAATTATTATACCGTGCTTCTTTGAGCTTGACATTATTAATAATAGATAATAACATAGGCCTATAATAATGATGCAAGTTATTATGTTCAGCTTTAACATGTCACCGTTTAAAGGAGTGTGTGATAGCCTAAGGCTAGTGTATTCTGTTCAGTGTCATGATAGTATCTGTGTTTTCCTCAGGATCATCCTCTCAGTGTGAGTGTGTGTTATGGATGACTCTGTCTGTCGAGCTGTTAGTTGTGGTTGACCACCGATGGCTGATAGCATCTGATCCAGCCGGAGATTTATGACTGCTATCCGGAGTCTTGTCTGCACTTGGCTGTGCAGTGTGTGTGTGTGTGTGACGCTCTCTCTGTCCGCTCACAGAAATAATAATACTAATAATAATAGGTAGCTATGACATCCTGCAGACGTGCACACACTGCAATTTAGAGCCGTCTGCACTGCATCAGCGCTGATGTCGAACAGGAATGTCCGTGTGTGTTCACACACAGATGTGCTGAAGTGAGGGGTGGACACCATTGATTGGCATGCGCTAAATATCGCTATTTTATGCTTTCCTGTGTGGAATTTGTGTCCTAGATTTGTAATTCTGGTTCTTTTGTTTAATTTCGAAGACAATTGAAAAATGTAGGAAGTTATATGAATATAATATAGGGAATATAGGAATAATATATAGACCTGCCTTATTTTAGGTGGACGCATTTTCTTTTAGAAACAAACTTGTATTATTTTCCTGTTATCAAGCTGCTTTGATACAGTCTGTATTGTAAAAAAGAGCTGTATAAATAAAGGTGACTGACTTGAAGGACCAATGATTTGTTTTTTGGAGCTGATACCAATACTGGTAACAATACAAATGTTGTCAGTAAAACAGATTATTGCTTCTATCATGTTTTAAATGAACAAAGTTCAAAACAAATCCACTGAGGTATACTAGCTACAATGTAAAAAAATATTGTGATTTTAAAATTAAAAGACAACTGTAAATTGGTTAAAAGGGTGTTATAATGCCCTTTTCACAAGATGTGAAATAAGTCTCTGATGTCCCAAGAGTGTGTGTGTGTGAGGTTTTAGCTCAAAATACCACAAATATGTGTATATACCATAGACTGTGAAAAATATGGACAAAAGCGTCTGTGACGTCACCCATAGACTTTCTGAAGAACGGGTTTGAGGCTGTTTATGGGGGGTATGGGCCATACACTGTAAAAAATGATTTTTTGGTGAAGTAAATACTAGTGAAAAAAATTTACTAGTGAAAAGAATTGTAATTTACTTGAAAAAGTAAGTTCAGACAAGAATTTTAAAAACTAAGTAAATTCCATATCAGTACTTAATTCAAGCGAGTAGAAATGAAAGTGTAAAAATCAACTCAATAAAATTAAGTTAAAATTACTCAACTTTTCTGATACTGGGGTTCCCATCATGCACTGGACCTTGAATAATTAATGAGGCTCATTTTTCACTGTTTTCCAGCTGTATTTACACGGTTTTATCATTGATTTTTGTTGTCAGTATTAGTAACTTGCCATTTTGTGACATTTCTTGTAATTTTTTTTGCTCAAAATGACACATTCAAACACAAAACATCAAATGTTACCGCCATTGTGTATTGTCTACCAAGTATTGAGGTGTTTGCATTCACATGATGTTTAACACCTGACATGCTGTAATATAAATTACTTAGATATTCTAAGTATAAATGACTAATAAAATTAAAGATTATTGTTGTCACGGGCTGGTTGAAGCAGGAGCAGGATCGACATGCAGCAGTTTTATTAAACAAACTAGAATAACCTTATACAGGATACTGAGGAAATATCCACAGAAACACCTAGCATGAAGCAACAACGACAGACAGAAACACAGGACTTAAATACACCTTGAAAAGATCATGGAAACAAGACACAGCTGGAGCAATGAACTGATAATGACAGGAAAACAGGTGAATGAACTAAACAGTAACGAGGAGCGGGAAAATGGAAACAGGACTAAACCAAAAGTCACAATGACAGGGGGAAACAAGATACAAAAAAACAAAACTCAAACACATTGATTTGTGACAGTTGTTTTTGTAAAATGTAATACAAAGGCAAAGGAAATCGATATTAATCAACCTTTTACTAGCCGAGTTAAAATTACTTATTTTTTGGAAAGTTTAACCCCTCAACTGTCACTTGCCCGTATACGGGCAACCTAACTTTTCTTCACTATATTACTATTAAATCCTAATCCAGTCATGACAAACTATATATCATTGGAAAGGTCTAAGACTCCTAAATAGATATTTTAGGTCTGTTTTTTTCTTACAAATTAGGAATTAAGGGTAATATATGAATTTATGCAAGAGTGCATCTCAAAAAAATCGACGTCATTTACAGGAGTTTCTGACCTTTGTCACAAAAAGTCGACGCACACACTTTTAATGATTGAAACTTTGTTTTTTTCAGTGCTAAAAGTTCATAATAAAACATAATTAGTATTTGTCAATAAAAAAAGTTATAAATTATATTTTAAAAAGTAAGGTAAGAAGTCCTCTAAAGTATAATATATATATATATATAGTATATATATATATATATATATATATATATATATATATATATATATATATATAATTTTTTAATTATTATTATATCACATATTTTAGTAGTTAAGTCATAAATTAGGTATCATTTGAAAGCTTACAAACTCAGAATTCATCATGCGAAAACCGTTTTGAAATTCGACTGTTGTGTTACCAAAAAACTGTATTTTTTATTAGGCCCCTCCCCTTTTGGGCATCATCTTTCATAATTTATTATGAAAATCTTTTCTAATCTTGACAAAACACATATTGTCAGAAAGGTCTGAGTGTCAAGGTTCCATTTTTAGTGACAGAAGTGATATTTGGATAGAAATTTATTAATTTCAAAATGCATACAATTAAATTCAATGGAATTCAATGGCACCCGGTGACTATTTTTTGGTGCTACGACTAAACAAAATCTCATGGGAACTTCAATTTTTGTGATATCAACTTCAAATTTGGAACACAACTTGGTTAGATATATAGCTTTCATTTTATAGTAATTTTATAGTAAAACATATTTTGTAAAATATTTATTTCATATTAAAAAAATATAATAATAAAGTATATTTGATTTACTGTAAATTATAACTTCCATAACTTTTTCATACTTAATTTTTTTGAAGTGCTTTCACTTTAGTAATAATCTGCTGATTGTTTTCTTTAAAACAAGACCAAACTTAAGTCTATATTCCAAAGCATTCTTGAATTACAACCATTTAAGTTTGTATAGTGCATTTTTATGTCAGTTATCAAAAAGGGGGGTGACAGGTAAAGGGATAATTAATTACATATTCCAAGTAAATTTAACTTAAAGATTTCTAATTAAAGCTACTGATGAATATGTTTAGGTTTTTACTTGGCAATTTTTTGTAAATTTACTAGCATTTTCTGAGTGAGATAGTTTAGCAAGCATTTTTCAAGTAAATCCTACTCCAAATTTTGTAACAGTGTACTGGAAAATCTTGTGAAATACAAAATACAAATGTTCAGAAAGGATACAGAGGTGGTATGATGTGTTGTGTCAGATCATGGCTGAGACGTCAAATTCACTCGGCGCAGCCCGTTATCAGCTGTCAATCAAAGTTAACCGCCCTTTTTTGTCATACATTTTATATCTAAATACGATCTAAACTAACGAGTTAGAAAATAATTTACCCCCTCACAGTTGTCAGGCACGTGGAACCTATCGAAAAATACAATAAAAGTCCATGGGACTGTAAACATATGAATTTATGCTGTAAAAATGGAGATTGTAACAACACGTCTATGGATATTTGCTCCCTTTTGGGACCGGCCTCTAGCGGATTTGAGATGTATTGCAGTTTATCGCACTTCCGGGAAGGCTTCATCTTTCAGATTGGAATGTTGCCGCTTGGTATATACCATGTTAAATTGTCACTTTTTGAGGGTGGGCAAAAATGCACCGTTTTTGTGTGTGTCCCTTTAAATGCAAATGAGCTGCAGCTCTCGGCACAGGGGCGGAGCTTCAAGAGCTCTTTACCTCACACACACATGCACTGGACATTTCACACACGTTTAGCCTTTTACGTTCAAACCGGGGTCAGACAAAGATGGAAAAACTAAAAAAGAATTTTAAAATTTACTGCTTTTGTAAGTTATTGTATAATTTACAGAGGAAAAAAACGTAAATTGAGATTCCCACAATTCCCTGCGTTCCACTTTACATTTGATGTATTTTCGTTAAAATAACTTTGTTTCTTCATAATTTTTTTATGAATATATATGAGCCGATTCCAATACTATAAATGTTGTCATTAAAAGATTATTGCTTTGATCAAGTTTTAACCTGTTAACTGTCACCCCCCCTTTTTTAATAAACATGGAGATACACATTTCAAACTTTAATAGGTTGTAATTTAAGAATGCTTTAGAATATAGACGTAATATTGGTCTTGTTTTAAAGAAGACATTTGGCAGATATTTTAGAAGTGAAATAAATTAAGAAAGTGAAACAGAAAAAAGTAATAGAAGTTTGAGTTTATGGAAATGTGCAATGTAAAAAAAATGTATTCATATTTTTTATAAAATATATATTTTCAAAACCTGGGCTACTCTAAAACTGCAGAAAAATCAAAGCCAAAAATCTGAACAAGTTTTAGGTTGATATCTCAGAAAATGAGCTTTCAGTAGCCTACCAAACTTTTCCACTAGATGACAACCAGACTTTATTACTGCCCATATAAGGCACATCCATTTCCATATGTGCTTTGAGTCAACACATTATTTCCACAATTTTCATACAATTTGTGAAGTAGAGATTCTGTCCAGAAGTAGTATGGGAAATTTGGCAGATTTTGATATGAATTCAACCTCTAAGAAACACATACAAAGAACACGCATGTGCATTATGGCTCGCTGCCACATCACAAATGGTGAATTTATTATTTTTTCTTTATATTTAAAACATTTTCAGACCTTTTTTTCTAAAATAATTAAATGGAGGCTATCTTTTGAACTCTTGGCATGAAAAAAAACTGAGGTTTCAACCTTTTTTCATAATTTTTTATGTTCATCGCTATTTCAAAATAAAGGTCTGAACACGCCTTAGGAGTATGAAAATATTCTTGTTGCAAATTGATAAATTACAGCTCCTGTGTAATTTATTTTGAAAATCAGTCACAGAAAATATGGAAACTAGAGATTGTAAGCTTTCAAATGATATATAGTTTGTCAATATTACTTGTATTTTCTAAGATATTATTGTTTTAAAAATATAATGGCAATCATCCCACCTGTGGGACGTGACAGTTAAGGTTAAAGTTAATGCATGCTCTGAGTAGCAGTTTAATGCTGCATCATCAAATCATCTTCATTGAACATGGACTGGAACCATTTAACATTCAACAGGGAAACATAAAGATTCAAATGAAATAAACTGAAATTTTTAGGTAGATCTAATATTTTCAGATACAAAAATTGAATAAAGAAGCAATAAACAATATATCTGCCACCGTATCGGTATCGGCCAATATATCTTCCTTTTTAATGTTATCGTTATCGGCCCAATAAGAAAATTTCACCGATATAAAAGCCAATAAATAATGAATTATTTCCTCCAGCTGAGACTCTGTTCAACATGATGGCTTTGAATTGCTTGAAATATGATTGAAATCACTCAATCACATTCAACGCATTCTCATCGTAGTGCGTCATACAGTGACACTTTTGACAATGCGTCTAAATCCGACGACGCTCATGGTCCCCTTTAGCTCAATATAACACACTTTGGTTATGGGTAGGTTTAGATCTGGGGTAGTGTTAGGGTTACACCACTAGGAGGCGCCTTCTGGCTCATATATATCTCACATTGAGGCTAAAGGGTCGGCTACATACAGTTCTCATGAGAACATCACAATAATTGTGTGTTTGGGACGTGGCTTTTAATGATTAGACTTTTGTTTTTGTAATCACAAGAATTTAATAAAAACTTGGATTTAGATTTATTGCCTAATATCTTTTGGTTACTGGCTTTCAAATATTTTTTTAAGTATTTTTAAATGTTTTAAACAAATTCATTATTTTACACAGAGAAAATGTTAGATTATGCAACAGACATCATACGATATCGTACATCGTATGATACGTCTCAGTTCACGCAATTAATTTTTTATGCAGATGGTTTTAAATTGTTCAAAATGTAGCCCGTTGTCCACAGTTAATATGCAGTTTGTTTTCTATTATTTAAATAAAACACTGTGAAAAGTACACATATGTGATTTTAACAGATATGTTGTACCTGAGGATCGTGCGGGTTAAAGTATGATGGTGATGTTGGCCTGAGGGCGAACGCCTCAGTCTGATAGTCTGTGTTCTCTGACTTCGGGATGTGTGTGAATGATGTTCTAGGCCTGTATAATTACCGGTGCGGCTGTGTTATACTGTCACATCAGACCCGAGTCCACCATAATAAAACCCTTCAGTGATGAAGAACACACTCACTCACACACTTGCATTCAGACACACACCCTGTGATCAGTGTTTCCTGTATTATAAGCTCAGTCCCTCTGTTGCTAACTCTCTCCTGCTTCCTCAGTATTTCAACTTCTCATAACCTTTGTGGAGTGTGTTATTTATTTTATAAATGTTAGTTTGTGCATCAGACTTTACAAGAATTAGAAAAGTGATGACTTGCTTTGGCAGTCATTATCAGTGCATATGTAATTAGTGCTTATTTAAAGCTCTTCTCATCCATGTCCCTTACATTTACAATCTCAGGATAATCACAGTGTTATTTTAAAATTATATTCACATTTTTTATCTCAGCATAATCACAGTAATATTCAATAAAAGTGATATCCCAGCTAGAGGTTTGGTTAATGTTTTAAAGAAAACATTGAATGTAATGTTTAAAGAATGTTTAAAGGATGTTTTCTCATTTCAAATAAGGTTTCTATAAGGTTAAATGTAAACTAAGATATAACGTTTTAACTGTAATATTTTGAGGATGTTTTGGGAAAATTGTTGGGATAAAAGATTATACAATGTTCCATAATAACAAAGGAGGAACATTATCAAATCAATGTTCGCAAAATGCTGAAGCAAAAGCATTATTGAAGACACCTGATGATCACAAGCAGAATCACTGAAGGAGAAAATCACAAATTGTAAGCCACCGTTATAGAGATCAGTGTTTGCTTTAGTTGGGCTCTTGACAATTATACTTTCACTTTATATTTTGTTTGTCTGCTGTTATTGATTTATAACAGCCAAATGAACAAAGTAAAGTGTGATCTAATTTGGTTATGTTTTGACAATCATGCTGTGATCTAAAAAATGAAACTTATTCTGATGATTTGGTTTAACATTATAGCAACAGTTTAGTGGTTCTACAGCATATGATAATCAGTATTTTTCTTATAATCTAAAACATTTAATAAAAATTATTCTGATCAAATCACTTTCATGTTTATTTAGAAACACAGAGATCAATAATCGGCCTGTGCATCTCAACCGTGGTGACATTAATAATCCTTGTTGCCACCAATCACAACTCAATAATGGCTCCCATCATGCATGTATGAATAAATTATGATCTGAATTGTGTATGTAATTTACTTTTCCTAATTAAATATTCTGCTGGTCGCCATAGTTGAGATGAATTGACTGAATCTTGAGTGTGCCTAAAAGAAAGATTTTTTAAAAAAAAAAACAAGTTTTAAGAACTCCATTATATTAAATCTAAAATTCTGAGAAGCATTACTTCCGAGTCTGATGAGAGGAGCTCTGGTTCTATGACCCCATTCCAGCTTCACAGCCTGCTGCAGCATTGCCTCTCTCCACTCCTCGGCCACCTACTACATCCCCTGTCATGTATCCTGTTCCGTTACCTGCTGTTCCCCCGGTCACCACCGCCACTTCTCAGCCCCGGACTGTTTCCCCCAAGACTTTTCCTCATGTGTCTCCAACCAAGTCTGTCTGGATTCATCGTCCTCAGCCCTCGTCCTGAAAACCCAAGACCCCCAGCCCATCCACCCTGGACTATCCTCCATGAATTCTCTTGTTCCTTCATCCACCCTCCCGTGTTTTTTTGTTGTATCCCAACCCTGTTGTCATTTTTTCGTGTATGCCTTTATTGTTATTTGTCATGTTTTGTTAGTTTGTGTCTGTGTCTCAGTCTGTCATGTCCCACGCTTGATGTCCCCTGAGGAGCGTCTGGAAGCCGCTCCTTAAAGGAGTAAACATTTTTTTTGCTGATAATTTACTCACCCCCATGTCATCCAAGATGTCCATGTCTTTCTTTCTTCAGTCGAAAAGAAATTAAGGTTTTTGATTGAAACATTACAGGATTTTTCTCCATATAATGGACTTCAATGGCAACCAAACGGTTCAAGGTCCAAAAGACAGTTTCAGTGCAAACTGCAAACTGTTCAAAGGGCTTTAAACGATTCCAGACGATGAATAGGGGTCTTATCAGGCATAGCGATCGCTCATTTAAAAAAAAAAGTTTAAGTTTTATATGCTCAAATGGTCGCCATCTAGCGGTCTGGAGGACACGACACCCAACGGCTTTTACCTCAGTGTCTTTAGTGATCACCACCTTTCCCAGACCAGTTTTTATCAGATCGTTTTCAATAACTTTAGTTGAATTTTATCAGAATGTTCCTATTTTTTGCCAGGAAACTTTTTCTTTTATGGAAATAGAACATTCTTTTCATGTTGGAGAACATTCCAATAATGTTTGATTAACTTCTTTATTCCAGGCCTTTACTCCTGTTTGTTTCGAACACATAGATAGGCCTATGATAATTTGTCCCAGCAAACTTTTCAATATCTATACACACACATACAGCAGTGTTCGTTAAAGGACATTAACCGATTGCCAAATACACCCATATCATAATTAAAAATAAAGTGAATCGTTCCCAGCGGGCAATTGATGTCAAATAGACATCTAATTGACGTCAAATATAGTAATCAAAAAATTGGTCAAAAATGCTAATCAAATCGATGTCAAAACTTGACATTAAATTGACGTTTTGGCGTTTATTTGATTTGCATTTTTGACCAATTCTTTGATGACTATGTTTGACGTCGTCTATTTGATTTTGACATCAATTGCCCACTGATATACTTATATCATCAATTTCAGCATGGGTTTAAACCTCATATTTTCACCATTTAACCACCGGAAGAACTTGTATAATCTGACTTTGAAATATGCTTTAAAGTATCTTGAACAAATCTTGTTTAATAATTGACGTCAAATTGACATCAGGGTGCCCGCTGTTGTATTCGCATAGTGCCTAACAAATGGTTTCAGTGGAGGACTGATGCGCGGTGGACCACACACACACACACACATGCTGTGACGGCTTTAAACACGTTATCTACGGTCCGACAGGAACTTCATTCCAAAAATACTGTCTGTGGAAACCCAAGACACAGATGGGACCAGCGCGCGTTCACGGCCCAGCACACTGAATGCATATGAAGATGATGAAGAGGTGAGTCAGAGAGCTTATATTATATAGCTGATATAAGCCGTTCAATCAAATTCCACAACCACATGTTTTCATTGTTCTTATAGGCCTGTATAATCATATCCCCTGTTGAACATTTATGGTGCCCATACCCATCTTAAAATGACCCGTTTGTTTGTAGCTAGATCTTAAAAAGGTTAATTGGTTGTAAATAAAACCCTTATTTCAAAAATGGCTTGTAAACTTTGATTATTAAATATAAAAATAAGCAATATTGTCAGAAATCAGGGATTTTTTAAATGTAGCCGAAGTTCTAAAAGTGTACACTACACATTGTTGTTGTTGTTTCGACAGCATTCATAGTTCAGCCCACACTGAAAATGAGTTCTCCTTCACCTTCCAGGAGTAATGAATAACATGTTTATCAAACGCTTATTGTTTTGTCACACTATGGAAAGTTGCCAGAATATCGCTGCATATGCAAAATCTTAAATCTTAAAATCTAAACTCTTCCACAGCATTTGTATTTAAAAATGGAAAAATTTTTGAACAATGCAAAAAATAAGCTACACACAGAATAATAAATGGAACCAACATCCTAAACAACAGCTAAACACACACGCCTTCCTCTTCTTTGCATTTCACCTTCAGCGGCATTAGTTGTGTAATATTGTGACGAATTGCTCATTTTCCTCTATTAAATTGTGCACGAAATTGTATAGGTTAGGTTCCAAATACTCTTTCAATTATTTGTAATGTTTTGACGCAGATCTATTCCATCGAGTCCGAATATTCGTCAATATTGATGAGGCTACGGGTTCATCTGTGTGAATAAAACCTACACTCAGCAGTTTTCCTGTCTGGTGTTCAGTTTTACAGATCTCGGGTCAGTCCCGGAGGAGGAGAATCAGTGATAGGGGAACATCAGGGACAGCTCGATGATTATTACTTCGCGTTATCTGAATCTGAATCCCTAACTCTTCAACCGAGCTGGCAGAGATGAAAGATGAGAGTTATAGGCAGGAGTCGAAGGTTATTATTTCTCAAACATATTTTGATGTCTATTTCTATTGTGGCTTTAAATAGGTTTAAGATCTCAATGAAGTGTAACTCACTTCTGAACTTGACAGTGTGTGATTGCTGCTCTCATCATGGGCCTGTCCGGGCGCGTATCGTAGTGTGTGTGTGTGTGTGTGTGAGAGAGAGAGATGCAGATGCCATATGCTTCAGGCTATAAGCTTCAGAAAACAAACAGTGATTCACATCTGGATAAGGTGCTCGTGACTCTCTGACATTGCTTTGATTAATCGGTTACAAAAAAAAGGCAAGACATGCCCACAAAACAACGGAAATATGAGCGGATCAACAAACAACAAGCCGTACTTTCCCTTCAATCTAAGGATTATTGTAAAACATATTATTATATTATTATGCAAGTGTTGTGTACCCTACTTTTTCAGTTAACTCGATATATTTTATATTATAGCTGTATTTACACATTTAATGATGAACAAATAGAGTAGGCCTAGCTAATAAATGTATTGCTTAATGTTAGTTATTACATTAACATTAACTAATAAACCTTATTGTAAAGTGTTTCCAATATTGTAAATGTCTTGTTTTGGGTATTTGAGCAGTTATTTCAGTATTTCGTATTTTGGATGATATTGCTTTACAATGCCATAGCCTAATCACGCTGTGTGGATATTGTGTTTTACTTAGCCTACATATTTCTATATTAAACTGACAAGACAGATTGTCATGTAAAATTATGCGAGAGACGTTTTACTGTGAAACTTGAGCAAACATGATGGAGAAACAAGACGAAGCGAGTTTGATGACTTCCATGGGTCTCTGAAAAATATAATAATAAAGGGACAAAGTTACAGAAGTCCAGTATAGAATAAATGACCGCGTTTTGCAGGTACAAAATGTTTTTTTATTTGAATACAGTATTAAATATCGTGTAAAGAATAATATCTGATATCAGATAAGTCTCCCATTATTATCCCATCAGCAAAGAAAAATATAAAAAATGTAGGCTAGCATTTACTGTAATCTGAATACATGAATCGAATAACATCTTTGGCACGAAGAAATATTGCTTTTAACAGCATAAACACAATAAATTGTAAAGTTGACGCGATATGAATTGCATCCTCAAAATCAGAGGGCCGCGATTTCATCAATTCCACGTCATGTGTGTATATTATAAAAAATCACCCGCTCGTTCAAAAAAGGTTGATGAAGTAATTTATAATCTCCCATTTTTGACGTCTGGTCAAGTACTATAGTTTTTCTTGCTTCTGTCCTTTCTCTCATTGTCTCTGCTGCAACACGGTCTCAAAAAATACGTCTCTGTAGCACGAATTGTAGGCTATTTCTCGTGCAATTTCTACGCAAAAAAAAATAATAATAATAATAATTTTTTTCCATTCATGTGAAACGCACTGTAAACCTCTTGGGTAATATGTCCCTTTACGTGCGCAGGCCTATTACAAGCCATAAAGTGCGTAGGCTATCATATGCACGTTAAACTATTTTTTTTGTTTGCGTATAAATTGCGCGATAAATGCAATTCGTGCTATAGACACGCAGTTTCATGAGGTCGGGCTGCTCTGCAAGTGCCCGTCCTGCTCCTGAACGGTGTTGGTGGAATGGTTGTACAGTCCCTGCGCCATCAGCTGCATCGCCAGCCCGTTCTTGAAGCCGCTGGCCTTCTTGAGCTTCGCGCGCTTGTTCTGGAACCAGACCTTGATCTGCGCGTCGTTGAGGCCGAGCTCGAGGGCCAGGGCCCGGCGCCGCTGCTCCGCGATGTACCGGCTCTCCTGGAACTCGCTCTTCAGCCTCTGCAGCTGCTCGGCCGTGAACGCGGTTCTGCCTCGCTTGTCCTCACTGGAGCAATGCGGCTTTTTCAATTTCCGGGTCCGTGGGCCTTGTGTGGAGACAACAATGAGAGGAATCCATGAATATCAACCAGCTCATTAAGTGTCAAAGCCAGTCTGGACTCTGGACACACACAATAGAGCACGGGTGTTGTTGCCATGATGCCTCACCGCTGGATAAATGCACATCCGGGGAGACTCTTCTCATTTAAACCACGAGTTTGGAAATTCAAGCCATGCGCGATTGAATTCAGCATCACTGCGTTATAATAAGTAAATTCTACTTAATTTTGCAAGGTTTTGCACACAGATTTTTCAAGTAAATTTCACACACGGAATTAAGCTAAATCTAGCCCTAACTAAATTAAGTAACATTAACAAAGTAAGTAGGCCTACATTTAACTTCGCCAGTTAAAGTTTGTTGAGTAATTTCTACTTAGCTGAAGTTTATTTGCAATACTAATTTTACTCAAACAATATAGGCATAACACTGAATTAAGATTACATCTAAATAGCCTATAATATACGGATATAATAAAATGATACCCACCCGAACACACAGATCTCCATACACAATAACGGTAACATTCAATGGATACATTTTGAACTTCAGATGTCATGAAACAGCAAGTTGAACACAACAGCAAAAGCAATACTAAAACAGAGTAAATACCGCTGGAAAACAGTGAACATTACAACCTTATTATTTTGCATGCCCCAGTGCATGATGGGAACACCACTATCAGAAAGTTGTAGGTTTTAATTAATTTAAAATGCTGATATTTACGCTTTCATTTATATAGGCCTAAGCTTAAATTAAACACTAATATAATTTAGTTTTTAAATGTATGCCTGACTAACTTATTTAGGTAGAAATTACATTTCTGTAATATTTTTGATTAGTATTTTCTTTTTTTCTTTTAAATGATTAGAATCATTTTGATCGGAATCGTTGGTTCCGATATTTTCATTTAACTTCTACACAGGCTATTGATATTGCGCATCAATGCGTATTGAAATTAGTATTGTGGACATTAACTATATTTTAATGATGTATGTGGTGTTACAAATAAAAAATACTGAGGCATAATTAAGTCTAACTTTCTTATTTTAAAAGTAGATGAAGAACCTTTAAGATCAATAGAACCTCGACAAAAGCTTCTTTATATATGTTTATTTTTTAAAATGTTCTTCGCATCGAGAAAAATGCTTAAAAAGTCTTCACTGAAATAATATTCGTTTGCAACATTCAGCAAAGCGATGAGAGACAGCGACTTTAGGATATCAATTTTCCACGGGAATGAAAAATGTAATCCATAATCATTCAATTTTAAATATTTAAACGTGAATTAAAATATAGCATCTGTTTAAACCAAATAACGAAATTAAAAAGAATAAGCTAAATATGCGAGAGGAAATTAAAAATGTCACTATGTAACGCCACGCGTAAGATTCAATTCGAGCTCAATTGAACTAACATTATTTTTGCTCATGCGAGCTTAGATTTGAACATATTTATTAAACAATTATAAAGTTTAGTTTTTGTTCTTGCAGGACGCTCATAGCGTTCTTTATTATTAAACGATTTTTATTTAATAACCTACGTCTGATAAGTATTTTTCCAAGATGACGGCAATGATTATTATTAGGCTATTATTGTCCGTGTTATTTAAAAAATCAGTCTTGAATTCTACAAACTTACAGCTTGTTTAAATATTTTAAACATCCAGTCAAGGCTTCCACAAGCTTTACAATCTTTACTATCAAGTTATTATTATAATAATGTTTATATTAATATTATTACTGTCATACGTTTATGGTCAACGCTTCCTTAATTGCATTGATTTAATGATTAATGAAAATATCTGCGGCATTTCAAATTGTAAACAATAATAATAATAACTCAATAACTCAAATGAATATTGAGTTGAATATGAATATAACTCAAAAGATATTGTCTTATAAATGTAAACCCATACTTGTACAGTGTATTATTAGCTCTGGATCGTGCTTGTTGTAAATTATGGCCTTTTCAGTGCCTGTGTGTGTTTCATCAATTGGTGAATTATAGTCTGGTTTGATGAAACCCTATGAGGAAGGAACCCTGCATTTAGTCATGGCCACATGTGTGTGTGTGTGTGTGTGTGCTTTCCTCAGCTCGAATAGCTTTTTCTCCAGCTCGTAAAAGTAAAATTGCAACGATCGAAAAGAAATTAAATACATTTCATGCTCCTGCTTTTAGTTTAGGTGACAAAATAATAAATGGCCTATACAGGAAATAAAATACATTTAACAGAAGTACTATTTGTTACCATGCCTTACCAGATGAAGGCCGATCAGAGTATCTCGTGCAATAAACCCATGCGGGCCACAGGGAGCCTTTCCCGGGCGAGGAATCTCCGCCTTCCCCCGGGCTAGCACTGGATGACTCTGAGGCCAGCCCGCGTGTGTCTGATGTGTCCCTCTCTCGGCCTCGGGAACCTGCACGCTAACCGGAGACGAGCCGGTGGACGAGCCTGATGATGATGATGATGATGAAACCCCGTCGCTCCTGCAGCTGGAACCCGGGCAGAGCGCGCGCCTGACAGAAACACCCCGCTCCGACGCGCGCGCACCCCGCTCGCGCCTGCAGCCGAAGTCCGGTCTCAGGATATTATCAATGAAGAAGTTCGTGTTTCTGTGCGTGTGTTGCGGAGAGGCCAGAGAAACACTGTCGTCCTCATCCTGACCCCGCTGCTCCTCCATAGCGGCTGATACTCGCTCCTGCACGTGGATATTAACCTGTCCTGCTCCAAATATAACGTTATCTAGGTATCCGTGCCAGCGCGCTAATTCCCCACATGTTGTGAGTCAACTTGTTGACATAACGCTCGCGTGTTGTCTGTCACGTCGAGCGCGTTTTGAGAGGACTGACAGCGCGCAGGTTTCGCACACCCTCTGCATTACCAGACCCGAGTTTGACACCTCTTTTTTCTGGAGCTCTTCTCGTGCACAACCACTCTTAGTGGCCCCTAACCGGAAACACATGAGATCACGCAGATGAGCGCGAGCCTATCCATGACAAAGAGCGAGTGTCCGTTCCGCGCCTGTGCGCGCAGATATCAAACACTCTGCCTCCTGTCAGTCACGCGCAAGTTCACCCGCCATCGACACGACAGACAGAGGAGAGAATTAAACTTCAAAACATCTCTAAAGACATCTTTGGCCATTTACAGATTTTTCTAGTCAAACAATGCCATAATAAATTAATTATAAGATCACAAATCGCATGTAGGCCTACAACAATACTGAAAAAAATATAGCTATACCTGCGTCACTTTTATAGCCAAGCTTGACAAATGGACAAGAGTGTGTCTTCTAAATGCTTCCATTTAAAGTGCGGTCAAATCTGTAATAGCGATTAATCGCATCTTACATTTAAAAAATGTGTTTATGTGTATTATTATATAAATATTAAATACTGTATATACAACAGGCCTATATAATATCTATATAATAGCCTAATATACAGACATATATAAATTATAGGCCTATTATTATTTATACTTAGCCTATATCACACATATATTATATAAACAAATTTTTGAATATAATATTTGACCGCACTAATTTAAATATAAAACTATGTAAATATTAATAGGCCAACCACTATTCATATTGTATACTCTCATTGTATCCCTTACTAAATTGACTTAACCAGTTTAACCATGGTATTATTAAAATTGTGGTTATTCAAATGGTAATCAATCCGCCAAAAACATTACCACACTTAAAAAAGTGTGATTGTCGAGATAAAAAAAAGTAATACGTTATATTTAATTTAGACCTCATTCAGGACAATTGAAAGTCAGATTGGAATATAGGCTATAGCCTGAAATACTTAGCCTATCGCGTTTGCTCTTAATTAATTTCTAATTAGGCAGTCGGGCTATTACCGGCTCGTCCAGAAGAGCAGAGAGTCGCTATCTCTCTCACAGACGCGCCTTATAGAAACATAATTTATAGCTTTTAATTAGCGAGCATTCAGCGCGATCAGTGGGGCGTTTATCACACAGACAACAGTGAATACAACAGAGTAAAAGCGCTGCCACACACACACACACGCACACGCGCGCGCGTCCTGACGAGGCTTGGCTTGTAGCAAAAGCTCTATTTGCATAAATGGCTGAGCTGACAGCTAAATGCCCAGTGATTAATTTTATCGCTCACATGCCAGAGTTTTTGTGAAAATATGATAAATGTATTTTTTCATTGTTAAACAAAATGTAAACGACCCTGGCTATAGTCCAATGACTGCGTAGTTCAGTTGTGCTCAGTGTTTGGTGTAACTTTCAACAGTTTAACACGTGTTTATAACGAGCTCAGTACTACTGTAACATCAGGGCAGATACTCGCACAGTTGGAGGAAAATCGTTGTTCTCCTACATTAATTTCTGCTATGCTATTCTACAACCTTTACAAATTCAGAACTGCAGTAGGCCTAGTTGAAATAAAATGCGTATAGCCTTCCACGAATTTAATTTCTCGTGGCATTTATAGCCTACGCCAAAAATATCCTTGGGGGTTTACAGTAGCCTAGCATACGCAAAAAAAAATACAAATAAATTGGCTTATAAATAGCACGAGAAATTTAATTCGTATTTAGTTCGTGTTGTATGCACTTTCAAGAGATATGCTTTCCAAATGCGTTGGCCAACTATCCCAATCTCCATTGAACTCTGGTAACGACAGTGCCTACTTGCGACCGGGGAAACGCAATATAAAAGTAATGAAAGCACAATAGCAATGTTTCTCTAGGTCTGTAAAGGAGACCGCACAGATATCGGTACGCGTTCAGTCATGCGTGGAGAAGAACAGATGTGGATCGGTGAAAGCTCCTCAAAGCTTATCTGTTGCGATTTACATTTTCTCCATTTACATTTCCACTTCAGATTACAGGACAAAATCTTAAATCAGGCGATAAACTGTAGGGTAATGGGACTAAAGGCACATGTGCTTCTCACGGCTCAGTGTGTGACTGCAGACAGTCTGTTGTTGTGTTGAACATTGACGGAGCAACAGATTTTATGTGAAAATCAATCATAAAAGTGCACGTTTTGTTTTAAAATCTTATAAATTCATGAGGTTTGAAGATGGGTCTTTTGCAGACACACGGGGCAAAACCAGCATTGGGGCAAAAGACACACAGTATTGATGAAAATATACCATATGTTTTAATTAGGCTATGTGTAAATCAAGACAAAACAATCACTTCAGCAACGTTTGCACTATTTTCTGTTTATTTTGATAAATAAAAGCATTATTTTTTGTTCAATAAATACTGTGTTAATATGTTCATTTTACAAAAACACAGTTTTACAGTAGTCACAATAAATCATGTTTGATTATATAGCCTACTATGATTAACATATTTCTTAAATATGACGGTTTCATTATAAATATGGTGTTTATCTTTTTATCATTATAAAGAAGTGGACACCCAACTTAGGCTAATATAAAATATTTACCATCTGAATCTGACCGTGTCAACAAATGGAAAAGTCAGTGTAGCAGTTTATTATCATGTTCATTATTGTGTATTTCGCCTTTTACCCTTACTATATCCGTCCGTCCATATTCTCTGATCTTAAAATTCGAACTATCTTTTTTAATGGTAAAAAAAGTAGAAAAAAAGTAGGCCTATTGATTCCCACATTTAAACGGCAAAGACAAGTGGAGCTTCTGGCGAAATGTTTAATTGAGTAAAAATATAGCTAATAGCCTAATAACTCGTGTATAGTGTCGGCCTGCCACGGTCAATATGATTAAATTGGCTAAAATATGGGGGAAATTATCTCTGTAAACGTTTCCAAATCTCCTGGTAAGACGAGTTTTATTAGATGAGTTCAACGGGCTAATGTTTTTAAGCATAAACATTTTTTAGTAATTAAACAATAAATAGCATAAATGTGATTAGCCTATGTTTGTTCGGTGAATGAATATGAACCACAACACTGCAGATATTGGCATATGTTGCGTCCTCTCGTGGCCGAATAGAATAGTGACGCGACGGCCCTGACATAAAGCGCATGCGCGAGAGCGAGCTCTTGTCAGTACTGATAAACTGATATCCAATTTCGATGGGTCTTTCAAAGATAAGTTTTTCAAAGGTAAAAGGGGCAAGATTATTCAACAATATTATTGATCTCCCCTGCCTGCATTGACACCATTATAGGAGAAATGAATTGTACTTGGCTGTTTTTCCCAAAAGCACCCTAAGCCTAAGTAGTTCGTTAAACGATAGTACGACTCATCTTAATATCGCGGTCTGTTTCCCAAAATCATCATTAAGAACACAGGTCTGAAAATCATCGTTGATCTACGAGTGCTCGAGTAATCGAGGCCTGCACAGAGTTATGAGGTCCCCTGCAGGACAACCGGAAGATCACACCTGTAACCTATTCAAGTGCAATGTGACTATCATATGAGGTTTTGATTGTACTTTATTGTACATGTTATTAGGCCTACTTGTGTTTTTGGTTAAATGATTTTAGAAATAAAATAATCAAAAGGGCAGAAAACAACAACCAAAAATAATTAATTTAATCTAATAATTTTTATCTAAATTAAATGAAAGAACAAAAAACCTCTTCATCCTTCTACAAAAAGAGGCTTTTTGTTTTTGAGTGGAGACTTTGTTTTATATCAAAAGTAACAAAGCTTCCACTTTCTCTTCATAACATATATTTAGCATAACCTAGCCATATGTTTGTCCTGTAAGTTCCTAAATATAAATGAAAATGTGAAGGGAAACAGGAACAGGGGGTGAAGGTTTAGCCGGGGACCAGGGCGAAACAGAGAGTCCATCGGCGGCGAGGGCGAAACAGAGAGTCCATCGGGCGGTCAGGGGTGATGACCCATCGGGCAGTCAGGGCGGTGAAGACCCTCGGGTTGCCAGGGTGGTGACATCACCTTGTGCGTCCATGGTAGAGGCTCTGGAACAGACTCTGGCTTCGGCTCTGGAACAGGCACTGGCACTTGCTCAGGAATAGCAGACACCGGCACTGGTACAAACACTGGCACCGGCTCCGGCTCAGGAATAGCAGACACTGGCTCTGGAGACAGACAGCACTGGCTCTGGCTCTGGTAAAGACACTGGCACTGGCTCCGGCTCAGGAATAGCAGACACTGGCACTGGAACAAACACTGGCACCGGCTCCGGCTCAGGAACAGTAGACACCGGCTCTGGAACAGACGGCACTGGCTCCGGCTCTGGTACAGACACTGGCACCGGCTCTGGAACTGACACTGGCTCTAGAACAGACACTGGCTCCGGCTCTAGAACAGACACTGGCTCCGGCTCTAGAACAGACACTGGCACTGGCTCCGGCTCTGGAACTGACACTGGCTCTAGAACAGACACTGGCTCCAGCTCTAGAACAGACACTGGCACTGGCTCCGGCTCTAGAACTGACACTGGCTCTAGAACAGACACTGGCTCCGGCTCTAGAACAGACACTGGCTCCAGCTCTAGAACAGACACTGGCACTGGCTCCGGCTCTGGAACTGACACTGGCTCTAGAACAGACACTGGCTCCGGCTCTGGCAACTGACACTGGCTCCGGCTCTAGAACAGACACTGGCTCCGGCTCTGGAACAGACACTGGCTCCGGCTCTAGAACAGACACTGGCTCCGGCTCTGAGAACAGACACTGGCTCCAGGCTCTGAGAACAGACACTGGCACTGGCTCCGGCTCTGGAACTGACACTGGCTCTAAGAACAGACACTGGCTCCGGCTCTAGAACAGACACTGGCTCTGAGAACAGACACTGGCACCGGCTCTGGAACAGACACTGGCACAGGCTCCGGCTCTGAGAACAGACACTGGCTCTAGAACAGACACTGGCACCGGCTCTGGAACAGACACTGGCACCCGCTCCGGCTCTGGAACAGACACTGGCACCCGCTCCGGCTCTAGAACAGACACTGGCACTGGCTCCGGCTCTGGAACTGACACTGGCTCTAGAACAGACACTGGCTCCGGCTCTAGAACAGACACTGGCTCTAGAACAGACACTGGCACCGGCTCTGGAACAGACACTGGCACTGGCTCCGGCTCTAGGATAGCAGACACTGGCTCTGGAACAGACGGCACTGGCTCCAGCTCTGGAACAGACACTGGCTCTAGAACAGACACTGGCTCCAGCTCTAGAACAGACACTGGCACTGGCTCCGGCTCTGGAACAGACGGCACTGGCTCCGGCTCTGGTACAGACACTGGCACCGGCTCTGGAACTGACACTGGCTCTAGAACAGACACTGGCTCCGGCTCTAGAACAGACACTGGCTCCGGCTCTAGAACAGACACTGGCACTGGCTCCGGCTCTGGAACTGACACTGGCTCTAGAACAGTACACTGGCTCCGGCTCTAGAACAGACACTGGCTCCGGCTCTAGAACAGACACTGGCTCCAGCTCTAGAACAGACACTGGCACTGGCTCCGGCTCTGGAACTGACACTGGCTCTAGAACAGACACTGGCTCCGGCTCTGGAACTGACACTGGCACTGGCTCTGGCTCTGAGACACTGGCTCCGGCTCTAGAACAGACACTGGCTCCGGCTCTAGAACAGACACTGGCTCCGGCTCTAGAACAGACACTGGCACTGGCTCCGGCTCTGGAACTGACACTGGCTCTAGAACAGACACTGGCTCCGGCTCTAGAACAGACACTGGCTCTAGAACAGACACTGGCACCGGCTCTGGAACAGACACTGGCACAGGCTCCGGCTCTAGAACAGACACTGGCTCTAGAACAGACACTGGCACCGGCTCTGGAACAGACACTGGCACCCGCTCCGGCTCTGGAACAGACACTGGCACCCGCTCCGGCTCTAGAACAGACACTGGCACTGGCTCCGGCTCTGGAACTGACACTGGCTCTAGAACAGACACTGGCTCCGGCTCTAGAACAGACACTGGCTCTAGAACAGACACTGGCACCGGCTCTGGAACAGACACTGGCACTGGCTCCGGCTCTAGAACAGACACTGGCTCTAGAACAGACACTGGCTCCAGCTCTAGAACAGACACTGGCACTGGCTCCGGCTCTGGAACTGACACTGGCTCTAG
This sequence comes from Hybognathus amarus, assembly GCA_030378365.1. Taxonomy (NCBI): domain Eukaryota; kingdom Metazoa; phylum Chordata; class Actinopteri; order Cypriniformes; family Leuciscidae; genus Hybognathus; species Hybognathus amarus. Next base: position 159,063 of record JAQIUQ010006642.1, read on the forward strand.
AACAGACACTGGCTCCAGCTCTAGAACAGACACTGGCACTGGCTCCGGCTCTGGAACTGACACTGGCTCTAGAACAGACACTGGCTCCGGCTCTAGAACAGACACTGGCTCCGGCTCTAGAACAGACACTGGCTCCGGCTCTAGAACAGACACTGGCTCCGGCTCTAGAACAGACACTGGCTCCGGCTCTAGAACAGACACTGGCTCCGGCTCTAGAACAGACACTGGCTCCGGCTCTAGAACAGACACTGGCACTGGCTCCGGCTCTGGAACTGACACTGGCTCTAGAACAGACACTGGCTCCGGCTCTAGAACAGACACTGACTCTAGAACAGACACTGGCACTGGCTCTAGAACAGACACTGGCTCCGGCTCTAGAACAGACACTGGCTCCGGCTCTAGAACAGACACTGGCACCGGCTCTAGAACAGACACTGGCTGCTCCGGCTCTAGAACAGACACTGGCTCTAGAACAGACACTGGCTCCGGCTCTAGAACAGACACTGGCTCTAGAACAGACACTGGCTACCAGGCTCTAGAACAGACACTGGCTCCGGCTCTAGAACAGACACTGGCACCGGCTCTAGAACAGACACTGGCTCCGGCTCTAGAACAGACACTGGCTCTAGAACAGACACTGGCACCGGCTCTGGAACAGACACTGGCACCCGCTCCGGCTTTGGAACAGACAGCACTGGCTCCGGCTCTGGAACTGACACTGGCTCTAGAACAGACACTGGCACCGGCTCAGGAACAGCAGACACTGGCTCCGGCCAGTGTGTTTCCACGTTTGTTTCCCGTACAACAGTGTAACTTGCTGTTAAAGGAACACTTCACCGTTTTTTGAAATATGTCTTATTCTCATTCTTTCCTACATTTAGACATGTGTGCAAATGCATTTTTGTCTCAGTGCATGCATTGTTTTAGTTTGACAGGGTATATCAATGCCATTCTAAAAAAAAATTCAAAGTGCAGGCAGAACAAAGTAAGTCCTTTTATTACTCTCTTCCTTATGTTTATCTGTGTCTTTATTGTGTTGTAAGATCGATGCTGAGAAGCTTTATCTAGACTATGAATGTAATGTTGAATTCTACCTGTTTAGCATGAACAACCTGTTATCGTTATAACTTACCTATATCCATTTGGTCCATTCGGCGTCGGCGTTTTTTCCAGTTCACCTTATCACACCGGAAAAACGAGTACTGCAGGATGGATCAGTGCTGTGAAATCCTCAGTAACGTTAGCTGTGACACAACTGCGGGCACGCTCATCTTATCTGACGCGTTGAGCCTGGCCATCGGTCCCACTCGCCACAGCACAGACGGTATTTCAGTTGGCATAGGTTGGCATATTCCCCCACATTCACACCACCAGTTCATGTTGGCCCTCATCCTCACGTCCTCAGGCTGTTGAGCGATCGCAACATCCTCCTCCTCTCAGTCTATTTCTAAAGCAGGCAGGTCCTCTTCTGAAAACTCTGGTTCAAATAGCTAAGGTTATGGCTCTGGCTCTTGACTGTCTGAAAAGTCACCCTCTTCGTCTCTCACAAAATCAGCCATGTTCATCGCCAGTCATGTACTGTAAGGAAAATAGTTAGGTAGCTACTATTCAAGCCGGTATGTTTACGGAAGTCGTGGGATTTCATGTGTTGCGTGACGTCTCTGCGCCCAAGTAGCAGTGATTCGCCTGTGCTTCCCCCTATATAGTGCCAAGTCAATATCTGCCTAGGAAATCGCCTAGTGTTAATCTGTATCGCTATTTGTACTCGTTGTGAATACGCAGGCCACAAGAAGTAATTACGTGGGTTTGTTTATTTTTTTAATCACTTTTACTCAGGACATGCTAGCTGGCAACAAAGGAATCTATTTATTGTGCTAAGCTAAGCTAGCGCCGACCCTGTCAAACTAAAACAATGCATGCACTGAGACAAAAATGCATTTGCACACATATCTAAATGTAGGAAAGAATGAGAATAAGCCATATTTCAAAAGAGTGTTCCTTTAACTACTGATTTCCTGCTGGAAAAAGGGAAACCATCAACTATATTAAATAACCTATTACCTATTAAAACTATTGCCATGTGGTTTCCAGTAGAAGAGTTGCCAAGTAGCACAACTTGTAGGGGAGAGTGGGGTAAGATGAGCCATTTTAAATTACACGTTCCACAAGATCAGAGAAAATTAGGCAGAAGTGGGCTACAATTAAAGTAAGTACTTTCAGAATGTTTCCTATTATTTTAAATTATCTGAATACAATTAACCCATAAAAAGGGTTCTAAATAATAATAAAAAAAAGGGTTGCTGTGACTCAATTTATCCCAGGTCAGGGTTAAGTTTATCCGAGTCAGTGGTTGCACCATCTGGGTGTAAACTGACCATCTAACTGAATCCAAACTTTAAAGATAATTTACCTCTTTTTAAAAGCTAATTTAATAATCAATTTTCCTTTTACAAATAGTCATATTTCTTTTCTTAAAGCCAACTGAAACAACATAAAACCAAATGAAGTTTCATTTAACTATCTTTAATTGTTTGAATTTTTAAAACACCAATGTTGTAATCCTCCCTAACATACACCAGACAGAGAGTTTGTTGAGTGACATTAAATAAAAACGAAAGATAGAAAGAATAAATGCCACTGAAACTAATAAACATAGTTGGTCAAAGATCTTGCCATAGTGGTTTCTCTGCAATGTTGAACATGTTAAGCTATTAGTGTTTCCAGAAATATATATATATATATATATATATATATATATATATATATATATATATATATATATATATATATATATATATATATGATTTATGCTATATAAACCTCTATACACTCAAACTAAAAAAAAGATAAAAAAAGAAACAATTATGATTAAACCAGCTGCAAGAAATTATACCAGTTTATACATAGGAGATTTAATACAGTACCTTATGGCGGGGTAAGTTAAAACACTGGCTCAATTTACCCCCCAGCGTCTGACTCACTTTGCTCCATAGCGTCTCAATTCAGTTAGTTTCTTCAGTAGGGCAGTGATTTATAAATAAGCACATAAATGATTGAAGTGAACAAGCCTGGATGTTTTCCTCATCTCTTCTTGTTCCCATTATACCCTCTTCTACTGCCTTACAATCAATCACACTATTGCACAATAGTCATAATCAGTTCATGCAAAACCTTCCAGAAGACCAGAGAGTCCTCAGTCCAGGACATGTACATTATGTTTAAGTCTATTGGCTTATTTGTTGAGCATATTTAGGCATATTTGCTCCTTACACACTCCTCACTGTTCGTGTGTATCGATACACCAGCAGGGGGCAGTGAAAGACAGGATCATATTCATCTGCAGATTTCTTCTTGTTCAGCAAGACATACAATGTCATATTAGCATGACTGAAACTCTTTTTCTGAAGAGTATGAAATATGATGATTACATCACATGACATGATCTCAGAATCTTTCATCTCGGCCCTCAAATGATCAATTGCTCCTAATGGTTGTTTTTATGTTTACGTTTTTTATTTTCTTTTATATTTTTCTGTACAGCACGTTGGTTCCACTTGTGGTGTTGAAAGTGCTCTATAAAGTTGAGTTGAGTTAAATCATCTGCACATCTGTAGCATTTAATTCTCCTTAGTGCGTAGTAATGTTATAACAACTTCCACTCACTCAGGGATGATTTGTGAGACTGACACTTTGAATTTGAGCAACTAATTTAATTGCACTTGAAGTGTTCTCCATTTGTTTGTTCCACTCAGCTGAAATGATAGAATGATGCAATGCTCACCTTAGTGCATTTCTCAGATCAGAACTGAAATCCTCAGGATGCATACACGGGTGTGGACAGGCCAATAAATTTGGGAGAAAGCTTATTCGAGACGGAGCGGAGAGGAATGTTCTTTGTAGAAAGCCACACTTTTTGACTGACGACGTATACGGGAGGTTTCGACCGGTGGCGATTCGGCCTTGGCCTTGGTGCGCGCCCCACTTGGAGTAAAGTCTCACGGGCTCTAGTCCAAGTGCGGTGACACCTCTGGATAAAGGCGTGAGCAGAGGGGACCGCGACCTCGGATTCCAGACTGGGAAAAATTGGTGGCTGGTAACCTACACTACACAGAGAGAGGCCCGTGGCTGACACTGGTAAGGTATTGTGGGCGTTCTCCACCATGGACAGATGTTGGCTCCATGATACCAAACATCGTAACACTCTCTCCAGATCTTGGTTGGCTCTCTCAATCTGGCCATTGCTCTGTTGGTGAAACCCTGAAGACAGACTGAACTGTCGCCCCCAGTAATCTACAAAATTCTTGCCAAGATTTGGACACAAATTGGGGTCCTCTGTCAGAGACCATGTCTATCGGGAGGCCATGTAAGCGAAAGACGTGGTCAACGACTGTCAACGCTGTCTCCTTAGCTGAGGGCAATTTGGGTAAGGGAATAAAGTGAGCCGCCTTCGAGAACCAGTCCACCACTGTCAAAACGATAGTGTTCCCCTGAGAGGGTGGGAGGGCGGTGATAAAATCTAGAGCGATATGGGACCAGGGTCTCGAAGGGACTGGCAGCGGTTGGAGGAGTCCATCTGGGGGTCGATTGGAAGTCTTACCAATGGCACCAACCGAGCAAGCCAAAACAAAACTGTGAATGTCACGAGCCATACATGGCCACCAGAATCGTTGCTTAACTAAAATTTCGTACGATTAACTCCTGATTGACAAGCTATGTTGGAACAATGGCCCCACCGGATGACGTCTGATCTTAATCCCTCTGGCGCAAATAAACGACTCGCTGGGCATGCGGGCGGAAAAAATCTTGGGAAAAACAAAATACAAATGTTCAGAAAGGATACAGAGGTGGTATGATGTGTTGTGTCAGATCATGGCCGAGACGTCAAATTCACTTCCTTTATCAGCTGTCAATCAAAGTTAACCGCCCTTATTTTTCATCCATTTCATATCTAAATACGATCTAAACTAACGAGTTAAAAAAAATCACCCCCCTCACAGTTGTCAGGCACGCAGAACCTATCGAAAAATACAATAAAAGTCCATGGGACCAAACTGTAAACATATGAATTTATGCTGTGAAAACGGATATTTTAACAACACGTCTATGGATATTTGCTCCCTTTTGGGACCGACCTCTAGTGAATTTGAGATTTATTGCAGTTTTTCACACTTCCGGGTCATTTTTCAGATTAGAATGTTGCCGCTTGATTAAAACGTAAGCTTGTAAATAAGATTTTTAATGTTTGCTTGACAAATAGAATATCAGACCAACTCAGAAAGATCAATACAAACTCAGACAGACCATATCAGATGACTTCAGACCTATAGACCCCTAAAAAATCACATCAGACAACATCTGACCCCATTTGACCACGTCAGTGTGACGGGTCACCAGGCCGTTTCATGTTTGCCTCTGTTTGCAGAGCTTTTATCAAACACACAATGGGAAACAGCAATGACAGTGTGAAGGCACCATAACACATAGTGAATAATGCAGGGTCAAACTAAAGCAATAAGCCTCATGAAGCCGTGTTTCAAGGAGCTTATTGCTTTTATAAAACAGTTACTCCATAAAAATATTCATTTTAATATTTATTTCGTTCATAAAATAAACACCAGCAACAAAAAATATAATGTTATAACACATTTATTCCTCCGCCAAGCAACATAGTTCCAGAGAGGTTGCCAAGCAACACATGCAGCAACAAAGCATCACAAACAGCAGTTGCACAGTAATGTGGTCACAGGTGTGTGTGTGGAGTCATTTACAACGACTTATAACGCGGCTCAACCAATCAAAATCAAGGACCAGAACTATCCGTTTTATAAACATATTTAGAGCACATTGTCATTCAATAGTGTCCCTCGGGTGGATGCTCTAGCAAGCAAATGGCCACGTGCTGTTGCATGCCTTTCCTCCTCTACTACTTCTGCCAGCGGTTCTAGTCCAAAGTGGCGATCTTGAAGGCCCAAGTCAGATCTAGCACCAGATCCAGGGAGGACCAGAGTCATCCAGAGCTTGTCTGCAGGTCTGACAACACCGCAAGCCCCATATACAGGGCATATATTTCAAGTGGAGCCATGGAGTGATGTATAAAAGATTTAAAAATAAATTTAGGGGTTAACAAGATAAATTTAGAAGCGAGGACTTTTACAGATCACAATGCAAGCCGTTGGTCATGACAATCGCAAATGAAAACAACCAGGATCAACACTGTTCATGTACTGCAGGGTAAGATTAAATTAATTTACATTTAATCAGTTTAATATGGAGAGGCACTGGATTGTAGATCAGTCTGTTCATGTCAGCTATGTAGGTTTGTTCGTTATCATGGACTCACTAACATTAATTGTACTTAATGCCCACGTCATCGGATTAACGCACAGCTTAATCCAAAGCAGACTTATTGCTCTGTCTTGTTTGGGTTCAGGAAATGGAATAAAATAAATTCCATTACCCATCTTCTCAGGATACCAGTAATCAGTGTTACACATCGGTTTACCATTTTTGTAGCTTAAACGCCATCAAACCGATGAGAGCTTCGGATCTTCCCATGTTTCTCTATGGCGCCGAAGCCTATAGTTGTCTGAATTCTGGTCGCCGTGCAACTGATACTCAACTGCTATTGGCTCATCTGCGTTCAAGAGGAGGGGCTTACCGATACCCTGAAGGCTCTGACAGAAACCCTGCTTGAGCCATTAGACACATGGGGCCCTATCTTGCACACGGCGCAATTGACTTTGCACACCCACTTATCATTCGTATTTTGCAGCCGTGCAAAGAGGACTTTTCCCTTCGTAAGACGCACGCCGGCAAAATAAGGGAATGAACTGACCAGAAAAAACCTGGGGCCTGATGTATAAAATTTGCCATGTGTTTCATTTTTCCACGCACATATCGAGATTTATCAAAAATAAACTTGGCGTAAATAAGTGCGCACCGTAAGGATGCTCTTGACCGTGCGTACGCACTCTTTTAGAAGAGTATGTGTTTTGGCTGACACCGATGGTGAGCTCGAGTTAAATGTCTTTTTGGTCACTATTAGACAGAGAATCTTAAGAAAATTATACATCTACAGAAATATAATTTGACAAACCCAGCATCACTTGAAGCAAACATCCCTCCCTTCTTAAATGTCTGCGCCGTGAGCTCGTTGGGCCGTTTGGTGAAACTGACGCATAGCCTATCTAATGGCAGATAAAGTAAAACCAAAAATCTTCATTATGAGTCCTAATCATACAGTCCATATTCACAATAATATCACGCTATATAAATAAATGTGACTTGACTTGACAATAACTGTTTAAGTACATAAAACCATGATTTAAACTATGTTTTACCTCTGATATAAACATTTAGATTAAATATGCCATTCTCATTAATGGAGTTAAACACTCAAACTACATGAAATCATTACTGAGAAGTTACAAAAAAATGTATATTCAATAAATAGAATGCTTTTGAACACTTTCCCTCTGGCATGCTGTGTTTTAATGTTTTAACTGATAGCTAATAGCAGATTGTTAACGACTTGTACCGTTAAACATGGTATCACGTGGATGATAATCATATGCAAAAGATAGGTAGATGAGGATATGCATAGTAAAACTAGGCGTTGTAATCTCCATATATGGTTATTTCGGGGAGGAGACGCATGTGCGCGCATTCTCCCGCTGACTGGGATTTATAAATTGATTTTTGCAGGTTCTGGCGTATGTACGGTTTTATAAACCTGAAAACTTTTGTGCATACACAAATTCTGCCTTATGTGCGTACGCACACTTTAAGGATGAAATCTACGCAAAGTTTTATACATGAGGCCCCAGGTCTAAAGTCAGTGGCGTGTTGTGCGTACATTCAGATGCTATTTTACCCACGCATGCTTGGCCATAATACAGTGTGTGAACAACCCGCACACACTGTAGATGATTCTCCCATCTACACAGATGCATTTTACTTTTTGCAAATAATACATTATTATAAGGAAAAAATATTAAAACACAAGGGAAATCATTGTCGTGCCCATGACGAGGGGAAAAATACGCATACAGCTTACACATTTACCCAAATTAATATATGCACGTTTAACCGAAGCTAATTTGAGTTGGTATGTCCATCCCCGATGTCACTTCTCTTTCTTTTACGGCCATGACAAGAATATCAATCTCCTCGGCCGATTGTGAAGCGCATCTGGTAAATGCGCCATTATAATAGAATAGGCTAAATGCACGCATAAGTTCTGCATTTGACGCAAGGATGCTCTTCAGAGTCTTAAAATTTACTGTCGTCCCGTCTTTGAAACGAAACTTTCATACGTTTAGATGTAATTTTATATATAGTTATGTTTATTTAATATAATTTTAAAAAGAAGCATAAACACTACGAGGGGTGTCTGTTTTGTCTGTTTTTGTGACTAACATTTCTTTAGTATAACCATGGAGTATAAAATTCTATATAAATTCTCGGTATTGCATTGGACTCTACGATGGGCGGAATTATCGAGCATCCTTAAACCTTCACCGGAAATACCGCCGTGCATAGAGCCCATTGCGCTATGGAACAAGCGCACCTCGTTCATCACGCTCTTAAAGGGAATGTGATATGACACTCTTGTTGGTTTGTTTCCCGTTACGCCCAAACCACACGAGTCATTTATACCGCCGGTTAAATAGCAACAGCGCCAAGATCCGCCGCGCCCACAAGTTACTTGCGCTTTGGCGCTTGACACTCACGTTTCAGATCGTTAAAATTGGGCCCATGGAGTTAAAACTTCTCAAACTGAAGACAGCATTTCTTTTGTCTATTTCGTCAGTTAGGAAAAGTAAAAAAGTGAAAAGTATCCACCAAATATTAGTGATATCCACCAGAAGAAAAATTACACACACGCATATATATCCTGAACATAGGGCATACACACTCAGCTCTGCTGGATCTGGTCATTAGTGTCTCTATTTACAACACATGCGTACACACAGTCCCACTCACAAACACAGCACGGTTATTTTGGACTGCGTCATAAAACGTATAAATGCTTCCTTCATGAATTTCAATGCATTTGAAGTAGGGATGCACCGATCCACATTTTTTCAAATCCGATCCGATCCTCGATACCTGACTTTGGATATCGGCCAATATCGACACTTTTCCGATACCAGATCTGCGTTTGCTTTAATATTATTATCATTATTGTAGATTTTATATGATGCTGAAATAAACTCCTCTCTACAGGCAAGTAAGATATGTAGTCTGTTTGCATGTATGTCACTATATTAAAACAATAGATAAACAAAAGATAGACAATTAAACAAAGATACACATTATACAGGCCTACACAGTGCTTTAATTTCAGGAAGGTCTATAACATTATTCAGGTATGGTCTAAAAAGAATTATAATAAAGTAATAAAGAGTAAAATAGCAAATCAAAAGTAAAATAGCACTGCAAAGTTTATCATAGATAGATTTATGCTTATTAAAGCTAAAGTTATTCATTCAAGAGCTGTGAGTGATTTTCTCTTTGCCTTTTGTTGTTTGATTCTCAGTAATGTCAAAATCGACACATGTTTATTAGACTGCTGCCACCTGCCCCTTTAAGAACGAGTGTAGAAATTATAGTCTACATATACACCATATTTTCTCCCAACTATTTCCATAACTACGTTCATTTTAGACATAAACGGTTTAAGTGTTAATCTCCAAGCCGGTCGTTTTGACATTTTTGTGCAAGCTACTTTTGATCGTTTAGATGCACATATGAAGCCCAGAGTATAATTTGCTTGTCTCGTTGCGGTCTGTTTCGGAGCGCGCGCCGCATTGGGAACAGCATCTCTTGCGCAGATTTTTCTGCCTTTAATGGCTCTTTTATAATTAAAAGCCTCCCGCAGTTTAGCAACAGCAGAGACGGCATCTTACAACAATCACCGAACTGGCTGATTCTGTCTTAAAGTTTGAGTTTTAAGAAGAAATGACCGCTGCGATGGGAAGGAAGTTGAGCTAGACAGATTGCGGTTATAGTTTTTAATGGTTTTACCTCTATATATTCTATAATCTTTGGAAATCAGACTAATATCACAGATCTAAAGTGTAACATAAGCTCCGTTTGAATGTTTAGTTCTGTCCTCTGTCGTCACTCATTAAGCAGGGCTGTCGTGTTGAGCGTGCTGTGGCACCGCGTGAGAGATCTCTCTCTTTCTTCTGGACTGCGAATTGCAAACATGCATCACAGACAAATAGTTTAATGGAGAGCCTAAGTCCCGCCCCTCCGCTTCCAGTTCATGGGACCTTATTTCATAAAAACAATGCATGGGAGTCAATGGCGAGAGATAACTTATCTTTTTATTCCGTCTGAACTGTGTCCTGGATTACACATATGATGTTTGTCAATTTAAAAGATAATTATGAAAGCCAAGAAAGTCGCAGTTCGTCATAAAACAGAAGAGTAACTTTTAGTTTTATGTGAAAAACCCTCAATGAACTACATCTCCCGGGAGGCGAAACAACGAGCAAGATCAGCTGCTGTGTGTGTGTGCAGTCTGGAACAACACACTCATGACGGTAACGTTACGATTATAACGGAAGACTATAGAAACAATGACATAGCCTCAGTAAAGTTCGCTTCATTCATTGAGAGAAAATGTGCGCCTTTGGGGTTTGTAGTCTTTGTAATTACGTATTTTCACAGTCTTATATCTCAACAGTTTTACATCAAACTGCGACTTTCTTGACTTTAAAATGTATCTTTTAAATTGACAAACATCATATGTGTAATTCAGGGATCAATTTAAACGAAATCAAAATATTTGTTATCTCTCGCTATTGACTACCATACAATATTTTTCCGAAATAAGGTCCCATGGTGGTCGACCGGAAGGGGAGGGACTTAGGCTCTCTATTAATACGGCTTTGCAAACATTGCATTTTGCGGTCTTGCTCTGCTGTGGTGTTTCCAGTGTGAAGTATTTCCACCGTAGCATTTCCACACAGCGAACATGATGGCAGCTCAATGCTATCCTGCTAGCTGGCTGCAAACTGCGGCATGGATTTCCTGAGCGCGGGTCTCTGGTTCTCATTGAGCCCTATTTTTTTACAGTCTATGATTAAGCCGCGCCTCCCGTTCAGGAAATCCATTCCACAGCAGGATAGCCGGCCAGGCGGGAATCACTTTTGGAGTCATTTCAGCAGACAACGTAAAAGCGCAGACATGGCTCACCGAATATCGGAAATCCCCGCAGGTTGGATCGGGAAAATCCGATACGCGAATTACGCTGGTATTCGGCCCCGATACCAGTACTGGATCCGAATCGGCCCCATCCTTAATTTGAAGGTAGGAAGGCTTCGCTTCATATATCTCCTGAGATTCCTTCATCTGAAAGACTTTTAAAGGCAGCATAGATGTACTCCAGTGAGAATGGGATTTGGGATCGCAGCCCTAGTTTCTCCCAATTCTGAGTTAGTACTTACATCTACACCAGCGAACTCATTTTGTCCCTGACACACTGTGAGGAAGGCTGATGGCTGAAATGCACTAGTGTGCAGCGTTTCGGACATTTTTAATGTTTGTATTGGGATAGTCATGATGTGAAATAATTTCGTAAATCTTTTAATCGGGAAGAAGTACCTTGGATTATTTTCTGAAAGTTAACATGAATTACTATTGAACTGGCTGAAATGTTGCTATTAAAATATTTTCTTTTCCAAATGTGCATTTTGAATAATTCATAGATTTCCCTCCTAACCTCAAGCGATGAAATGTTCAACTTCTGATTATATTTCATACCTGTTGAGTTTTAATTTATAGGCTAAACAAATTTGACAGGATTTGCTTTTGTGTGTGTTGCCTTATAAAGAGAGTTAACAATGATAACATATTTAATTAGTGTTAAACAGTAATATATTGACAGTGCTACAACTACTATTTGAATGATAATTACAAATTTTGGCATAAATATGTAAAATTTATACAAAAAGAGTGAGTAAAAAAATGTAATACAAATAAATAAAGGTCCGCTCTGCATTGATATTATCTCTCGAAAAGTCTACATTTTTATATCTCCTTGATTTTAAAGATGAACTTAACTGAAAAAATCGTCGTTGAAAACGTGTTGTTTACGACAATTAAAAGTAAAATCACATTTTAACAAAAAATATTAATTTACCTTTTTTAAGCAACACAAACGATCACTGGCATGGTAGGACCCGCGAAGCTGCATAGACAACAGCTGCAGGTCCTATATCCATAGACGAAAATGAGCACTTTTAACGGCTTTTGAGCCCGTGAGGGACAGGCCTGTAGTATCTGACTACCAGCACATGGAGGACGATCAGTTTAGTACAGGATCGTTTAGGGGAAGTGACTGTGGGCACGGGTGCTGCCAGAGCATGGACACCGCACCGGAGTCGATCTGTTGCAGAGAAGTCAACCTGGAACATCAGCGAAAAATGCATCACCATTCACTGTTCATTTCGGATGCTGTGCGGTGAGAGAAACATGTTGGAGGTGCGTAGCAGGGTATTTTACGAGTAGGCGACTTAGGCTGGGCTAACTTATCCTTTCTCCGACTGTTTAGATTACAGCGTACTGGCAGTTCACTCTATGGGCGAGGGTGCATTTAGGAAGGAGAATCCCATCCTCTACAGTGAAGTATACATCAGGGATCTTTTCCCCATCAGTCGATTATCAAGGATTAGAGTAACGTTAACGTGATGCGATGAACTTGTAACTTGTGTAAATAAAACATTTCGATGCAGACATTGTCAGACGCTTCGTGTACTCATTGACGAAAGTACATATCTCTAAATTGTGTGTCGCTAAAAATCTGTTTCCGCCATGTCAGCGCGCCTCAGACTGTTTACAAGCTACGGCTGTTCTGCTGGTGCGGGTAGGCGACGGAGCGGCTGACCGTGCCAGTGACGTAAGTCGAACGTTGAAATCCAACATGGCGGTGCCGTGTAACAAAAACAACACTTCAACGTACCATTTTATCCCTTTTAACAAATTCTGCTATTTTAAAAATTGTACCAATGAGAATAAATCAAATACTTCTGTTATATCACCTTTTCTAAAATTTCAGTTCAGTTCATCTTTAAGTGGCATTTAGTCAAGTAGGGCTGCATTTAAATAGGTTATTTTAATGCCCTTACCAAAAAGTAAATAATTTTAGTGATTTAATTGTTGTCTGTCAGTAACACACTCAGTTATGTTGATCAGTTCACAGATTTGGCTTCAGTATAAAAGAGCAAAGAGCCTCTTGCTCCCAGTGGACTCGGAGCTCTTTATAAATGCTACCGTATCTCTTCCTCTCTCATTATTATTTCTGTCGCCGACTGGATCATTTATTTATTAGTGCGGCCTCTTAGCCCTTCAGAGGACCTCTCTCCCAAACCCAGTCTTCTGTACCCAGGGTCCCACAGCTAATGAGGGGCACTGTGAGAGGAAGACAGGACTGGAGAGAGGAACTCCCTGGAGAGGAGAACAGCAGATGAATGATAATCCTAACTAAGTGTCTCTTAGATCCAAAATCCAAGACAGTGCTAGTTAAAGACGGACCGTGAGAGAGATGTGTGCAAGTGTTTGAGTGTACAGAAATATAAGACACATTTTAGTCAAAAGCAATTTTAAGCCCTTTATTTTGCTGTGTGTGTAAGTGATATTTATTCTGATTCATTTTATTTAAATAGGGACAATGCACAAGTTAACATTAACCTTGTTTAAAAACAAAGAGCGATGCATTGTGCCAGGTTGTAGCACAAGTGCTAATTTTCCGCCCGTATACAATTTTAAAACCATTAAATTGATTAACAATTAAAACTATCATATGATCAATTTTTCCTCTTTCCTAAACCCAACCCCACACAGACAAAACTAAACAATCAAGATCCCTACCTCTCCCAATACTACACACACACACACACACTTCATAAATGTGTACAGTTTTGATGTGACAATAACCATGTTTTTGTCAAACTTGAGAAAGTTTGAGGATTTGTACATGCAATAAGATGTGTGGGGAGAGTTATCCACACTGGGTTATAGCCACAAAAGAAAAGGCTGATTTACCGAATGAGGTTTTGCGATTTTGGAATATTGCATTCTCCTCTAGTGGCCGACCGAGTAGCTCTATTTTTTTCGGAATTGAGCGCAATACATTTTTTTAGAGGAGGGGCGACAGCATTATGAATGATTTTAAAAAGTAAACAAATGTTTGAATGCATTATCAAATTTTCAAAATTTAAAATATTATACTTAGTCATTATTTTGCAGTAGTGATATTGACGAGTCTTTTTATCATGGATCTTAAGGGCTGTTTTATACAGTGTTGGGGAAGCTACTCTGAAACTGTAGTTTGACAAGCTACAAGCTACTCGTAAGTTAAAGTAGTTTAACTACAGTCAAGCTACCCGTTTAGAAAAGTAGTTAGTTACACTACAAGTTACAATCAAAAAGTAGCTAGCTACATTGAAACTTCTTTTGCTTTTTGAACAACGTATATTACAAATAAGGGAATAAGTGTCTGAGGAATGTTTTAAGTAAAATATTTAGTGTTTAAAACAAGGCAACGCAATTACGATTTCAAAGAGTATTGTTTTATTACACACAACACTAAAATATCTCTGACTGTTTGTCAAAAGTGCAACAAATATCCGAACGAAACATACATCCAACGTAAATTGCATGTGGAACCTTTTCTCAAAAATACTGATTGAACTTGGACAAATAAGGTCATGGGTAATTAACGTTAGTTGTTTCTCCATCCTCCAAATCTGCCGTCACGTCTTGCTATATAATCATAAAATGGTTGTGTCAACCCACTTCTGTCAGTGAACCGTTAGCCGCAAGATGCGTGATTAAACAACAGGTGGTGGTAATGGCAAAAAATGAGTTTGTAATCTAAGAAGAAGAAGAATATCCTTGCATCGTGCTGATTCGCACAGGCTTGACAATGTAGCAAAGTAGCTTTTGCTCGCGCTACACCGCTACTTGCTGCAAAAAGTAGTTACCTACTGGAAAAGCTACACTGTTTAAGAAAGCAACTGAGCTACTGCCAAGCTACTGAAAAATGTAGTTAAGTTAGTAGCTACGCTACTTGTACAGTAGTTAACTACTCCCCAACACTGGTTTTATATAATGATTCAAGCGGTCTTAGGCTTGTCTTTCCTGCTTGAGCCCAACTTGTCATGCAATACAAAAAGTGCGGAACAATCATTGCACTTAAGTAGATGTTTGATGCCTCAATGGTAAGAGAGTTTCTTATATGCCTGAAATTTATAAGATTAAATTTCAGTGCATTTCTCAATTTTTTTAACATGTTTTTTCAAGGTTAGAGTTGGGTCCAGGGTTAAACCCAAATATTTGAATTCATCCACATTTTTAATTGTATGCCCATTTACAAGGACCTCAGGACATTCCCTAAGTTTGCGTCTATTTGTAAAAAACATGGTGACCGTCTTTTCAGTATTCAAAGTAAGACATGAGTTACGCAACCACTCAGCAACCTTATGCATTACATTCGTTAATTTTAAAGCAACCTCTGTAGCATTCTTCCCATGAGTGTACAACACAGTATCATCTGCATACATTAATAAATCAATATCTTTGCAAACCAATGGAAGGTCATTTATATATAGACTAAAAAGCAGCGGCCCTAAAATTGACCCTTGCGGGACCCACCTTGATCTAAATTTGTTTTAATTTGTTCAAGGAAGTAGCAGCACGCTGTTTCAGTTGAGTGATTTTTCCTGAATCCAAATTGCATAGGATGTAAAGAGGCCTTAGAATCAAGGTGAGCAATTAGTTGTTCTGCTACAACCTTTTCAATGACCTTTGAGATGACCGGAAGAATGCTAATAGGTCGGTAATTGCTAACCTCTTGTTTGTCACCAGATTTATACACCGGGGTCACAGTAGCAAGTTTTAAGACACCTGGGAAGGTGCTTTCATTAATTGATTTATTTATTACTTTAGTTAAAGGTGTGGTCAAAGATTTTATATGAGTTTTTAAGAAAGCAGTATCAAGACCATACATGTCCTTTGCTTTACTGTTAGCAAGTGTTGAGACTATTTTACTAACCTTTATATTGTTTGTGGGTGTCAAAATAAAACCAGCACTATCACAGACTAAGGAATAATTAAATGTTTTTTTAGTAAAATTCTGACCCAGTGTTTCCACGGAATTCAAAAAATAATCGTTAAATTCTGTTGCAATAGCTAAACTATCGTTTTGAATTTCATTTTTTTATTTTTAACTGTATGTTTTCATACTCAGACTTGCCCTTGCCATTTAGTTTATCAATGGTCTTCCATAGTTGTTTACTATTCCCCTTTGCTTCTCTAATGATATCAAGGAAAAAGGATGCTTTAGCCTTTCTGAGCTGCATTATAACCTTATTTCTCAGACCTTTATAAATTAGATGATCAGTAAGTTAAACCTGATTTTAGAAACCTTTTTAGAGAGGCATCTCTTTTTTTCATGAGTTCCCAGAGATTATTGTTAAACCAAGGCAATCTATGTAAAGCTCTAGGTTTTTTAGCTATTGTTTTTGTATATCTTGATATTATTTCTTTAAGGACTGACATTATTCCATTGCATGCTTGCTCACAGGATTTATTTTCTACAGTGTCATTCCAATTGGTTAGCTTTATTTCATTTTCAATTTGTATTAACTCTCTCTTTGGAATATATGAAATAGTGGGATTTCCTTTCATTATAGTTTGGTCCCTATAACGTGATTGTCAGTTTCCTAGCAACTAATGTGAGATTATGATCTGAGAGGCCAGTAACAAGGTTGTATGTTTTAATTATCCTTTCTGGTGTATTTGTAAAAACTAAATCCAATAAGGTTTGAGAGGATTTAGTTATTCGTGTAGGTTTGTTAATCTTTTGTACCATATTAAAAGTTTTTGCAATATCCTTAAGCTTTTTTCTGCGTGATTTATCAAGCCAGTTTAAGTTGAAGTCACCCATAAGTATAACTTCTTTTCTTTCATGTTGTTTAAGGTGTTTCATGTTGCTCACGTTTGCTAGCTATGAGTTAGGACAGCACAGTATACACTGATTATGTTTATACATTCATATTGTACATAGTCCAAAAATATATGCACACACACAAGTTCACATTTAAAAAATGCATGAATAACAGGCACAATACTGGTATACGTAAGCAATAAGGTACGAGAGGCTGTGCTGTATCGTGAAATGAAGTAACAGCTGAAGGGCGTTGTTAGGCACAACACGAAAGCGGAGTGCCTGCAACCCTTCAGCTGTTACTTATTTTCACGATACAGCACTTGCCTGAGAGTGCTCTTATTGCTTTTATAAAACGGTTGCCACACAATATTAAAGTAAAAAACAATATAAGTGCAACTTTCTTGAAGTAAAATCACTAAAAGCTTACCTTCCGCTGGAAAAAATAGTCCCCGAGTGTGAACAGCAACAACGTTCCAGTGTGTAAAATGCATGAAAAGCTCAAATAAAAACAACATAGAACCGCAGTGTTGCGCAGCGATCAATAGAACCGTTGGGTGAAGCGGTCGTAGCCGTGTTTTATCGTGAATAAAGCACAGCTCTTGACCAATCAGAATCAAGGATTCGAACTACCCGTTTTATAAACATGAATATATTGGTACAATATGCGTGTCATGACTAAATGTTTTTAAATTCCTCGGTTTTGACAGTCCACACTACAACAGCGTTTTGGAGAGCTTTTTAAAAAGCTTAGTTTTCATTTATTAAAACGCAGTATAAGTGTGGATGGAAGGCCAAAACGGTGAGAAAATACCTGCATTACATGCATGCACGAAAACCTATTAGTGTGGACAAGGCCTGAGTGACCAGGCAGATAAACAACATATTTTAGAATCAAAAGCTATTTTACCATTAGCCCTTTATTTTGCTGTATTTAAGTGTTATGAGTTATAAGGATAAAGCAGTATACATGGATGAGTTTGTTTATATATTCATATTGTACAAAAACAAAAAATGTGCGCACAGTCGCACACACAAGTCCAAATTAAACTAAATGCATGAATGTCGCTGCCTTGATGACACTGTTTTTAAACATTTGACAAAGAATTTGGTTTCATAAGATGAAACACTTTCAAACATTAGTAGAAAGTAGTTAATCTCATGAACTGCATCTGTGTGAGGAGAACTGACTTTATAAATCCACTAAAAATCACCAAAACACAGACAAAAATGAGTTCTTGGTGTGAGAAAGTTTCTTCTTTTTATTCAGGCACAGCTAACGCCTACATCTTCACCGTGGCCACAGTTATGAGTATCAATTCCAGCATGTGGACAGTCAAAAATGTTCCTCTCATTCCCAGTACATCTCAACTCATCCAGCCAGATTTTTCCAGTTCCTGCAAGAGACACACAGCAGAGCGTTCTGAGAGGGTTGTGGAAACCATAGCCTGTATACCACGAGCCATTAACTAAAACCCCTTAAGCATAGACCGATACATCACCTGCACCGTCCGTGTACACCTGGGTGGACCTCTGGAAGCCCAACATCCGACACACCACCAAAGCATCTGTAGAGTCAAAGCTGTCATCACACACCGTTCCCCAGACGCCATTATGCAGCACCTCGACTCTTCCACGCGTGGAGCTTCCCACTAAACGAATCACAGCTACAGACAAATACACGTATATGAGACATGTTTAGGCATTGGTATGCCATGCTAAAGTGACTGTTATTTTGTAGAGTAGACAAAAAAACTACAACAATACAAGAACACTAGCTATGTTTTCATTCACCTATTTTAATGTCAAAAAATGCTGGATGGAAACCAGTGTGAATAAAAATGTTCATTAAACTTACGGTGCGAATAATTTTTTGGTAACACTTTATTTTACGACCCGCAAACAACTGTGTAAGAACACCAAAATTATGGTGTACGTTTCTGTAATTATGGTGTACGTCTGTGTAAGTATAAGGGAACAATGTGTTAAGTTTGGGTAATAAAAGGGTAACAAGCACCACTTTAATTTACAGCCCGCAGAAGTTACACTTACCCTGTAACTACATGGAACAAGGGGGTAACAAACGCTACTTACTATGTAGCAATACGAAACAACTCTATTTGCACTATAATTACAGAGAAAGGTACTGTTATCAAGAAAACAAAACAAAAAACAACAACAAAAACGTATGAATTACACAGTATATTTGCCCTGACATTTAAGTGTCATTGCAATTCAATGGGATAAAGTAAGTACTAATTACCACATGGTACGGTCTAAATTAAAATCATAGCAGAAACAAATTATTTTGACTTTTCTAGTAATCTAGTAAGAAAAGCGAATTAATTTATTTTTATAATATATATATATATATATATATATATATATATATATATATATATATATATATATATATATATATTTGTGTGTGTGTGTGTGTTTAATTTTCAACCCACAGATGTCAAAATTACCCTGAACATATAAACAACAGACGTTACTGTTGCTGTTAATTACAGAAACGTACTACGTAATTTCGGTGTACTTACACAGTTGTTTGCGGGTTCGTAAAATAAAGTGTTACCAATTTTTTGTACATAAACTACAATGTACATAAACTACACCTTAGCAGAATAAATCCTTTGATGCGCAACAATAACCTCATGTTACTTTGATTTCGCAGAGCCTGTGATTAGATAACTGGAGTAACCAGTAGACCAATGGCATCGCAGCATCTCAAATGTCAAAGTCTTACATCAGAATGATTTTGTTTAATTCCTCCAGAAGCGTCTCACATGATTGCATTCCTAAACACCAGCAACCGAACGCAAGAGAACATGACAGCGTTTATTGTGTTTCGAGATGAGTGAATAGCATAGTCTGACACTCTGGAGGAAAACAGAGCCTGATTGCAACGCTGGATGGAAACATAGCTAGTGACACACATTAGTACAGAGAGATGGATCAGTATTTATGGAAATTACCAGACACAGCACCCTTGGGTCCTGCATCACCCTTCGGACCTGTTTAAGACCATCATATATACTATCATGTAAATACAATCAATTCACGTGCAAAACAGGTTAATAATCACATAGATGCTGTGCACTCACAGATATTGTGGATACACACAAAATATGCCAAAACATACCTTGATCTCCCTTTTGCCCTGGGAGAGAATAGGGTAAGAGGAAAGGAAGAAAGTCAAGAAACACACACAGATGTATGTTACCTTCTTGTCATTAATAAACGTTTTAAGAAACCAACCTGAATCCCCTTTACTGCCCTTTACTCCACTCAGACCCGGAGATCCTGGGACACCTACATACAACATCAAACTCGCATGACGACTACATGACATAAACCCAGTGTTGATCATCTGTTTTCATGATTGTCTTTATTTACCTGGCAAGCCTCGAATCTCCCTTTTCTCCCTGCTGTCCTGGGCGCCCTGAAAACAATTATTCTCCAAATTATTGGCAACAGCTCACTTTTATGTGCATGTGTTCTTAGCACTCCTACAATACCTTGAACCCCAATGCCACTGTTTCCCTTTGGTCCTGGCGAGCCTCTTTCTCCCAGGCGGTCCTCGCAGGCCAGAAGGTCCCTGTGGACCAGGAGGCCCTAAAAGACCAACCAACCACAGGTGAGGGCACAAATCAGGGAACAACTTTACAGGGAACCAGGATGATACAATGAACATTTGTGAAGGAAAACTTTAATCTCTGTATTTGCTGAAGTTGCCAAGTTAGTGGTGGAGTTTTGTGACTTTCAGGTAAAAACTGTCTGTGAAATAATCTGTAGTTTTTGGAAATACTTATTATCTTTGAAAGTCTACACACAAGTTCTCATGAGTTCTTTGTGTTTTCTTTTATAATATATTCTAGACTGAAACTGCTGTACAATAAGGTTTCTCCAATATTGGAGTATTAGCTATATATTTAGGATAAACCAAGTACACCAGACTTTACATTGGCAAATTGTCATAAGTTCTGGCTGTTGGTCCGTCCTCCAGGGAAACTTTTGGTTTAAGTTACTTTTGTCGGAGCAATATTTTTTGGCGGTGTACCTTCTCTCAATTAACTACACAAAAACACAGCAAGGTTTTTAAACCCTACTTCTAGAAAACGAAGAACAAAGACATGTGCATCAGGTGCGTTTTGCCTTTTTATGTTTTTAATTTATAAATCCACTGTAATCTTCATTGTTATATTGCATTGCTATTATATTTGGGCCATTAGGTCATTTTGTTATAAATAAAAAAGCCTAACAATGTCACTGCTTAATATATTTAAATAGTGTTGTTTTGTTTCTTTTCCAAAAGCTTTCTTACCGCTTACACCTGAAGGCCCCTGCTGTCCTCGCTCACCACTGCGACCTGGGTCTCCTTTCAGGCCCTGTGGAAGAGAGATTTCAATTACAAGCAGTCAAGTGTTTCAGTGATGTGTATTAAGAAAGCATCACTATTATTACTGATTAAAGTGGCTTGTGATGTGGTTGTATTTTTGCACAACTGCACTTCTATTTATCTTCTTGATATTTTAAGCAGGAGTAGTAATTAGCAGCTCTAGACAAGCTATCAAATCATCCGGGTCAGATTTATCTTTGAAGAAGTACCTGGATATCCACGGATCCCTGGTGTTCCTTGCAAACCAGTCTTTCCATCGGCACCTGGACGACCGTCATTCCCAGGTAAACCTTGTGTGCACAGAGCAGTAAAACTCTTGTTTGCAATGTGCAAGGTATTTCCACAACACAAATGTTCTGTTTTATTACAGTATGAATTATTTAGGTTGCCTTTCACAATCAGGCACCTTGTGTCCTCTCTCTCCTGGATCCCCCTTTAAGCCTCGATCTCCCTTTTCTCCCTGCTGTCCTGGGGGCCCTGAAAATAATTATTTACCCCAAATTATTGGCAACAGCTCACTTTTATGTGCATGTGTTCTTAGCACACCAACAATACCTTGAACGCCAATGCCACTGTCTCCCTTCTGGTCCTGGCGAGCCTTTTTCTCCAGGTGGTCCTTCGCAGGCCAGAAGGTCCCTGTGGACCAGGAGGTCCTAAAAGACCAACCAACCACAGGTGAGGGCACAAATCAATGAGGAATTATGAAATTTCATGGGTGCATCATTTTGCCTGAAACAGTCACATTTACAGGGTACCAGGATGATACAATGAGATCTTTTGAGGAAAAAACACTGATCTATATTAGAATGACTGGATAGCTCATGACGTCATAAACGGTGAAGCCACCGCACACCATATTGTGATTCCCTAGTTAATGAGAATACCCACGCCGCCGTGCATGAACATGTCTGGACCCCCACGTTTGTGCATGTGCTCATAAAAATGCGAGAAGGCCTCAGACAGTAGTCTGTGATGTTGACTCAAGGACATGAGAGCCTGGAGTGGCATGAACATCCAAACTATAAAACCTTACGAATGTGTGCGGAGAGGACCAACCTGCCGCATTACAAACCTGTTGTAAGGGGGCACCCCTCGCCAAAGCACTAGAAGAGGCGACCCCCCTGGTGGAGTGAGCTGTGAGACCTATAGGTGACGCTTTACCGCGCGCCTCATAAGCAAGAGCAATAGCATCCCTGACCCAATGAGACATAGTCTGCTTGGTGGCAGCTGCTCCTCTGTTACTACCACCATAACAGACGAATAGTTGCTCTGACTTACGCCACTGGCTAGTGCGGTGGATGTAAGCATGAAGAGCACAGACTGGACACAATCTATGAGATTTCTCCTGCTCCGGCGTCGTAAACGGTGGAGGACAGAAGGCTTCTAGAATGACCGGATGTACAGCCGAAAATGGAACCTTAGGCAGGTAATCAGGATGAGGATGCAGAATCACTTTCACCACTCCTTAGGCAAAGTCTAAGCAGGATGGAGAGAGTAGACAGAGCCTGCACATCCCCAATTCTCTTCAAGGAAGTTATTGCCATTTAGAAAAAAACATCTGTAGAGTCAGAAGTTTATCAGACGCTGATTCTATAGGTTCAAAGGGGGTTTCAGCCAGACCCTCAAGGACTATAGCTAGATCCCATGCCGTGAGTGCGCCATCACATCCAGACCCAACGGAGCTGGGTGACTCAGAGAGAAGTAAGAGGGGACATGAGAGCTGGTAAGTCCCACGATTTTTCAACCTAGAGGTCCAGCAGGGGTTAGCTGAAAGGCCGGGACTTTACCAGCTCTATTGCGCTGTCTGCTGGGAGGTGAAGAGGTCCACCACGGCTTTGTAAAATTTGGTCCAAATCTGTTTCAATACTTCCGGGTGGAGTTTCCATTCCCCTGTTGGTAGTGCTCTGTCTGGACAGTAAATCTGCTTCCACATTTAAATGCCCTGGAATGTATTACTGCCCTGAGAGACAGGAACTTGTCCTTGGCCTTACTAAAGCGCATTTTTGTCCCATCAAAGCTTGACCAATGAGTGAAGTAGAATGACGCGAGCGACTTCTGCGCTCATTTAACAGAGTGAGTGAAAGCCCCGGATGTGAGCACATATCTTTGAGAATCCATGACTGTAAAAGTTCAGAAGACCAACGTTTTTTCTTTCTTCTGAACTACCACTGTTTGTGAAGTGCGCTGAAATAACATTCGCCTTATTATCTCTGAAAAGCGCTCCACACATTCAGATAACATAAACCACACTTTCAAAAAAAAAAAAAAATCTAATGACACGTCCGATTCGCGAACTAATGACTCCTTCTGAACCGATTCATGGAATGAATGGGAGTCAATGGAAACTCAGGTGAAGTTCTGCTACAAGATGGCAGCTCCCGTGAGGCTTCAACTCACGGTCGACGGAAAACGATATTTTTCCTTAATCCCTGTCAGATTAAGCCACAGATGCCTCTCTGTGCTAAGCTAAAGCAGACATTGAACGGCTGATAGCACGGGCCATCTGCTTGGTCGCACGAAAAGACAAATCTGTTGCATGATGAAGCTCAGAAGAAAGATTCCTCATCGATCATACTGCCGGCACTGCCCGAGGGTAAGTTTCTTTATCGAAGATGCTGAGTCGGGGGAGAGATTCTTCTCTTCAACCCGTGGCATCTCCGTATACTCCTGCGCCTTTGCATCCACGATAATTGGGCACAAACACGCGAAGAGGTATAAGGATATTTTATTTATTTGTATATTTAGATAACTCATCATGGAGGTACTGAAGAAGCACCGGAGCGTGCTGCGAGATCACGAGAAGGGATGTTTGAATCTGGTGACACAGCAAGCGAAAGGGACGAACCCGTCTCTTGCTGGTCATGCAAATCCATTTGCTGAGCCCCACAATGTAAATGTGGGTGCGGACTGGAAATAGTTCGAGACGAAGCATCTAAACAGTGAGAAGCTCACAATGCCCGCACTCGCCTCCCTCTAAAGCCAGTACCGCGTGTCTCTTCCCCCAAACATATAAAAACAATAAAAACAATAATCGTGTGTGTCCAGCTCAGACATAGGACGGGAGCATGGAGGAACACAACGCTTATTGTTTTGCTGGCTCATTTCACTTCTTAAACTCTTAGAATAATGAGAGAGAGAAAAGGTAAGAAATTAGAAATTTCTGCACACTGCCTGAATAAACTAACTCCTAGCAAAAATCTGTATGACATGAAAGAGGTAGAGAGAGAAGTTTGAACGTTCAGCACATGCACAGCGTGATGGTCTGAAGCAAAAGACCTGATGGATGCACTGCGGCTCATCCTCTGAGAGAGCCCTCGTGCTTGCAGGTGCGCGGCGACTCACGTCATTCGATCGAGGCTACATTAGCGACTGGGTCAACTCTCATCGACGCTAAAAAGACGTTCTAAGCATCGTTCGCAGCTTTTGAAAAGGGAACTGAAAATTTAGCTATTTCGGGATTGTGTTTTTACATCTGTTCAAGTATTTGATTAGTTCTTGGCAAAAACATGTTCAGAGAATGCACATACAATTGTGTATGGGTTAATGAACGCCTGTTTCACCTTCCATACACTGCACACGTCTGCGGCGCCGTTGGCTGTGACATGGCTACCGCAGCTGATCGGTCCCATTATAGTCAATGCATGTGTGAACCAGCCGCGATGCGGCACGTTGCTAATGATAGGCGCAGAGTCTTCTTCGACTAACACGTGTCCAAGCCGCACCGTCAAAACACGTCAATTTCAAAATAGACATACTGTGTAGACTCAGTTGTATTGCACACCAATATGCTATCCATTGTTTAAGGTAGAAACCCAAAAATCAAGAAGAAACCCACGTCGGAGGTCATTCCCTCAGCCAGTCTATTTCTGCTGTGCTGCAGGCACTGAAATAAAGTGACAGCGCATAGTTTGTGGTAAAATTAGAACACGGATTGACATGAAAAATATAGTAAATAAATACATTGAGTTAAATTAATAATAATAATACGTTTATTGGGTTTAAACTTGAATACATTCTGTGAAAGAATGCAGAGTAGGCTAACGTTATAATTTTTTTTTTAAACAACATGGAAATAGCGACAGTTGTGCCTATAAATTACTATATATGGGCTTAAATTACAACCTGTGGGCAGTTTTTGTAGATCCTTTTGTGAACTTGGCTTTACATTTGTTAATGCACAGCGGGCCATCTTAAAAGTGCCGTCGGAGCTACTTATCTCTGTAATGGCCGTTGAAGCCCTCTGCTGGGTAGGAAAATCGTAAATATCTTTGAATAGTGTTGTTTTGTTTCTTTCCAAAAGCTTTCTTACCGCTTACACCTGAAAGTCCCTGCTGTCCCTCGCTCACCACTGCGACCTGGGTCTCCTTTAGGCCCTGTGTAAGAGAGATTTCAAGAACAAGCAGTCATGTGTTTCAGTGATGTGTATTAAGAAGGAAAGCATCACAATTATTACTGATTAAAGTGGTTTTGTGATGTGGTTGTAGTTTTGCACAACTGCACTTCTATTTATCTTCTTGATATTTAAGCAGCAGTAGTAATTAGCAGCTCTAGACAAGCTATCAAATCATCCGGGTCAGATTTATCTTTGAAGAAGTACCTGGATATCCACGAATCCCTGGTGTTCCTTGCAAACCAGTCTTTCCATCGGCACCTGGACAACCGTCATTCCCAGGTAAACCTTGTGTGCACAGAGCAGTAAAACTCTTACAGGATGGAAAAATGTGCATGGTATTTCCACAACACATATTTTCTGTTTTATTACAGTATGAATTATTAAGGTTGCCTTTCATCATAATAATCAGGCACCTTGTATTCCTCTCTCTCCTGGATCCCCCTTTAAGCCTGGGACACCTGGAGACAGAAGTACACACAGTCAGGGAGAGATGTGGATCTGCTATATTGGGATGAGAGATGTGTTAAAGCAAGGAGGTGATTACCAGGTTTACCCGGAGCGCCGACCATTCCCCGTTCCCCTGCGAGACCTAGGTCTCCTCTCTGCCCCTTTTCACCTGGAGCTCCAGGCTGTCCTACCCCCCCTGACATAAATACAATCATTTTCAATTAATGTTCATTGTTTTGCAGAATTTTCTTTGTATACACCAAAGAAGTGAATGTTATAAACGTAAATTATTTCTAAGTCAATGCGGCATGTTAAAACTGACAAAAAATTAAGAGCACAATACTCACACATGCTTTTCAAGAACAATTACACCCATACATACACATATGCATACAGATACACTCATACACAAAAACGCACTCACCTGGTGAGCCAAGTTCTCCTTTCTGTCCCGGTGTTCCTGGGATTCCATGAGTACCTGATACAGAGCACAGCAGGAGTATAAATACTGAATAAATACATCAAAAAGTACCATTCACACAGCATCTGTTGGAACAGAGGATGGAATGTTCAAATGTCAGCTTTAGTTGAGTTCAGTGTTTATGTCTGTTTTGACCAGCAGGGAGCACTAAAACTTACACAGATTATGAAGGAACATGTGGTAAGGGATTGGCTCTATTCTGGTTACTGAGATCTGCTGCTGGGTTCAAAGGAAGAGATGAAAATTAGCCAAGGTTCATCCCATTAAACTGATAACAGGATCTCAGGGATTTTGGGTGCCTCACAGATGTTTGGTATCCTTCTGGATTCCAGCTAGGAAGAATTGTGCAGCTAAACCTCCTTCCTCTGCCTTCCCATGCCGGTTGATGATGGTTTGAATCCTGTTCAGAGCATTGTGAGTAGTCAAATCAAGTCACCTTTACAGTGTTCAGAACACAGTGATGTCCTCGCCCAGCTTAGTTCAGCTATCATATAATGGTGGTAATGCAAGCAGATAAATTTACATAGCGCTTTTCACAATATAGATTCCATCAAAACAGCTTCACAGTATCAATCGTAACATAATAACAATGTTCGTTTCTTAGTGGAAAACATTGTCAATAATACTGTTGAATATCAAGTGAGACCTGTTTCATTGGTGCCGTGACCCAGAGGGAGTGACGTTCAGGTGTGTGTGTGTGTGTTGGAGGCCAGCTAGTTAGAGCTATGCAGGTGAAACTTCGAAGAGACTTCTACTAATGTTACATTAGAGTGAGAGGGGGACTGAGTGACAATATTTTCAAGGCATTGTCACAGGACACAGTTACCTTGTAATCCAGGTGGACCAGGCGGACCAGGTGGACCAGGCGGACCAACTATGACTATGAAAAAGAAAAGAAAACAATAACCTTAATTCTGTGAGACACCCCTATGGTGTCTCCTGATTGAATGCTTTAAAGGTGTCATGAAATGTAAAATCTTAATGTTCTTGATATTTCCACATACAAGAGTTTACTTTGAAATAAAATTATACTGCAACTTTTACCTTAAATATTACTCAAATATGTGTTTTTTTCCCCACCCTTATGAAATGGAAGGATTTGAAAAACTCCCCATTCTTGATGTAACGATTTTCCCAAACACTTGTTCTGCTATCGAAGGTGATACAGGTACGGTTAGGACTGGTTTGGTAGTCTGGGTAGGGTTAAGGGTAAGAGAAGGCCACCAGAGTCATTATAGATGTAATTACAGAAATTAACTACAGCTGTAATTACATGCGGGTATGTTTTAAAGAAATTTCCTTGAGCTTTTGACATCTAAGGGGTCATCATTTAGGGGTGTAACGGCTTCACAAAATTCACGGTCGGTTCGATCGATACACTCGCGATGTTACTTGAAAGCATTATAGCCTACTATTCCTGCCAAACTTACAGATATTAGTGTTATACAGTAAATCCTTGGTGATGTTGCTGATCTGTGGACACTGGATAGTTCATTCATGGCACAGAGTTTCTTCCTGGTTTCCCGGTCAGCCGTTTGACCGCAGTAGTTCAACCAGACTCAGACATTCTTGATCGTACATAAGACTGGCCCCCCTCCATCGAGAAACATTTCCTTCCTTGTAGGCGGGTTCACTGTTAAGTTGAAACTATTGGACTGCCCAGAGTCACTCAGGATCTGCCAGTAGCCAATCGTGAACGTGTGGCCGTGAGTGACGGATATCATGCGCCAAAACGGCTGGAAACAGCAAGTCCGAATATCAGGATTATGTTTACAATAGGAATTTCAGCCAACGAAGACCTGCAGGTTTTGCTTAATCCTGAGGAACAACTATTAATTCGAAGTGTACATTTGATATGAAGTACAGCCGATGTATATTCATTCAACTGTTCGTATTCATTCAGCCGTGTCAATCATTACAAATATGCAGACGCCGCTGTAACAGTTACACTGAATGATCTGTATATGTGTAATAAATGACAACTTTTCATATAACGTCTTATTGTTTCTCTTAATTAGCTTAATTATGGTCTTCAAAGTATGTGTTTGTACCATAGTATGTGGTTTGTACATTTTTATATGGCATTTTTTTATTAAAACAAATTAACCATCTAAAACTGAAAATATGGTCTTCAAAGTATGGGTTTTCACATTTTTATTTATGACAATTATTTTAAAAAATGTACAACCAATTTGTATGATTTACAACATGTAAAACTGACACCAACCTCCTGCGCGAGTAGACAAAGGGGCTCAAAGTGTTCATCACAAGAATCCGTAAATTTACTGTTGGGAATATGAGCTGACATGACTCCTGAGTGCATATTCAACAATAGTTTAGCAGCCAGGACTCAGGGCTTCCGAACACCAGGCTACAGCATCCGTTCAAAATGTCACGGTCATCGTGCACACCGAGCGCTGCCCAGCACGAACTTCCAACCTTTCTGCCTCCTTCACTTATCCTCCGTTAGTGCAACAAGAGGTGAGACGATAACAATCCGAGCTTTAAATTCTGTATATTCAGCAGTTTCTTTTCCAACAACGGGACCAGAATAGCATTTCTCACATCTTTCCCCGCTGCCAAACTCAAACTGACGCGCACTGACATCAACGCCTCATCGCTCTCAGCCACTCCTCTCATTCGCTGATTGGTCCTACAAAAAATTGATTTCTGGAAACCTTAAGGCTATGGAGCGATCTAGACGTAGTACTGAAGGAAAATGAAATTGAGCGGAAGTGGGTAGGAGGGCGCAGCCAGGCTAGTTTGATCCGTTAATAACGGAGAAATGTGAATGTTTCTCACTATGATCTCACAGCGATATTATTACTTCAGTGGCGAATTCAAATGTTTTCTTTACTGGATGTGGCTGTGTAACAGTGCTGATGATGAAGATCGGCTTGCGCGCTGTATTGGTCCAAATTAAAAAAACGGTCCGTCATCCAAACAACCACACAATAACAAGTAAGTTAGCTTCAGTTTTGTTTCCGCTGACATTACATTTGCCATTTGATGTTGGGGCAATGTTGTGGTCACGCCAGCTTCTCTTAACATTATGGACGCGCCTACATTTGAATAACGAAATGTTGGTCGGCAGGAAAAATGAACCGAATGAACCGTTCGGAACTGCAATTCAGTCTTCAATTGGACTGCATGGATAAACTTTATTTTTAATGGCGTTCCAGCTGATGAGGTAAAACATCATCGTCTGTTCGCTTCATTTCACTGAGGATTGTTTTGTAAACAAGACTGGATTTGCAGAACCGATTAAGAGTAAAGAACGGTGCTGTGTCGTCTATATTGGATCTGACAGGAATTGTACAACACACGGACTCTGGGTTCGAACAAGTATGGGCCAATGCATCCCGGTTGCCATTTTACACTATTGGACATTTTCAAAACAATTTCCCCACGTGCATCGACGGGTGAGTTGAAACTCATTATAATATAGCAAAGCTTTTATCCACTCACAGCAGTGGGCGCTTACTTCCAAATATTCAGTGCAGGACACCCATAAAACCGAGCGTTTTTCTTTAAACTGGGGTACAAAATAGCCTATTACTTATTCATTTTGATGTTATTGAATGCAAAAACCAAGCAGGAACATCATAAGTTGACCTCAGACAACAATATAAGTAAAATGTAAAAAGCCAGTTCATGACCCCAAGTACTGTACAGTGTAAATACGTATGTGTATGTACACAATAAGTGCATTGTATCAAATGTTTAATTTTAATGTTAGTACATACTGTAGTTGTTGAAGAGAGTAAATGTAAATAAAAGATCTGAAAATGCATTTCATGACCCCTTTAACGATTGAAATCATAGCAGATTCTCAAAATAGTCCCTGGTCAAACAGTAGGATTTCTCTTGTGTGTATATGTGTACCTCTCTGTGCACTAACGTTGAGTTGGTTTAGTTGAATCTTCAGTTTCTCTAGAGTCCCATTGTTCCCACACAGATCAGACAGACACTCCTGTTAACACACACACACCTTCAGCTCATATATCAGTATGTGTTTTTATGGCACAACATGAATGATGGTGTGAGGTGTGTGTATACCCCATCTGAGCTGGAGCTGCCCAGCTTGTGTCCTTCAGAAGACTTGAGCTCATCTGATCTGGGATCAGCTGATATACAGTGAGTGTGAACCCAAGCCTCCAGAGTGAAGACTGCATACAATACACACCATACAAGGCAGATTAAATGATGGAACAACAGAAACAAGGTGATAGCTTACATGATGCTGTGAAATATTCATGTACAGTAGTCACAAAAAGTGTTGGACACTTACTCTAATGTGCAATCACATTTGATAAAAACGGTCAGTTATGTATTGTATAAAGCTCAGCTCACACAGAATTCACTTTCAAACCAAGCAGATTTCTATTGGTCAGTGCTGTGAATTCAAGTGACCATCTTGAAAATCAGTGAAATCTACATAGGGGAATTTTTGAGTGAGTTTTGCCCATGAAATATATCGCCAAGCAATGGTAAATGTGACCGCACCTTAGGCCACAACTAAAAATATACAAATTTCATATTATACAACAAAATATTTTGGGACATTTGTAAAATAATTACATTTTTGCTCAATTCTTTTTAATCAGCTTTTCTTTGGTGATTACAGTATAAGTGCATTTTTAAGTCAGGTCATATCAGAGTAACCACAGGAGTAGAAATCACTTTGACTATCAACACCATCCATTGATCTCTGAAAGCCACAAAAGGTCACAATGCTTCTTCATTTTGTTAAGTTTATTTATAATGTAATTATTTTAAACCCTATAGCTTGGTTTCAAACCAATGCCACTTCGTGTGACATTTTGTATACAATGCAAGGGCATTTATAAAGTTTTACTTTTAAAATGTGAATTTATTTATTTATTTATTACCTTTATAGACCAGGAAAGAGTTCAGTGCAATCAGGAGTAGGAGAAACACTATGAGAACTGGATTACAGCGACATTTCTTTCTTGGTTTCTTCAGCGATTAGGTCTGTAACAAGCAATGCAAAAGTCTGAAATTAAACTACAGAAAACTGATTTTAAGTCCATTGTAAGTGATATGATATGGAATGAAATGAATATCTAATGTCTAATGATATCTAATGAAATTAGATCTATTTAAAATTTCAATACACAGCTTTTCCATGACTGGCAACAGTCTAAATAATCTAAAATATCAGACCACTGAATGTCATAATTGATCAGAAAGAAACATCCCAGAAACACTCAGTCTGCCTCACCGCTGTGCTGGAATTCGTAGCGGTCAGCCTCCTTGAACTTCATGTTGTCTTCATAAAGAGGGTTTACCTGGCTGAATACAGATGCCTGTCCTTCAACTGAGTCCACTTCTGTCTCCATCAGCCGCTACACCACACACTGACCTCTACACAGCCTGGGTGACGGTTTAAAAAACCAAACCAAAGAAAAAAAATGCTGGCTCATCGAAACACAAGTCATCTAACAAAAGAGATGCAGCAGGAAATTATCCCAATGAGTTTGTCAAGAAAAAGGAAGTTGGCTACAGTAGCAGGTTAAGCATAAACTTCTTTTGCTGAAGACTGGAGTAATGATGCTGACAATTCAAACAGGATTAAATTACAGTTTACTATATATAAATCACATGAAAAACAGCTGTTTTGTAAATATTATGATCACATTATTACTAATATTATAATACACTCACCTAAAGGATTATTAGGAACACCATACTAATACTGTGTTTGACCTTCAGAACTGCCTTAATTCCACATGGCATTGATTCAACAAGGTGCTGAAAGCATTCTTTAGAAATGTTGGCCCATATTGATAGGATAGCATCTTGCAGTTGATGGAGATTTGTGGGATGCACATCCAGGACACGAAGCTCCCGTTCCACCACATCCCAAAGATGCTCTATTGGGTTGAGATCTGGTGACTGTGGGGCCATTTTAGTACAGTGAAATCATTGTCATGTTCAAGAAACCAATTTGAAATGATTCAAGATTTGTGACATGGTGCATTATCCTGCTGGAAGTAGCCATCAGAGGATGGGGACATGGTGGCCGTAAAGGGATGGACATGGTCAGAAACAATGCTCAGGTAGGCCGTGGCATTTAAACGATGCCCAATTGGCACTAAGGGGCCTAAAGTGTGCCAAGAAAACATCTCCCACACCATTACACCACCACCAGCAGCCTGCACAGTGGTAACAAGGCATGATGGATCCATGTTCTCAGTCTGTTTACGCCAAATTCTGACTCCATCTGAACAGAAATTGAGACTCATCAGACCAGGAAACATTCCTCCTGTCTTTTGTCCAATTTTGGTGCGCTATCAGCCTCTTTTTCCTATTTGTAGTGGAGATGAGTGGTACCCGGTGGGGTCTTCTGCTGTTGTAGCCCATCCGCCTCAAGGTTGTGTGTGTTGTGGCTTATCAAATGCTTCGCTGCATACCTCGGTTGTAACGAGTGGTTATTTCAGTCAAAGTTGCTTTTCTATCAGCTTGAATCAGTTGGCCCATTCTCCTCTGACCTCTAGCATCAACAAGGCATTTTCACCCACAGGACTGCCGCATACTGGATGTTTTTCCCTTTTCACACCATTCTTTGTAAACCCTAGAAATGGTTGTGCGTGAATATCCCAGTAATTGAGCAGATTGTGAAATACTCAGACCGCCCGTCTGGCACCAACAACAAAATGTCAAAATGTTGCCTTAAGTAGATTTGGGAACACCCAAATTAGATCATTTTTAAAAAAATAAAATAGGGTGGGGGTAGAGGGGAGTGATCTGTGGGAATGTTAAAGCAATGGTCAGTCTGTAGTACTTCCAAATTATTATACAAACATTTAGATAGATTATATACACAAGCAGTTCTGTTCTCATTATAGAAAGCTAATTAAACATACACGTGTGTAACTAATCTAGAGCACAAATAGAGATAAACTCATTTGGAGGTCGTTAGATTTGCGTGGTAAGACAGCACTTCCCGTTATAAAAAGGAAGCCTCTGAAAGCAGCCGGGATGAGCATCTCCATAAACTTAAAGAGTATAACCAAAGCAATCAAAGTTTCTTGTTTAGCACAGAAAATAAACAGAATCACCTGAACAGAAAATTGAAAGCATCAGGAATACAATTTTAAATGTAAAATACAATCTTTGAGTCAAATAAAGACTTTGACAGTGTTTTATGATTCAGCCTCAATTATATCCCCTCAAGAAAAATACCAGCTGTTTACAACTATAGGACAAAAGAGCTAAATAAACTTATCGTTGCATCTTTAAACCAACAACATGTTTATTAGATCCAATGCTCACTACACTACTGAAAGAGTTGTTACCTGTAGTAGAAGAACCTATTCTCAATATTATTAACTTGTCTTTACCTCAAGACCAATAAAGCGGAGAGGTATGAAGCCTCTCATTAGGAAACCATAATTAGATCCTAATGAATTAGCAAAATTACAGACCTATTTCAAATCTTCCATTTATGTCTAAAAGACTAGAAAAAGTTGTGTCCGCTCAATTGTATAAAAAATAAATGAATAAAAAAGATATCAAGGAAAATGTTCAGTCTGGATTCAGGCCCCATCATAGTACAGACTTTAATTACTTCTAGCTTCTGACAAAGGGAGTATCTCAATACTACTTTTACTTGATCTTAGTGCTGCGTTCAATACTATAGATCATAAAATGCTCTAAGATCAACTACAAAATTATACTGGTATTCAGAGACAGGCCTTAGGGTGGTTTAGATCATACCTATCAGACTGTTACCATTTTTTCTCTATTTAAACAGGGAGAACCGGCTCAGATTCTGCATGTAACTATGGTCCCCTGAGAGGGGAACGAGATGCTGCGTCGTATAGACGACAATTCAGGCAATGCCTATAGTGTGACAGCGCCTGATGCATGTGTGCAACTAGTCCAATCCTGATTGGTGCTCCGTCGCTCGTTGACATGTGACGGCATTACCTGGAAGCTACAAAGGGTACCGGCAACACATCCGCGTCAGCTTTCAGTCAACTGAAGCAAACCGCTCCCAGGCATGAAGGAAGTATGACAGAGGCGCAGCATCTCGTTCCCTTCGAAGGGAACCATGGTTACATGCATAACCTGAAACCTTTGCTTTTGAGGGAACTTGAGCTTTCGTCATATCACAACACTTTGGGGAATTAAATACCACCATACGCAACGAAATTCGCCATGCTGACAAATGCCAGCTCTAGTGTGAAGCTGCTTATGCACAAATGGTAAATAGACTGCATTTATACAGCGCTTTCACAGACCCAATGGCCACCAAAGCGCTTTTACATTTGACTCACATTCACTCACTCCTTCATACACTAACGGTAGTGTCAGCCATGCAAGGCACCATCCTGCTTGTCAGGAGCAGCTGGGGTTAGGTGTCTTGCTCACAGAAACCTCAACACTTGCTCAGGTGGAACTAGGGATTGAACCACCACCTTCTGGTTTCTAGACAACCTACATGAACCACTGAGCCACTGCCGCCACAAGCGATTGAGACCCTGGTGTCACCGGCAGGTCCAGGCTATAAAACCTCACAAAGGTGTACGGGGAGGACCCCGATGCGCCACATACTTCTTGGAGGGATGCACCTGACAGTAAGGCTTTAGAAGATGTAGAATAGGCTCTGATTCAGAAGAGGCGAAGGTGCACGGTCTTAACCGAATTCGAGACCAAAATGAATTAGCAAATTACAGACCTATTTCAAATCTTCAAAAAGGCGCGTGGTCCGTCTTCGCCTTTCCTAATCAGAGAAAATCCCACATGGCCACATAAGTCATACAAACTACTTCCACAATCCACTGCTTGCAGTTTGTTTGGTAGCCGGGCAGTCCTTTTTAGGGGCCCGAAGTACACCAGCAACTGATCAGTTTTCTCCACTGATAGGTCGTCTGGAGATAAACCTCAACGGCCCTATAACAGGGCAGAGACACTGTAGCTCCTCTTGTTTTGCCGACACATGGGGAGGAGGATCAAAGGCTTTGGGGACTATGGACTGGGCCACTTTAGTGGGTACTTTAGGTACACAACCCGGCCCTAGGTGAATAATAGCTTTTACCCCACCTGGAGCAAATTCCATACAGGAGGGAGCAACTGGCAAAGTCTCCTACTCTTTTGAGTGATGTGATCACCTAGCCTGGATGCCAGCCGAACTTAGCCCAGCCCACAACATTTGAGGATGGGAAGTTTATACAAGGGCAGTCTTTATACAATGATGGACAGATGATCAACCTTAACGTAATACTACACGCCACCAAAGAGCGCTTGGATTGAATTAGTTTACTACAAAGAATGGCTGCCGCTGGAGAACTGAGATGTGTAGATTCAGCCTGTTATAGAAGATGTAGAAAGCGCATTCATTTTAACATTCTACAGACAATTTCTTATACTCGTGTTACAGTTTTAAATGACTGCTTTATACCTTTGATTATATTTGTTGAGTAATGTTTAATGAGTTTTTATGTGCCATGAACAATGAATTGTCTCGAACTCGACACCTGCTGCTGTGAGATGATGCAATACATTTTAAGTAATTCTCTTTGTAAAAGAAGGTTAAATAAAATTAAATATCTAAGCCAGTTTTTTAAGATACTTTGTTTTTGCCCACCAAAGGATCACAACTGCATTGTCATTGGGATATACCCTGGGGATCCATTTAACAAGGGACAATTTTGTGCTTTTATTGCAGTTGTTCCTTGGGGAACAAAGTGTCCCTTAAATGGTAAAAAAGTAATACTTTTGTAGCTTTTTTCTGTCAGTGTAGAGATACGTCAGCTCCAGTCCGATTCCAGCCTCTGATGTAGACTTCAGATGACGCCAACACGTGAAAAGATGACTCGAGAGGACTCCATGCTTAATTTTCTACACATCTTAATCATTTGTTAACAACGTGTATTCATTACTTCAATGAGCTCATTGTTTCTTCCTTAAATTAATACATTTGTTACATCTCCCCTTTTTGTCTCAGGGGTAAAATAGGGAATGGCGAACAAACAGTGGAGAGACTTAGAGGATCTCCAGCTCTCCAGTCCCAGATTCACCAAATAATCAAACAAAGTTCACTTTTAAAATGGCATGCCTGCCTTTTATTTCTGTACCCTATAGCCGAAGCTAGAAAAGAAATTAATAATATAAAATAAAGGATCATATTACAAATAAATCCAAAAACAAAAGTATTACCCTGGGAGGAGGGCCCAATTCAAAAGAAAACAAAATAACCCTAAAAGGGGAATAACATTACCTTACCTATACAAAACATAAAACAAAACATCAGATAACTTCCCTCACTCCCTAACTAACCATTAAACAGGAGAAAGGTTCTGGGTATCCTCCACCCTACATTACCCACAAACTCTTAACTGATCATAAATGAAAAGGAAAATAACTTCAAGAGTCACATTAGGACACACATTGTGACCACACACACCACAGAGCGCAACCAGCGCTCAGTTGTCTGGGCATGGAGAGCGGAGCAATGCTGCCATATCTCTCTTCCTCCTCAGCGCTTTCTCTGCTGCTTTATATCAGACTCCTCAGGACATCCACCAATCAGTGCGCAGACAACACTCACAGGTTAACGAACACAGGTGGTAGCCCTTAATCCTATAAAGACACACAAGAAAAGAGAAAGAGAGAAGAAGAAAATACACATGCACATAACACGCCCGGTATGTTACACACAATAAATACGCCCTTGGACGTATTATATTTTTCCTATATTCCCCCAATTATAGGAAAAACATAAACAAACCAACCCGATCTCACGACCAAGTCGACGAATTTGACGAATGATTAAAAAGTGGCTAATTCGTAACAATTCATACGACCTCACTCGTACGAATTAAGTACGATTTTGCTAAAATCGTACATATTTTACGAATTGGCCAAATCGTATGAATTTGTATCGAATGACCTAACCCTTACCCCGCCCCTAAACCTAACCATCATGTGGGTTTAGACAAATCGTACAAATTCGTTCGAGTGAGGTCGTACGAATTAGACACTTTTTAATCATTGTCGAATTAATACGAATTGGCCGTGAATTTAAATTAATACATTGTCAGCTAACTGTGTGATTTGTTATGAGTGATGTATTATGTGCATTTCTGAAATAGGCTACATTACTTGGACACCGTCACCTCTGATAACAGAACACACTACGTAACTGTAATGTAGACACACTGCTCTGAAAAATGTTTTGGTAAAATCGCTATAAATGAATAAATATGAATTGAATTGTGTGTGTATGAGTGTGGTTGTTTATGATTTATGAGGACACAAGTTTGTAGAATGACATGGGTATTACACTGGTATTACAACATACACATGGTTTATGAGGACATTGAGCACTATTACGAGTCCTTGTAATTAAAATGGATTTAAAAACCATACTAAACAATGTTTTATTAAACATTAAAAATGCAGACAGTTTGTACAGTATAAAAACATTACACCTATGGAGTGTTCCCATTATGATAGATACACGGCACACATGTGTGTGTGTGTGTGTGTGTGTGTGTGTGCAGATTGCGTATTCAAAGTTGATGTGCATATGCCTTTGTCCTCAAACAGTCACTTCTCGCTCAGAGAGTTGTGTTCCTGTCGGTGTGTAAACTGGTTGGAGATCAGGCCATCTGTTTAGATGGAAAGCTTTGACCAAAACTGCAGTGCCGCCCTGACCTCAGATCAGCTCTAAACAGCCCTCGCTGCTCACACTTAACCCGCGCTGACAGAATGACCTTGTTTACTGTACTCAGTGTTTTGTTTGTTTGTTTGTTTCGATGACCACACCACTCAGTTGCTGATGTCTGTGTTTTAGGGTGATTGATGACCTTGGGTGACCCCGTCAGTGTGTGTCAGACGTCTCTTACCCTCTGTGGGTGCGTGTGATTGTACCGTCACCGTACAATACAGTCGGGGTGTTTAGATTTGCACATTGTGTCTGTGTTCATTTGCCTTTGGGTTTTAAAGGAGCATCTTGTCCTTATAATCTGGTGAACTCTTGACCTCATTCTCAGTCAAACCCAGTGGCATAACTCATGACAGAAGTGTGTGGGACGGGCATGTGTGAGGGGTACAATGCAATATCAGTTATTTGTACAATATTTATGTTACATGTAGAGTAATTATACAGATATCCAGAAATATATATTCAATAGTACATTGAGTTTAATTTATAGAAGTCATGTTTAATGAGTTTCTACTATAATACAATATATCGCTAGTGCCAAGATTTTTCACGTGAATAAATACATAGATCGGCAAAGTTTGTTTGAGTACTCTGGTTTAGTGGCAGTGCTTTTGTGAAGTGTGTCGGAGGTTCTGGGTTTATCCACCCTTGTATTGTTTTTTTCTCTCATCAAAATGACCCAACCTGTTCCACCCAGAAATGATCATCCCACCAAAACACCTTCCTTATTTTCATTGATATGTGCATTTCATTATTTCCATTATAATATTATATTCCATCCATTATAGACAGCAAGGATACATGTCAATGTTATTTTTAATATACGTTTTTATGTAGGCTTAGTTTTCCGAAAACATGATGGACACAATAAAATAAACCAATTAAAAATAAAGGTTGTGAAAGAGGGTTTTCAAAGCGATGCCATATATTCCTTTCAATGATGAGTTCTTAAAAGATAACCTAAACTTTAATAACCTTTCGTAACCTAAAGAAACTTTAATAACCTGTCATAACCTAAAGAAACCTTTTCCACTATAAAGAACATTTTGTGGAATGAAAAGTTTCCATGAATGTATTTTTGTGAAACATTTTTGTTGTCTGTGCCATATTTCTTTCAGTAAAATTCAAGAATGATTATGAGTTATATACATTATCCAGTTATGTATTATTACAAAATCACAAACCTGTATTTTTTGCATTTTATTTTTGTGTTTTCTTTTTCAGAAACTGCAGAAGTAACTGTGCAAAATGCACAAACATGAAATGTTAGTGATTCAACATCCTGTATAGAATATTTGGTTTCCAAATACTTGAAATCCATAACAAAAATAGCACTGCAACAGTGTAATGTCTTTTTTTAGACATGCAATACTATTATAAAATGCAGTATGTTCACTAAAATAAAAAATATGCATCATGCAATAACTAACAGAAATGATCCAGGCATTATTTAGAAGTATTAGACGTATTTGTTTGTTATTTGCTTAGGATTTGTCTGCATTTATTGGGCAAATAAGCATCACACACCTGGAGAAAATACTGATTGCATAAAAGATTAAAAGCTCAATCATGTTTAGATACACATTGTGCTTTTCACACACGAGTGTCCTTCACATCACAGTCTCACCATTCCAAAGAAACTTAAGAAACTAAGTATCTTCGATCTTCACGTTTAGTTGTTACTGTGATTAAGGAAGGAACAACAACTTGGTAAGCACAAATAAACAAAATGCTGATACAACAAAATCATGCAGAAAGGGGAGTTCATGCGCAGCTCGTTAGTCGTGAAATCCAGGAATTTCTCTTCCT
Source organism: Hybognathus amarus (assembly GCA_030378365.1). Taxonomy (NCBI): domain Eukaryota; kingdom Metazoa; phylum Chordata; class Actinopteri; order Cypriniformes; family Leuciscidae; genus Hybognathus; species Hybognathus amarus. Next base: position 199,256 of record JAQIUQ010006642.1, read on the forward strand.
CATTGGGGATAGTGGAGGTAACGTGAGGCCGAGAGGTGTTTTTAGGGAAGACCACCTCACTTCAACTTCTGCTTTCTCGGGTGAATCTCACACAGTTCAGTGTGGTGAAACACACAAGTATGTTTCCGCAGTTGCGGGCATATTTTAGGGGTTACTGTAAGTTCAAACTAACTCAGTGGACAGTTGTTCCACACAACCAACTTAGGTTTAATGAACTTGAAAGATTTATTTATAATCAATACTAAATTCTTTTGACAAAACAAATGACTGAGAAAGAATCTGTGAAATAGTTATGTTGAAACCAACTCATCTCAATCACTTCGCTGGTTTTGTTTTCTAAACACGTTTCGGCCTATTAAAATTCCCGTGACTTGTATAACATCAAACTAAATATCACTTTTCTTTACACATGTGATGTTCAGTGTTGGCAGTCTCGATACTGCAAAACCAAATGATTGCTTTATTATTAAAGTGATTTGAATTCTTGTTTGCAGGTCCTCAACTCGTAACACACACTCGACACGTCACCACAGTAAACCCAAAACACTGACATTACAGAAACTTTAAACACAAACCTAATAGAACATACAACATTAAAAAGTCTCTCCATTTTCTCATCTTGCAAAAAACTGCTTAAAAAACAATTTATTTCAACATTTACTCTCCTAATTCAGCCCCTTTGCAAAGCATGATGGGAAGTGAAGTCCTGTTTGATTGAAGTCCTGTTTGATTGAGATATGTTGCTTCAGTGAAAAATAACTGAAGAGATATTACTAGACGAAAACATGTTCAAGAAAACATAACCATTTTAAGTTACAGAGAAGTGCTTGAATTGAGTTGGTTGGACTATTTAAGATTGTTTCTCAGTCGTTTTGTCTCAAAACATGGATTTTGCATAAATTAAAAACAAACATTTAATGTTAATAATAACTAAGTTGGTTGTGTTGAACCACTGTCCATCATTGAATTGAGTTAGTTTAAAGTGCATGGTTGGGTTACTTGATTGAAACATGTTATTTCAAAATGAAAATAGCAAGTTAAGTCAAAGAGTGACCATTTAAAATCAATTTAACATGAAGCAATCACAAGTTAAAATTAGTGTCAGTGAGGGAGATTATTGCTAAGCGATCAAGTGTGGAAAGTATTAAAGCAAGTGTGCCAACTCAAAAAAGATAACCTATTAAGCTAACCCGAAAAGACAAGAAGCCAAGTTACGTTTGTAGTGTTCACTCTGCTCCCTACAAACCTTTTAACTATGGTCTTTGTCATAGTCACATGTGTAGCCTACACTTGTCCATGTCTAGAAATAGGATTTAAACTTAAAGGAATATTCAGTACAACTTCAGCACAATCAGAATTGGCATAATGGTGATCAAAGTAAAAACAAAACACGTCTCTAAATCAGGGGTTACAATAAGGCACTTAAAGTGGAAGTGAATGGAGCCAGTTCCTAAACAGGAAGTATGAGTCAAAGTTTTGTCTGTATTCATAGTAAAACTGCTGAAATTTTGTATTGATGAGTCATTTTTCAAATATGTCGGCCTAGGCAGTTTTCCCTTTTTGCTTAGTGAAATATTATTCATTGCTCTACCTCTTGCATTTGCAGAGCTTTTAGTTTCATGGTTGTGACAAGTTTGCGCATAGTCCGACAAATAAGTGAGTAGGCCATGAATGATTTTCTAGTTGGGGAGACTTACTTTACACCAGAATGAAAGACTCCTTTATTTTAGCCAAACTGTGTAGTGCTGAGGTTGTGCTCAAAATCATATATCAGTGTATATATATGAATTGCACATACGCTGCCTGCGATTTGAAATCTCACTGAAGATGTTTAAACACATAGAGAGAGAAGAGAGAGTATGAGAGAGAGAGCTTAACACCCTATTATGTTTGTTAGGATCATTATAATGACCTGTTTCCCTCATGGACAACAAATCAAACATTCATTATCAGGGGAGAGTGTGGCTGGAAATGTAAAAATCAAAAGCAAAAACAAAGAGTGTATTTCTATCTCAGTTTGTGTCAGACAACAGACAAGGTGTCTAGCAAACCATTTTGTGGTGTCTCTTCAGATCAAGTTGTTCAGGTGTCACCCCGGTGGTTACGGTGGCGAAGGGCGGGCGTGTGACAGTGTTTTATCGGCAGTGACAGCAGGGGAATGTAGAGTCGGTCCCAGACAGCAGCTAGAGCTCAATCAAAGCTATAAAACACACCTTACTCTGACACACACACACTCTTTGTCTCTGGCTCGCTTGGTCTCATGGTTATTGCATGTGATTTAACGGTTATGAAGGGACCCGGAGAAGAGACAAAACGTATAATATTGTCCACTTCCTTCTGCTGTAAAATCCCCAAAGCGTCCTGTTGACCAAACGGCTCAGGTAAATCTGATCTCTCTTTACACAGAGAGTTGGTGTCTCTTTACATTCTGCTTAGCTGGGATTCGGTTTCTCACTCTGACCTTGTCCTCTGTCAAGAGCTTCTCCTGCTGATCATCTTAAACACAATGGCACACCAGGCATGATTAATAATGAAGAACGAGAGGAGAGAGAGAGATCTCACGGGAACATAGATAGGAGGGGTTACTTAAAAATAGTTTCAAATGTTAAAACGATAAGAGGTTAGACTTTTAGGTTGTGAGCTATTTGTGCATGGAGGATTGCACTTGTCTTTGAAGAGAAAAAGCACAGGTGTCCTCAGGTGAAACTGCAGGATAACTTCTCTTAGCGTAGTTTGCAACTTAAGGCGCTCTAGAGGTCAACACCATTCATAAGTCGACTGCATTCATAAGTCGACAGCATTGCGTGTGATCGTCAACCAGTGGATCTCTGAGCTGAGTGAGTGGAGGCGGGGCTCATTTGCATATTCATAGAACCGCGTTTACTAATTGAGGCAAGGTTCAAGTTGCATTCGAGATATTTTAAGGTATTTTGTGATCAAAGATGAGTTTTAAGGGACACAATCATTGACTACAGGGTGACTTTAACTGTATAGCAATTCACATTAAAGGAATCTGGGTAAATGACTACAACACCACAGCTCTCAGACTTTGCATTATGTGGATTCAGCGGATTTCTCTTTTAAAATATTTCTCCATGTGCGCTCATAGGAATGAAGAGAGGAGGGCAGCAGAGTCTTCCCACCTTTCTCATCTGGAATAAAGTCGTCATCACTGGATCCGTCCAGCGTTGGATCTCCATCGATTGTTTTAGCTAGCCTTGAGTCTGCACATATCCCTCAAAAGGGACGGAGGAGGAGGAGGAGACCTGTGCCTGTCCAATTAGAGTCTGCTCACGTCCCGTCTGCCCAGTCTGAGACAGATCAGGAGATGCCCATTTGTGTGGCCACCAAGGCACTTATAGACTATTTGGAAATGTCTGGCGCGGATCCTGGATATGCCGGTATCTGCTACTCCCGAGCTGGAGCCAGGGTCTGCCGTTCCAGGGCCGGCGCCTGTTCCAGCCGGTGCCAGAGCCAGTATCTTTTCCAGAGCTGGAGCCAGTTCCTGTTCCAGAGTTTTGGTGTCTGTTCCTGAGCCGGTGTCTGTTCCGGTGTCTGTTCCGATGTCGTTCCTGAGCCGTGTCTGTTCGGTGTCTGTTCCTGAGCCGGTGTCTGTTCCGGTGTCTGTTCCTGAGCCGGTGTCTGTTCCTGAGCCGGTGTCGGTTCCGGTGTCTGTTCCTGAGCCAGTGTCTGTTCCTGAGCCGGTGTCTGTTCCTGAGCCGGTGTCAGTTCCGGTGTCTGTTCCTGAGCCGGTGACTGTTCCGGTGTCTGTTCCTGAGCCGGTGTCAGTTCCGGTGTCTGTTCCTGAGCCGGTGTCTGTTCCTGAGCCGGTGTCTGTTCCTGAGCCGGTGTCTGTTCCTGAGCCGGTGTCTTGTTCCTGAGCCGGTGTCTGTTCCTGAGCCGGTGTCTGTTCCGGTGTCTGTTCCTGAGCCGGTGTCTGTTCCGGTGTCTGTTCCTGAGCCGGTGTCAGTTCCGGTGTCTGTTCCTGAGCCGGTGTCTGTTCCTGAGCCGATGTCAGTTCCGGTGTCTGTTCCTGAGCCAGTGTCTGTTCCTGAGCCGGTGTCTGTTCCTGAGCCGATGTCAGTTCCGGTGTCTGTTCCTGAGCCGGTGTCTGTTCCGGTGTCTGTTCCTGAGCCGGTGTCATGTCAGTTCCTGGTGTCTGTTCCTGAGCCGGTGTCTGTTCCTGAGCCGGTGTCTGTTCCTGAGCCGGTGTCAGTTCCGGTGTCTGTTCCTGAGCCGGTGTCTGTTCCTGAGCCGGTGTTGTTCCTGAGCCTGTGTCTGTTCCTGAGCAGTTCCGGTGTCAGTTCCGGTGTCTGTTCCTGAGCTCGATGTCTGGTCCTGAGATGGCATCTCCGCCCGGACAGCCCAGGGGTCTTCAACACCCTGGCCGCCCGAAGGGTCTTCAACACCCTGGCCGACTGAGGGGTCTTCAGCTTCGCCCTGGCCGCCCGATGGACTGTCCGCTTCGCCCAGGCCGCCAGTTGGTTTGTTTATTTTATGTTTTTGTCTTATTAAATCCTCTTCATTTCACTCCGCACCTCTGATCCATTCCCCACTACCCATCGTGACACTGTAACAGTTTCAGAATGTCAAATCCTGTAAAGAAAAGTCTGTCCTGGCTGGATGATCTTTAGAAGAGTGAGGGGTCAGTTGTAGACTTGACTATGCTGTTATCAAGCAAGTGTTGTACAGTTGCTCATGCCTCTTCTTCATACAATAACTGGTAACACTGGTCCCGATTGAACATGCTGTTGACTATAAGTTACTTTGCAACTACATGTCAACTAACTCTCATTAGAGTATCAGTAGACTGTCTGCTTATTATCTGCTAACACTTTATAGTGTTGCTCCTCCAACAGACAGTCTACTGACTATAAGTTACTTTGCAACTACATGTAAACTTAATCTAACTCTACCAGTCTACTAATACTCTACTAACACTCCAATGAGAGTCAAGTAGGAGCAATGTTACTTATAGTCAACAGAATGTGTTAAAGTTACCATCCAAATAAAGTGAAACCCAAAAACTTGAAACCACACTAAACATGAAATTGGTGGAATAGTGTCCAGTACAGTACAGTAAGATTGATGCATACTGTTTGACATGGTATTATTCTGTCAGTAGAATGACAGAAATAAATGGGCTGTTAAACAATGAACTGAACTGTAATAAGTGGTTAGTACAGATACATTTCATTAATATTAAAAACTATTAGTAGATGCAATTACTGTAATATTACAATATAAAAATATACCCCCCCCCAAGTTTCTCATATTCATCATGCCACTGCAATAGGTTTTCATCAATTCCTTTAAATACATTTTTTTCGTTTCCCAATATCCAAAACTACATGAGCACTGGGTGTAATGGTGGTAGGTGATCGCAACCAGTAGCAAAGGTTTAGTGGCTAAAATGCTGATTAGGTCAATTTTGGTCAAATAAAATAAAAAATCCCCCCATTCTCAATCTCTTCTGAAACAAAGGACTGTGGCATATTGGGCATGCTGACATCCAGTTTTGTTTTAGTTTCTGTTTCCTCTGAAATCGGCTGTGCAATTCTACATGATTCACACAAGTTGCCGAGTTGTGACGGTGTAAAGGATTTGTCAATTTGAAGTATTGCACAATGCACCAACGTTTAAAGAGAATGTTAATAAATAAATATACAGCTATGGAAAAAATTAAGAGACCACTGCCAAATCAGCAGTTGCTCTGGATTTATTATTTATAATATAAATAATAAATCCAGAGCAACTGCTGATTTGGCAGTGGTCTTTTAATTTTTTCCATAGCTGTATATGTATTTTAATTGTACATGCAGTATTTCAATCATTTTAAAGGTTTGGGGCACGAAACAGCTTACAGACAACACTTGTAATGTTTATCACTCAACTTTTATGATTTGCTTTGTGTAACAAAAACATTTAGTTTTGATGCTTTGTAAAAATAAGTGACAGAAATCTTTTTTTAATACTTTTGAATTCAGATGTAGTTATTTTGGGTTTATTGTTGACAATATAATGTGGGCTACTTCTGACATGGGGTAACATGTCCGGGATACAAGCTTCCCATGTGAACTGAAGTGAGTTGAGATGAACTGAAGTGAGTTGAGATGAACTGAAGTAAGTTGAGATGAACTGAAGTGAGTTGAGATGAACTGAAGTGAGTTGAGATGAACTGAAGTGAGTTGAGGTGAACTGAAGTGTCTACTGGACAAACACACCACTGCTGATGCATTTCCCAGAGTCAGAAATCCTGACAGCAAGATGGTGTTATTTTTATTTCCATTCTGTGCAGCAAGCCATACTGTATCTCTCTCAAGGGATATGAATATGTGAACTCATGAAATGCATGTTAGGAGGATCATGATTGAATCAATTGTTCAATAGCACATAAAATCATCAGTCTCATTGCAATACACCCTGAGCTCGAGTGGAAATAATAGGTCATCCTGGTGCTCTGCTTACTGAGAAATGGCCCAGTTTTCCCAGCACGGAAATTCATTCATATCCCTCATGTCCCAACACTAAATACCATTGCATTTTTCAATCCAGCTGTTTGGTGCTCACTGAACCATTTCTCCGATGCGCCACTGAACAGTTCTGGCTGACACTGGGATATCTTTGATTCTAGATTTGCCAGTCTCTTTTTTAGGCAAGCCATCATTAAAACATCTGCGCTCGAGAGCAATGCATCCTTCAAGAGTAACTAAACACTTAACCAATTTTTTTTAGTTAATGATCTGTAAGAATGGATCTTTATTAATACGAGTCATTGATTTGAGCAACTTTTTTGACATTTGTTTATAAAGTGTTTTATTTCTACAATATATGGTGTAAAACGTCTTCAGGTTGAACGGTGGCTACTGCAGTTGAATTTTCCTATTGGATGTTCCGCACTTCATGACGTACGCACGTTTCAGCTCACCACGAGCTACGCACTTGGCAGTATAAAAACCATCTTGTGTCGTCAAAACCACTGTAGGGAGTCAGGACTTGGAGTTGTGAGTATTGAAAACAATAAGGATAGAGTGTTTTAGCATCTATTTCATCCCCTCTATCTCTGATGGGGTCAGCCCACTTTTTCAGCATTTTCAAATATTGCCAGTGGGTGGAGTCAGGCTCTGAGCAGGGGTTTAGTTACCCTTTAATGTATTTTCCATCGCAATGCATTGAGCAATCCCTTAACTTTCTTCAGATGCTGTACAGATCTAGCAAAAACTTGGAGAGCTGGTTTGCTTTTCATTATTGGACACGTGCGTCTGATGGACTCTGCCCTGTCTGCCTCATCTGGAAAGGATTTCTCATGTTTAGTTTCAAAGTGGCACTTAACGCTGGATGTGTTTTTGCCTTCTTATGTTTTGCCATTAGTATTTCTCACCTGAAGGTCAGCACCGTGGTAAACACAAAATGCACAATCACTGACATGTGACGTCTACAGCACAGCGATAATTCTGACTGAACAAATATAACAAATCTGCAAGTGTTCGGCATGCCATTGATTTCCAATAGTGGCACGCGGTGCCTAAGGTTGCCGACCCCTGGAATATCCAATCGAATGCACTATGATTTAAATAACTTGGAACAGTAGTGATATGTTCTTCATTTGCACATCTGTTTGTCTATGTCTCAACAAAATGTATTTTTACTATAACTTCAAAATTGATTTTGATACTTGCACACAGTACTATCCATCCTCTGGATCCTTTATATGTTTGTATTATAAAAGAGCAAGCTTTGTCTGAACACAGAAAACATCTTTTATTCGAACCTGTGCTGGAACTCTTGACCTCGTGTGTGAAATCATTCCTCGCCTTGCTCTCGACATCCGACAAACTCAAACGCAGCATAATATCAGCCTTCACGATTTAAATGATGGAGATTATTGATGAATCACCTGGTTAGGTTGGAAAAGGATTTATTAGTAAGTTTGACAGATGCCCATGGATGTCACTAATGCACAGGTGACCTGTACTCTTCACCTGACACAATCATCCGTGAACTACCGACAGTGAAGCAGAACAGCTGCATTGTTACTAAAGCTAATTTAATGCTCGATGTGTGAAGGAGTCTGCAACTGCAACACACACACACACACACTGTCAGATCTTGTGTGTATCATTAGCATAATGAAACTCTTATTCAGCTTAAGAGAGGTCATTTGTAAGTGGCCTTTAGCTAATGAGAGAGACAGAGAGAGGCATTAAGGGACAGACCGATCAGCTGCACACACACACGCACACACACACACACACACACACACACACACACACACACACACGTATAGAAGGAACTATATATGTGTGTGTTTTGGAGAGGTGGGTCTGTAAGGTTCAGCTCTAAGCTCATGTATAATTCATATAGCTCTTTCTTTATTCTTGATTGACAGCATGCCCCCCAAAACCCCTCTTCCTCAGACGCACACTTACACACGCCAGTCTTTACCCTGCACACCTTATCACACACATGCATAGCGAGACAGAGGATCAGCCTCCTCCTATCACTGGGGCAAGACCGGGATCATGACGGGCGTAACTGGCCAATACGTACGGGACAACAGGGCTGATGGCTGTGTATAATCACATGGATCTCATCACGGCGGCCTTAAATTCAGTTTGGCATTTCTCCCAGAAGGAAGAAGGCCGGACCTCATCCAGTGTTATAGAATGACAGCCTTCACATCAGAAGATTATGTGATCCCCTGTTGCTTTGACTTCTAAATTGCTTCATCACTACAAATGTGTAATTACAAATATAGTTTGTAAATACATGACATGCAAAGTATATTCTTTTAAAGTCCACAAGTTCTCTTTTTAAAATGTGCTAAAATGTTATTTTTTGCAAGAGGTGTTTCATGTTTGATACATAAAATGCAAAATATGGCTCCAACATCCTCTTTTTTAATCCTCACAGCACGGGTCAAGTGAAGAATTGACAAACCGCAACGCTAACCTGAGCCCTATTTTAACAATATAAAACACGTGGTCTAAAAGGGTCGTTCCTACTCTGTAAAAATTAATATGCTTTATCTAATCAATAAAATTGTGGCAACAGATTACAAGCAATATTATTAATTACCTGTAACAAATTTGAATTGAGTAATAATTAATTCCTTAAAAGTTAACCATTTAAAATGAGTAAAGTTTACACCCCAAAATATCTGAATAACAGACAGAGGTCAAAGATTAATTTAGAACCATTTATATTTTATTGCCAACATTGAAGACACCTGATGTTAACAAGCAGAATCACTGAAGGAGAAAAACTTAATTTTAAAACAATCCTAAAACAAACACCGATCACCATAATGGTGACTTAAATGTACGTTTTTTGTTTGTTGTTGAAAGTTTTTCTCATTTTAAATGGTTAACTTTTAAGGAATTAATTTGATTAATTATTACTCAATTCTAATTTGTTAAATTGAATTAATAACTTTGCTTGTAATCTGTTGGCGCACATTTTTTTATTAGATAAAGCGTATTCGTTTTTACAGTGTATCCTATTAATGAGTAATGGGTGTGTTTCAGTCGTAATGTGCAATAAACCAGTCAGAGTCTCATCTCCCATTCCCTTAAAAAGTCAGTGTGGACAAAACTCAAAGTGTACGTGCATGTGGACATATATATATATATATATATATATATACACGCATTACTGACACACTCTTTAAATAAAACAATACTGCACAGTTCAGATCCTCAAAAACAACGCGACGACAATGCGCCTGAAACACGCACCTCGTTTTCAGACCAGCAGCTAATGAGCGGCCAAAGGGGCGCAAATGCAAAAACGAGGCGAAGGATATTAAAATGATAACTGCGTCAGGCTGAAACTAGCAAAAAAACACTTGCGCTGCATTGCGCCGGGTGTGTGATAGGGCCCATAGAGATCGAAGCACACATCAGGCTGCTAAAAAGTACCTGTGTTTATATGAAATACTAGTCATATTGATTGTTAGTATTTCTTTATTGAACCAGTGACAGATTATTTTTGGAGGCTCCCAAAAGTATGACATTTCTGCTGTCTACAATGTCACAACTCAGATGTGAAGGTTTTGGGACTGTGTGTGTCTTCTGTCGCCATCAGTCCATCAGTGCCTCGTGATGTCATCATCCTGTGATGTCACCAGGGTTATCAGTCACATGACATTTACGGCTTAGGTGATCGATTGTGTTCAGACTGCCTACACTCACCTAAAGGATTATTAGGAACACCTGTTCAATTTCTTATTAACGCAATTATCTAATCAACCAATCACATGGCAGTTGCTTCAATGCATTTAGGGGTACTACTACTACTCTCTCTGGCTATGTTTACATGGAAACGATTCTAAAGAGAAAACGCAAAGTGGCGTTGAGTTATCACTTTTTATTCTGCGTTTAGACAAGTGTTTTGGGTGGGAAATCTGTGATGCAAAAGTGTGTGGAATTCAATGTAGTGTGCACTCCAGGCGGCTAGGTGGCAATGTGGAGCACTGTAACACAACAACACTAAGTCCGTGCGCCTGCGTACAACCTTCACTATCAAGCAGACTTTTGCGTTTTACCGTTTTTACCCTTTACATGGCGGTGGAGCGTTTTTAAGATTTTTGTGTGGTTTCACTTTTTTGCATTTTTAAGCCCCCAAAACGCTGTCGCCGTGTAAACGAAAGGCACATCCGATAACATATTTTTACGTTTTCACCCGCGAGCATTCTCGTGTAAACAGGGCCTCAATCTGTTCTACGAAGCTTTCTCTCAAAGCTTCATAGAACAAGCAGTTTGGAAAATGAATGGATTAATTTATTACAGTTAAATACATAAATTTATACTTTTTTTCACCCTACCTTACAGCTTGCACCAATGTTTGTAAAGACATGTGGGTCAATCAGTAACAACAGAATTTGCATTTTGGTGTGAACTGTTCCTTTAAAGCCTTCAGTGGAGTGTCACTCCTACAGTAATTCTGTTTCTCTCCTCCACTAGATACTAAGTTCTGTCACGAAACCTTGTTGTTCAAGTCAACCTGCTTGCAATCACATCATTCTCTATAGGGCACGGCTGATTGGTTCCTGCTGTATAAGCAGCCAATGAGATTGCTGCGCAACTTTCAAATACTCTGTCAGCTTTTGCTGTAGCAGGAGCAGTGTGTTCTCAGAAACCCTCCACCTTCCCCAGCTCCACCTGTCTAAATCTGCTATGAGAAATTCATGTATGTTATATTGTACAGCAGCAGACTGTCTGTTAATGTATGACAGGAGCAAGTCCCAAGCCAAAGCAACAGATATATTTCACCAAGAACAAACATATCAACATTATCATATCCATTTCTATGCCAAATGCTCTGAGAGATGTCATGATAGAATTTACAAGCATGCACATATAAAGCATATACTGACACTAAGTCTATAATAGAGTGCTTATGTGTCCAAACTTTGTAAGTCACAATGAAAGGACAGGGCGTATGAACGTGTGTGTGTGTGTGTGTCACAGTCAGTCTGTGCTCAGGGAGATGCAGCTGGTACCAGAGTCAGTGTCTGCGGGTCTGCAGGCAACATTTATTTTTAACTATCTTTCTCTCATACACGCACTCATATTTCTATGCTCACAATTCATTTGTAACATATCTCATTGCTTTCCCTGCTAATTTGCATTCCCTGGTGAAAAAGATGTACTCTTTAGCATATGGAAAAAAGAACATACTCTAGTGTGAACTGAATACAATGTTTCCTAGTTGCATGTTAATTGCAATAAAAAAAAAATATATATATATACATATACATATATATATACACATACATATACACATATATATATATATATATATATATACACATATACATATATATATATATTATACTGTAATGCTACATCTTTTCACAATGGTGTTATCACTACTTCTGTCTGTGGTTAATGTGCACTGCTGAATATACTGACAATCATTTATGGTAAACTTATATTAATGTAATGTCTTTTGAAGTACTGTATGTCAGTGTCTGATAAACACATCCATGAAAAATAAGCTGATCCATCCGAACCATCTTCGCAAACAGGACATTTCATTGTGGTAATTATTTTACCTCTCTTAAATTGCAGTTGTGATGTTATAATTGTGTCAAAATTCATATTTTGAAAATTCATATTTTGTGTTTTGTTTTTAATATAGAGTCAGTCTATTTGAATTATTTCAGGCTAAATACGGGATGTTATTGTTTTGATGAATGTTTGTGTCCCAGATCATAAAAAGTGTGCCCCCTTGTGAAAACGAAATGCCCTCCCCCCATTCTGTATGTTCTGGAGAGTACAGTTTAAAAATATATTCTTTTAAGATTTCGAAGTAGAGTGCACTTTTATTAGAAATAAGCCCACTTTTTCACATGGAATGGTTGCAACTTTACTTATTATTCATTTCATACTTCCCTCAGATCTGACCTCAAGTCAAATATCATTCTTCATAATATTAGCACTTAATATGCATTTAATTAATTCCGGCTCTGTATTCATGTTAACACATTGAACATGAATAAGGAATATTCCAGCTAGAATTTAAACATTATCTTGTCTATTTTAGATTTATAAGCTCGTGTAGGAGTGACACTTTCATAAGAAACATCATATGAAAAACTGAAGCATAGATAAAAAATAAAAAACATGACAGCTAAAATGACTCCGTTAACAGATTTTGGCAATAATCATCAGTTGCATCTTGACACATTAAAACCAATTTTCCGACAGAGGCAGCTAGAGAGTAAAATTAAAAAAGGGAAAGAGAGAGAGAATGGGAGTTAGCTTGAGGATGGCTTGGGCATTAGTGATGAAGTTTAAGACGATGGGAAATTCCTGAGGTTGCACACACACACACACAGCGTGTGAAGTGTGAAGTTAGTGGTCCAGTGAGAGCCCTGGGGGTCGTTGCTCTTGATGACAGATCACCCAGAACTCCATAACAGCTCATTATGTAAAAGCCTCATGAATAGAGATGTGACGGGCGGACCGCAGCTGTGAAGATCGAGGCAGAAAAGGACAGAAGATGGGCGCTTCAGCTTCTCAGATTTATTTCAGCATTATTAGCCATAATTCAGTCGCCCTGATGAGCTGCCTCAGGCTGAAACGCCGCACGCAGGACAGCAGATATAAAAAAATACACACAAATCACAAGATGTATGATTATAACTGAACAAAGCACATGATGTGTGGAATTAAGACCAAGAGAGTGAAAGGAAAGGAAAAGAGCAGGATTTTTTTGGTCCAGGTTTGTATAAATACTACAGAGATGGTTCATAAACTGTTACAATAAATATGCTAATATTTTTATATTAATATTAGAATTATTATTATTATTTATACAGTAAAAATAATATAAACTGTAATATAATGTACGATGTTATATATGTAACATGCATAGTGTTTTTGCTTCTGTTATGTTTGCTGTGTCCTTGTGTCATTTGACCCAGTTTCCCAGTGTTTGATTGGTTGTTGTATTGAGTTCACCTGTTGTTGTATATTATATTATCTAATTAGTTCCTTGTTTCGTCTAGTACGAATACTCCTTGTGTTTCTGCAGTCTTTGCTGCATTTGGATGAATTGACGGAGACAGGACAAAGTACAAACTAAACCAGCGGCAATATTGTGTTTAAATCGCCGTCCAAACACAGTCCAGGCTAAAACAAGGCAAAATTTGGACTGTCATTAAAAATTAACAGATCTCTAAAATCATAGCAAGTGAAGAAATGAAACCAAACACCTCGTAATTACGGTTTACTTTGCTTACATAATAGGATATCATACATCTCGTAAGTTATTTTGGCAAAAACAACATGTATCCAAATTCGCATTATTCTGGCAAGAGGTGGGTTACTCATAGCTGGACTGTTTCGGTTGTATATCTGTTTCTGGAGTCATATCTGGACACTAGACGGGGACTGTAGTCATCTCTGGACACAGGATGGGGACTGGAGTCGTCTCTGGACACTGGTTTGGGGACTGTAGTCATCTCTGGGCACTGGTTTGGGGACGTCTCTGGACACTGGATGGGTACTGGAGTCGTCTCTGGGCACTGGACGGGAGATTCAGGAGCTGCGGTGGCCATCATGTCTTGGGTTTTAACGTGGCGGCAGCCATCTTGACCAATGTGTCTTATTTTTTGTGTTTTTCACTGAGCCTATGTTGGTTCATCAAGCGTATTACACGTTATAGGAGAAGGCATCATGGGATAAAATGCTGTTATGATCTTGGCAAAGGTTTGTACAGAGTATTAAATGAGAGGCTGCCAATTATTGTGGAATACATATAGTTCAGAAGAAAATATTTCATTTATAATAAGCTTTTTCCCACAATCTTTTTAGCCTATTTAAGGTTAGATATACACTCACCGGCCACTTTATTAGGTACACCTGTCCAACTGCTCGTTAACACTTAATTTCTAAGCAGCCAATCACATGGTGGCAACTCAGTGCATTTAGGCATGTAGACATGGTCAAGACAATCTCCTGCAGTTCAAACCGGGCATCAGTATGGGGAAGAAAGGTGATTTGAGTGACTTTGAACGTGGCATGATTGTTGGTGCCAGAAGGGCTGGTCTGAGTATTTCAGAAACTGCTAATCTACTGGGATTTTCACGCACAACCATCTCTAGGGTTTACAGAGAATGGTCCAAAAAGAAAAAACATCCAGTGAGCGGCAGTTCTGTCGGCGGAAATGCCTTGTTGATGCCAGAGGTCAGAGGAGAATGGCCAGACTGGTTCGAGCTGATAGAAGGGCAACAGTGACTCAAATAACCACCCGTTACAACCAAGGTGGGCAGAAGAGCATCTCTGAACACACAGTACGTCGAACTTTGAGGCAGATGGGCTACAGCAGCAGAAGACCACACAGGGTGCCACTCCTTTCAGCTAAGAACAGGAAACTGAGGCTACAATTTGCACAAGCTCATCGAAATTGGACAATAGAAGATTGGAAAAACGTTGCCTGGTCTGATGAGTCTCGATTTCTGCTGCGACATTCGGATGGTAGGGTCAGAATTTGGCGTCTACAACATGAAAGCATGGATCCATCCTGCCTTGTATCAACGGTTCAGGCTGGTGGTGGTGGTGTCATGGTCTGGGGAATATTTTCTTGGCACTCTTTGGGCCCCTTGGTACCAATTGAGCATCATTGCAACGCAACAGCCTACCTGAGTATTGTTGCTGACCATGTCCATTCCTTTATGACCACAATGTACCCAACTTCTGATGGCTAAATGTACCCAACTTCTGATGGCTACTTTCAGCAGGATAATGCGCCATGTCATAAAGCTGGAATCATCTCAGACTGGTTTCTTGAACATGACAATGAGTTCGCTGTACTCAAATGGCCTCCACAGTCACCAGATCTCAATCCAATAGAGCATCTTTGGGATGTGGTGGAACGGGAAATTCGCATCATGGATGTGCAGCCGACAAATCTGCGGCAACTGTGTGATGTCATCATGTCAATATAGACCAAACTCCCTGAGGAATGCTTCCAGCACCTTGTTGAATCTATGCCACGGAGAATTAAGGCAGTTCTGAAGGCAAAAGGGGGTCCAACCCGTTACTAGCATGGGGTACCTAATAAAGTGGCCGGTATTTGTGAATATTTTGAATGAAAGACCAAGAGGATTTTCCATTCATTCTTTCTCCAAAACACTTCTCCTATGTATGGCCATACGTATCCATTTCAGACATGACAATTCTGCTCAGCTGAACTCTCATTCATCCTGTCATAAAGTACATTATCTCTCTCACATAATCACATGCATATAGACATAATACACACCTACAACAAAGCATGACACATTCATTTATTCATACACACAGAAAGAGAGATAGAGAGACAGAGAGAGAGCTGGAGACTGCTCAAACACTGGGCAGCAACAGCTCATAAAAATTACATGAGACGATTTAAGATGGTAAATGTCAGCAGGAACTAAAGAAACACTCAGAAAACTCTCTCTCAGACACACACATCACACACTGAGCTTTAGATAAGCTTAAATGGCAGAAAGTCTCTTACGTACTTTGGGCTTTTGTGTCTGTTTTGCTTGTTGACAGTTCTGCAGATGAGGATGGAGAGATGTTGGTCCCATTGATTGACAGCTGTCATCTCTTAGCAGATAAAAGGCCTCAGAACAGCTTCACGTTACCGCATCATTTCCTGCAATACAGCCGACTCATTAGCTCGTTAGAGGGCATGTGTGCTTAAAATCTTTCAAAAGTCCTGTTATGGCTGGGGGTTGTGCCCAAAATAAGCTTTAATTTGATACAAAACAAATGAAAATAGCTCAAGATTGTGCTGATTTAGACTCCCAGAGAGGAGGGGCACTCTCGCTCCCCCAAAACACACACACGAGGAGGAGGATGACTGATTGTTTTTTATAAATAAAATGTTCTAATAAATATTTCATATCATTATGGTCTACTCTTCTCCTCTTTTTTTACATAGATATATCCAACATAGCCAGTATACAGTTCAAGTCTAAGGCCACCACCAACTCTATTGTTTTAGCAATGTTTTATTGACCATCCATATCTAGTTTTCAGTCTCTTATTTTTTCGATACAAACGGAAACATCTTTTAATCTGAGCTGAAGACTTACTATAAGTGCTTCTATGTATAGTTCGGAACACCTCCCGAAATGAAATCTGTTCTTTTGTAGTTAACCTTGACAACAATGGTATTTTATGAAAAATGTATCAAATTTATTAAAGTGGAAAACAAATACATTAAACTATATGCCATATTCAACTTTGAGTGGCGTCCTGCAGAGACGTCCTTGTCCTCCATTCACAAAGGGCTTCAGGTTGGGCGCTTCCGTCTGAATCGTTTATCCTTCAACCAACAGTGTCTGAATCAGGGCGGCACTCGCAGGGGAAGGTCTGGGCATCGATGCACAGGTCTCTCTGTCCAGATTTGAAGAAGAACAGGTTCCCGCCTCGTCATGCAGACCCATGGGCCTCGCTTCTGCAGCTAGGATAACCCCACCATGGCAGTCACAGACGACGTCGTGCTTGGAGAACGTTCGGGTTACGACGACTCTGATAATAAAGAGAACATTAAATTTTTGAGTTACTGAATAAACACTGCATGAGAAACATTCGAGAATTTTATTGTTTTTTTTCTGCCCTTACAAGACAAATGAAAGGTTTTCTTACCTAAACCTTGCTTGGCACCAAAGTCTTCATGGCCAGGCTCGAACCAGGTCTGCTCCAGACACACACCGAATTATGAACTTATCATCTTCAAGTGTTTGCTTTGTATCTGGTCTCCACAGCCGTTCGATGTCCTCCGGCATTGGACGGTTGACCTTCCAACCCTCCCTGTGCGATCAGCCTTGCCACCTTCACGGCCGAAGGCTTGGAGGTGTGAAATGTGCTGAAAGACCGAATTAAATAACATTACTTGACGTGAGTCACTTGTCACTGTAAATGAATGGCCTAGTTTATGTTTGAGTTAATGAGTGTCAATGCTGTATTGATGGATTCAGAGACTTACACAGCAGATATTACACTCTCTTGGCGTACTGGGTCGTCCGCCACTCGTCATAAAAAACATGGTCATCAGGAAACCTGATTCAACCCACTGTTTCCTTGATGGCGGCGGACCCTCGGGCGAAGCAGGAAATCTTGCCATGAACACAAAGTCTTTCCGAGATGCTGTGGCCAAGGATGTCTCGTCCGCATAAGTCCTGTATACATAAGGGATGCAAGGTTTAGAATATACGAAAAATGATGAATGACAACTTCGCCTGTGCAACTAAAGGGATAGTTCGGCCAAAAATGATATTTAACACATGCATTACTCACCCTCAAGCCGTTCGAGAAGCATATGTCAATCTTCTTTCAGACGAACACATTTTCAGTTATTTTAGAAAATGTCTTAGACTCTTCAGTGGATATAATGTGAAGAAATGGGGTCCAGCTCCTTCAAGTCACAAAAATGTGCATAAATCCTTCACAAAAGTCATCCATCTGGATCCAGGGTGATAAACGAAGGCCTTTTGAGGGTAATCCGTGCAGTATTGTTGTAAAAATATACATATTTAAAACTTTATAAATTAAAATATCTGACTTCCGGCAACGATCGATGCACGTTCACGGGTGATGAAAGTCGGCATACGAGGTAGAACGTCAGGTAGGAAACGTCAACGTCACGACGGTTCCTAAGCTACGCACGCGACTTCCATCACCCGTGAACGTGCGTCGATCGTTGCCGGAAGTCAGATATTTTAATTTATAAAAAAATATTTTTCCGGCTGCATGTTCTCAGGCCTGATGGATGTGAAGTACAGCTCCAAGCACTATGAAAAAAAGACCAAGGAGTTATTACATTTAAAACAATGGTGGAAAGCAATCAACTGGATTAAACAAAACAGACAAGACTATTGAAGATTTTGCATGTATGAAAGACACCACCCTTGTAATTATGTGAGTCAGACAATGCCAGAATAAAGGCTGATTAAAAAAATAATAATAATAAATATACTCGTCTAGTAAATACCTAGAGTTTTTAGATATTTGGACTGTAAACAAGACAAAAATACTTAGTAAAGAAACACACTTACGTTTAAGCATTTCCTCATGAGGAAGATCAGATGGAGCAGCAGAGGCAGCTTCTTCATCCAGGTCACTGTCAGACTCCCAGGGCTGGTTAGAGATAAAACACACGTCGATGAAGCTCCTTGACCACGGTGACCTGAGCGTCTGTCGGCAGGAACACACAGAGCTGGTTGACGTCCCAGGACCTGTTGGTGCGGACCGGCTCTCTGCACGAAGCCTTGGCTTTCTGAACCTCGGCTGCTCTTTCCTCAGGCGTGCTTTTCTTCATGCACACCCTGGACAGATGAACAGCGAGGTTGCACTGGGGCTTTGGCACAGCAAACAGTGCACAATGTTGCGATCAGCAGACCTTCAAGACAAAACGACATGATATAGAATTATTACGTATTTCTAACTATTTAAACAATGTTCTGAAATAATGAGACATGACTTAAACTAAATTGGATTAAATAACTCAACTAAATGTGCAGCAGAACAGGGCCTATCCTATTAGCATTTCTATGGGGCTCAGTTTCAACCTTTAAAACCTCAAAACCCCAATTACTTTGCTTTGAAATATTATTAACATAGGTTTGTTCTTTTGATTTTAGGCTAAGTTGGCCTTAAACCACAACAAAGGTGAGATAAATCCAATTCAAATAACCACAACGACCTAAAATGATTATTCTTGAATAAAATAGTTCTTGAAAATGAAGGAAATATCCTCTAATAACACAAGCACATACAGTTAATAAGAAGTAAAAACACAATCCTTATGTCTTCTGAGCTTGTTCCGCCATTGCAACAGCAGTCAAGCAAAAGTGTCCAATGAAGTCAAACCAACTGATTTTTAACAAACTGTGGCTATTTTACCCCAGCAGAGCAAGCTATCAGAAATCAACCTGAGTGAGTGTGATTCAAACCAGCCAATCTGATCGCAGCATCCAGAAGACATAGCCAATGAGGTCGCAGCAAACACTGGCCTGTTCTAATGGCTGCCATGCATGTTAATGTGAGTCAGCTCTCTTACAAAATATGCTTTTGCAAATTTCTAATTATTTCAACTGTGACTCAGTTTTACTGAAAATAAAACTGTATAAAAAAACCTGTAAAATAAAGAAAAGGAAAAAGAGTGTCAAATACTGTTATGTGTTGCTCTCATTGTAAGAAAGGTTCTCTTCCTTTTTAAACATTTTTACCTGTTTTTTTCTTTGTAATTCAGTAAAAATATAAATTTGTTTTTAACGTGTTTATTATCTAGATAAAGCTCATTGTGTGCTGTTTACGGAGATACTAATGATATTATTCATTTAAAAAGTGTTCAAAGCATTCACACAGAAATGTGATAGCCGTCACTAGGGCTATTCAGCTGAAACATTGGTTCTAATGGTTCACATTAATGTTAATGTGAGTCAGCTATCTCACAAAACATGATGTGAAACTTCACCTCTGATGTGAATCATGTCCAATCTCTGCATATGCTTTCTATGAATGATGATGTGAAACATTGCAACTTGTCACTGTAAATGAATGGCCTAGTTTGTGTTGAGTTAATACGTGTCAATCAGTTCCTCCAGAAAAACACAGGTTTGTGTGATTGTTGCGGGCAAAAATCCTTGATTATGCGGCCTGTTTTCTTAAAGGGACGTTGTGTAGGAATTGCTGCCATCTAGCGGTGAAAATGAATGCTCGTTGCATCTACGGTAGCCGTTATGTACCAAAAAGCTATAACTGGATTAGCACTTCGTCGAGTGTTCCTTCGGGTGAACAGGTTTGTTATTTCAAACAAACAGCAACTTGACACAACGAACAAACGAATGTTACAGTAGCCTATGAACAATGTTACAGACTCTGAAAAACATGAACTATTCATTATTCATTATATTTTCTGAAGTACGTGCATTAGATATGATCAACTTTAGCTATAAATGTTCATCTGCCTCTGTAATAAAGTCCACAACCAGACAATGAAAAAAGCTTGTAATTAAGACTTACTCATTCCATGTATAAAAAGATAATAAATTCTTCGTTTATGAGGAAAAGTCAGAAGAATTGGCAGAGGTATTTACACCATTGAGGACACTTTATTTAATATTGATTTTAAATAATAAATTACATAAAAGGTTACACATAGTCCCTTTAAATGCGATGGAATATGCGGGATATTTATGCAATTTTATGCAATGAAATTCCCAGACAGAATGTATAATCGGCCCGAACTCGGCTGCCCCAAGTGAATGCAATACGCTTCTTCAAGTGAAGGCAATACGCTTCGTACAAAAGCACTCAGAACATGTAAAATGTGTAAAACCTACTTTACTTTAGTAAATATTTAGATTATGCCCTCTCCCCCATTCCTGTGTATTCCTATAATTTTTATTAGTTTAACTCTTATTATGTTGTTGTGTTGTTTCACACACTGTTGTGTTTACTGAATGTTTAAATAAAGCACTAAGTAGTGAGCTCACGCGTTCTCATTCGACGTCACAAGGACTGGCTGGCGGGCAAACGCCGCTCTCTCAGCAACGAAAAACAGTAAACAAATGAAGAATCTTGCCAGGACGTTGACAGTTTCATACAAAAGTTGGTGTTTCGGGGTGTAAATGACACGCCAGATAGTTGTTGTGCGATTGGTTGTACTAACCAGATGAGATAAGCGACCTTCACAGTAGCTATAACGTCTGTGCAGCGATCAGTCCATCACTCAAGGTAATTTCAACATTTGTTTGAATACAGTGGGTGTATGATCATGTAATTAAACGTGTCTTCAAGAGTAGTTTCAACGCCACCAGCTGGTTGGGCGAGTCAGTTGTTTGTGTTATGAATGTGCGTTCACACCGCTGCCGCGAGAGAGAGAGCGGCAAAACTCATTGAAAAATGAATGACTTCTGGGCACTTTACGCTCTTGCTCGGTGGCGGTGTAAACACAGCAGTCGTATTTTGCTAACAATAACAAAAGTGTGTAATAGGTTGTTTTGAGGTTTGTAGTATATTGTTTTCATTTTCAATGTGAACAGTAAGTTAGAGCTTAGGGTGACCATTCTCAAGGTCGGACATCCGGGACTTTTACTCCTGTGCGCGCATAGCAACGCGCATAGCAACGCGGCAAAGGGAAAAACAAACAAGCCCCGCCATTACGCAACACGAAAGCGGAAGATAAACAAGCGTCTAAAATAAATCTAAATAGAAATGTAATCTCAAATGAATGGACAAATTGAGGGACAAATCAAAGAATAACAAAATAATACCACTGCAGAGAGAGCCACTCAATTTTCTGCTATGTCATGACATTGCTATGCATAATGGTTGGCAGCTCTACACCAATAAGCAACAATGAAATGCACTAGTTGTGTGGGGAATAAGATAGGCTACATTTATTCGGTTAGCCTTTTTTTTTTTTTTTTTTTTAAAACCTGTCCCTCTCTGACATAGTACAAGTTGTGCCACTGACAGACTGAGCTCATTACAGCCACTTTGTTAGTAACACAGTGCTTTTGAATGAACAGTTGTTTTTTAATGATTAAAAAATCGATTAAATCTATCTATCTATCTATCTATCTATCTATCTATCTATCTATCTATCTATCTATCTATCTATCTATCTATCTATCTATCTATCTATCTATCTATCTATCTATCTATCTATCTATCTATCTATCTATCTATCTATCTATCACATAAAGTTATCACAAAGTTATCAATCACAAAGTTATTTATCACATAAAGTGATCTATCTATCACATAAAGTTATTTATCACATAGGCCTAATCTATTGCATAAAGTTATTCACTTCAGAGGTCAAGTTTTCACAGAGAGCATATGCAGAGATTGTACATGATTTCTCTTGAACATATACACAATCATTTGACCACCTGGTTTCTTTTATTTTGCAGCACTGGTGGACGAGGTGGACACCCCTGAAGTCCTGGTGGAGATGGCCAACGAGGGCCTCTACATGAAGCACTCCATTGATGATCCGGTACACTCTTATATTGTTGTCATAAAGATGCTCCTTGTTTGTTATATTAGACACCTTAAGGTGAAAGAGATCAGTGTCAACATGTTTTCTAACTTCTGAAAGACACACATTTTTTTAAAACTTGACTATATAGTGATGACAGGTGCTAAGATGACGTCACTACTGCGATAACGGCAGCATGTGAAGTCTTTACAAACTGTTTATGGGCTTATGTTCGTTACATTTGATATTTATGGTTTTGTGTTCCTGTTGACTATGGTGCAGGCTGTTTGATTTATGTTACAATTGTTAAATCTGGTTCATTATTCTATAACATGAGTTTATAATAAGTTTAAGATATGCTGTTTGAGTTGATAGGTGCACTAATATAGGTGCACTTATCTGCCCGTTGTTGCCCGTTTTCCACATTTGACCTGCAGTCTGCAGTTTTTCCTCTTTGTCGCCATCTCTGTTCATTCACAGAATTATCAACTTTACGTGAGTTGTGAACACGGTGTGGATCAGGCATGTACTGGCCATCGGGACTATTCGTGAGATTCCCGGTGGGCCGCGGTCTGGTTGGGCGCGTTATAAATTTTGTTTTTAAATCATTATTAATTGTAAATATATTCTATCGTAAGTATATTGTTGTATTGTCCAATTCCGGGCTTATGCGTCTCTCTCATGAAGCCGCATGAAGCTGACGTGAGCTGCGAGACTGACAGGTCTGTGTGAAGATATGGAACGCTTTCACACATGACGTGTTTTCACTCAACATTGGCCAATCGGAATCAAGTTCAAGTTCTTGAAATGCGGCCGCTTTTCAACTGCATTGATGCGATGTGATGATGCGCAACGAAATTCATGTTAAAGCATAACATCTCTAAACGTAAAGGGGGCCGAGAAGTTGAGAGAGAAAAATGACAAGAACTTGAGGCAGATGCCACCAATGTGTTAAAAATAAATGAATTATTTGCTGGAAGGCCAGCAAAAGACTTAAAGATGAACTGAACTGAAATTTGAAAAAAGGTGATAACAGATGTATTTTATTTATTCTCATTGCTACAGTTTTTAAAATGGCAGAATTTGTTAAAATGTATAAAATGGTACATTGAAAGTGTTGTTTTTGTTACACGGGCGCCGCCATGTTGGATTTCAACATTCAGCTACCTAACTGGCCTGGTAAGCCACTCGCACCAGCAGAACAGCCGTAGCTTGTAAACATTCTGAGGCGCGCTGACATGGCGGAAACAGAATTTGTAGCGACACACAATTTAGAGATATGTACTTTCGTCAATGAGTGCATGAAACGTCTGACAATGTCGGCATCAAATGTTTTATTTACACAAGTTACAAGTTCATCGCACCACGCGTAACGTTACTCTAATCCTTGATAATCGACTCATGGGAAAAGATTCCTGATGTATAGTTCACTGTAGAGGATGGGATTCTCCTTCCTGAAATGCACCCTCGCCCATAGAGTGAACTGCCAGTACGGTTTAATTGTCATAAACAACACATTTTCAACGTCGATTTTTTTCAGTTCAGTTCATCTTTATGTGAAGATGTCAGCAGGGCGCGCCTGACTGCCTGAGGTGAGACATTTAATGATAGGCTACAGTGCCTTCTGCATTGTTTTGTCTAAAAAAGTTACGATATTCCAGCTGTAACAGGCCCCCATTTACTGATCTATATAAAAGACATTTAAAATGCTCAGCTCTCAGGTTCTGTCCATTTTATTACGAAATTCAGACAATACCGTTTTACCGCTAGAAAATATTACGTGACGGATCGCTTTAGCGCCTTAGTTCAAGTAAACCGATCATCTGTTACTTTTTATTTAAATATAAGATACAGTACTTATTGAGCGGGATATGCCTCAAATAATCAATCAGTGCTTTTCAACCAGGGAAAGAGATTAATAAAACAGCAGGAGAACAATTATGTCACAGAACGTCACATTTACCTCAAGAAAGCCATTTAATTTAATTATATATATATATTCTGTAGGTCCTGGCAGTGATGTTGCACCTCATGAAATATAGTATATAGTATACCCTAAGCATTAACATTTCTATTAGAATAAGAAGCGGCACATAAATTAACTTAAGACCAGATATTTACAATAAAGCCTTATAAAATCATTTCCATTTTCTTTGTTTATTATTTTAATAGTTTTTTCTTGGTTTTGTAATTTTACATGCAGATTAATGCACGTACAGATGTGTGTGTCTGTGTGTGTGCGCGTGCGTGCCATCCACCACTGAAATGTCAATCTTGTGGCGTATTTGACACATTTTTTGGAGGATTTCTTTAATTTTTTTTATAGTTCAGGGCATTTGGTATACGGTCCATGAATTGTACTGTGGGTTTTTATGGTGCTTTTTGTAGTTATTTTCGATGTATTGTGGTTACTCTTTTGAAAAAGAAGTGCTTGGCTGTTCCTCAATATGTGTTCTCAAGTTATCTTGTGTTGTTTGTGTGACAAAAAGTGATCAGATTTCCTCTAGTCAGTGAATGTATTTAGAAGAGACCAGATCTAATGGTGTACAGTGTGTGTGTGTGTGTAAGTGTCTCTTTAGCATGCGTTAGAGGGTAGTGCTTGCCCTTTAACCTCTGATTGTCTGCGGCGTGCGGCGCATTAGAGAGAAAGGTATAATGAGTGATGGACAGCGTGTGTATGTGTGTTGGACTGCATTGCAAGTGCCTTCAGCTCAGGTTACCACATTTATCTTTACATACAGCCCATGAAGGGTCACTAGAAGCCTCTCGTGATACCCTTCAAATGTACCATTATTTTACTGTAGTATCTTATATAATTTTTGTGGAATTAGTATTTTGCTGGAATTATAAGGGAACGTGTTAATTTTTATTGAAGTACGATTGTTCTTATAGTTTCTAAATGTGCTTAGACTGCTGGTAAAGAACCCATTATAATGGGTCTAATTTCTTACACCTCAGTTTAACTATGTTACAAGGACAGTGCAGAGTCTTTTGATTTGTCTTTATTTTTACACTTCACAAAACTTTCTTTCACATCTCCTCATGTCTGGGGAGACAAGGGTCTCAAAAACATGCTTAACATTAAAGATCCAGGTTAATACTTTGATGATATTTCTTTAATGATAACTGATTATAAACAAAATGTTGCATTACTTATGTTGGCTAGTTTTTTTTTATTCATCCCTATTCAAATGTTTGACATTGCAAACTGAATGAGGTCGACCCAAAATTGGTTTCGAAAACAAAAATTGGTACGCTTCATCGGAACCATGGGCTGAGGGTCCATGCCAAATCTGGGAATAGGTCATGAGATCTGGAAAATGGCTATTTCGGCCTATAACTTTTAAACAGTTTGTCAGAAAGTCTTAATCTTGTGTTATGCCTGGGTATCATAACAAAATGTTTAATACTCGATACCGATGACTTCGAATCTTCAGACCGGTTCCTGAACGATACCTTTTTTGATACCAATTTTATGTAACCAGTTTAAACAATATAATACTACCTACATTTTTATTTTATTTTTCAGTTTGTTGACTTTTTCATAGTCATATTTTGAGTATGTAAAAAGCGCCAATGCTAAAGTTTTCTGTAAAGCTGTTTTGAAACGATATGTATTGTGAAAAATGCTATACAAATAAATGTGAATTAAATTAAATATAGGCTACTGGGGGGCAGGATTTATGCCTCTCGCTGCAGCACACGTGAAGCTTGCCGCAAAGCACTGGCAAAAGTAGCCTAATGATTATGAATGTGTTGGGAAACAACAGCAAGCATATATTTTAATTTTTTATTAATGAACAAGTGTTTAATAAGTCTGCTGGCAGCAAATATAATTATGGCGATTCTGACTCGTCATTCCTGCAGCAGTGAATGTGCGCACTTATATGGATTGGGTAATCAAACTATTTCTAATTGTTTTGTTTAAAAGTAGGCATATTTTGACCATCTATAGGCCTATTTCTCATGTCTATGGGGCCAGTATCCTATATGCTGAGTGTCAGTTCATCTGTGATGCGCTCCAGTTCTTGCAGTCGAAGACGGATAAACTTTGTACTCTCAAGTGTCTGTGCGCTTATCAGATTTACGTGTTACCTTGGTCTTGGCGACAATCATCTTGTCGAACATATTGCATTGTGTGCTTCTGGCATTCAGTCCGGGACACAGGTACACTTTGGAACTAGTGCTTTCCTAGTGCAATTTTGAATTTTGTCACAATATCTTTAAAAACAATTTGACATATCTTTCCAAAAATTGGTAGGGATGATCAACACCATGTCCTGAAGGTACATGAGAAGTTCAATGACAGCGCCACCTAGTGTTCTAGAGATATACGTTTTTTTGTTGTTGTTGCAAAAACACTTTCAGTATCTTTATATCTGCATATTTGTTCTTTGGTTTATGCCGATTCTAACGGTATCTCATTTTCCAACAATGTGACTGTCAACTATATTGAAGCAAATGATAAACACCTTTTCTGCTACTTCAACAAATTTTGCAAAATTTTGTCCAAAATTATCTTTGGACCGAGCCGCATAGAAACAAACACATTTTTTTATATACGCTCACTGTTCCTGAGATATTCACCTCTGAATGTGACATTACCTGTATTTGTTGTCATATGCTATTTAGCTTAGCTTGCCAATCAAATAGGACGCTAATCTGAGGCTATTCTTTCTAATGTGGATTTTGACTTTTTTGCATTTCCGATCAGATTAAACACAATTTATGCTAGTGACCAAGTGATCTTAGATGCCTAATTAGTTAAGATGCTAACTAATGCTTTTGTTGTGCTCATTCTCACACTGAAGGCTCTCCTTAGCAGCTTGATGAATCAGCATCAACTTAGTAGCGCATCGCTATGCCACAAGCCCATAGCCTTTCAGGTCGCCGGTTTGAGTCCTGTGTGGGAAACTTTATAAAATGATGTAATTTAGAGCCAAATCTCTTGTAAAATGAAATGAGATGTGTATTGTGCAATGTTCAAAATAGTCGCATTTAAAAATATTCAAACAAGCCCAAAAAATAAAATAGCCATAGCGGCGTGGCCCCTAATCTCTGCCTGCAGCTATATTTATTTTTATTATAACATATTATAATACAAACAATGAGGTAAATCTCAACAGACCATGAGGGCTGAACAGACTGGATTGTTCTAAGCAGCTTCTGGCGATGTTTAACAGGAGATGTGTGATTGTGTCGAGACTCAGTGTGAGGATGAGCAGTTAAGGAGAGTGTTTGTCTGTGAGAACTATAATGATGAAATAAAGTTGCTGTGACGGAGACACTTTGAATGATGTCATTGCTGGAGTCTGTGTGTGTGTGTTAGCGGAGGGCAGTGCTCCTGCTGACTTCTAGAATGCCCTCCAATGCAAAACTGGGTTGTGTTTCCCAAAGCCAACTATGCTGCTGTCGTTATCAATAGAGTTCAATGGAACTTGTGATCATAGTTGGCTAACGATGCTTTTGGGAAACACACTCCTGGTCTGTTGCCCAGCTGCTGCTGTTTGTGTGTTGTGTGAGATAAATGAGCAAGGGGGAGAATAAGAAGGATAGAGAAAAGTGATGTGAGCCCCCTGGCTTTCTTATTTTCTCTCACTCTGTAACTACCAGCTGTGCCTCTTCTTCACACGATCACGGGGATCAGATTGCACGTACACAGACTAATGAAAGCTTATCAAGGCCCATGTTCTTACACTCCCATCCAAACTCTAAAATGATGGGTTCAAATGAATAATCCAAGACAAAACCGGAATAATTCAGGTGTTCTGCGGATTTATTTGAATTCATGGGTTGTGTGAACAGTCATACAATTTGGCTCTTTTGTCAAAGCCAGAAAATCTTTTGGATCAGTCAGAGATGTGTTTTGCACAAACAAATCAAACTAGATTAGCAGTGAAAGACAAGCACCAGGCATTTAATTGCTGGAATGATGTGTGTTGGGTAAACATGTATGAAAGATTAGATATTCAAACACATGGCTGTTTATAAACTAAAAGACATGTTTGTGAGAGCAAAACTCTTGTTTTACATCTACTGTTCTTCCTCATGCTGGATGTTAGTGGCCAGCGGTGTGTAATCAGGCGTTTATGGCGAGCTCATTATAGTATAACGTGTGTTAAGCCAAGTGTCGGATGGATTAACAGACGCTCTGATGTTGTTTGAGGATGTTTATTAACCTTCTTTAACCAGAATGTAAAACATCTGAATGTACAGGCACCAAATACCCATCGAAAAGCAGCTAAACTCAGTTTTTGGTCCGTGTGATTTTCTTAAACACCAGATGTTGGAAATGTTGCATTATGTCATTTGAATATATGGCCGTTTTATGTTGTGGATGTTCTCCTTTTCTGTCTCTGTGGTCTGTGAGTGTTTGGCATGCTCAGTTACCGCTGGAGGCTCCATAAGAACCTGTGTGAGGTCAAACGTCGCGTCCAGAGTTCAACTACACTTCATCAAAATGCACACACAGGATTGTTATATAATACTAATTGAAAACACACTGTAATGCTCCATTGCTCAGTCAAAGGTTTCAAGCCATTTTCAGTAGAGCAATTAAAGCTAATTTAGCCAAATATATTACATTTTTCCCTCTAACCTCATGTCTTCCAAACCCTCATGACATTTTCCCACTGTAAAACCCAACCCAACAACATTGGACCCAATTGGCTTTCACTATATGGGAAGGAAGGAAGGCTGAGACATTTTATGACACATCATTTTTTGGAGGGTTACACAGTAGAAAAAATATCTGTAACACTTTACTTTACAGTGTCCTTGTTACACGCTACATGTAGTTACTGTAGTAATATTTATAAATTATACATAATTATATGTAACTATAGCTTTCTTTTACAGTCCTGTTCCCCTTGTATGCACTTATTATAGTAATTATAATAACTTGGTAACAACTTAACCCCTGAACCTTCCTCTTAACCTCGTGCAGTAAGTACACATATGTAAATAATGAGTAACCCCAAATCTAAACCTTCTAATTACATTTAGTTAAATATTATTATAGTCCTTAAATTCATAATTACACTGTAACACAGACACCTTTAAATAAAGTGTGACCGAAAAAATCATATGCGAGTGAGTAAATTGTAATAAAATGTTAATGGGATGAAAATCCACTATGAGCTGAAAAAAAACTTGTTTACACTTGTCCAGCAACCAGTATTATAGATCAAAATAAACGTTTCCATATCTCCATGAAACCAATTTATCTAACACAGAATATTGTATCACACTGAGGGGCTCATGAATGCAGTTTTACAGGGGAAAATCAATTTGAGCAGAGAACTGGACAGATAATGCCAATAATCATCTAAGATGTGGAATCCTGATCACCATCCCGTGCATGCTTTGCTGTCCACAATTTTTAATGTTGCGTTTCATTGGGTATGACATCCAAACACAAGACATCATTAAACAGAAAGGTACGAATTCAGACAACAGATTCTCACACGAGATGATCCTGATCTTCCCAGCGACAGCACGACAGGAATGACAGAGAGGAGATGCTTGAACAGTCCGTCTGAAACCAAAGCGCGTAACCGCTCAGTCTGGATACAGAATGAAGCCAGAGAATGTACTGTATTTGTTGTTGTTTCCTCCGTGCGCCTTTCCGCCGTCGAGTTTGACATAAATCTCGTCGCCAGAGTCCAGGTGCAGCACGGCACTGTTGCTCGCGTAGTCGTAGTTCTGATCGCGTCTTGCGCGATGGCGCTCGCGCGAACCTGTTCAAATAAACGCACAGTGTCATTCAGTGCCATTGAATTCGCAGCGCGTATGATAGTCTGTAGTTTATAGTCTTAAAAATGTGTCTTAAAATTAACAAAACCTTTCATTTCGTTATAATATTTGTGAGCACAGATTAATCAATCGCCTGTAGTTATATTGAGAAAGTAAAAAAGTGCAGGGTTTATAATAATAATAATAATTTAATTAGTAGCATTTTTTATCACCACTAAATTAGCCTTATATCTGTTTCCACAAAACATTGTGGTTCTTCTGTATAGCCTAACATCCGTATAGCCTAAAAACTAATTTGAAACTCGCTCAGTGTGCGAATAATTGTATTGACTTGTAGTGGCGTCAATAAAGTGATATACCGTCCGAACTGTAAAATATGTCGATTCATTTTCACGAGTTTGAACAGTGTGAACTGTGTAACTTTTACGTTTACCGAAAACACTAGCCTGATGTGAAAAAAAATCTTTGAAAATGAAGATTTCCAAAAAACCTGTTTATTTTATTTCTTTTCTTCTCTTATTTCATGGGCGATTCAAGTTTCGTTAAGCCTTAATTCGCATATTTAGTGTTTTGCTCCTGCAATCGTTGTAGAAATACCTGTCCATTTTTACAGAGGTCTGCCCACATGCTTGTCCCGTCCCCTCCGCGCATCAGCACATGGTAGGTGAAGTAGTAAATCCCCGACACCTGACACGTAAACTTGCCAGTCGTGGGATCATAGTGATTTCCGACATTTGTTACTACATCATCAAACCGGAGCACCTCGTAGCCTTCATGAGGGTTCTTGAGACCCACGTAAAACGCGATCTTGGTGTATCCTAACGCTGGACCAACGTCTCGTGTCTCAGTCCTCGCCGTCCCCGACGTGATGCCGGTAAATCCAGGTCTGCCTGAGTCCCCAGGTGGCCCCCTTGGACCAGGTGGACCGGGTTCTCCAGGTGGACCCCTGGGTCCAGGTTTGCCCGGGCGGCCCGGTTCCCCTCTAGTCCCTTGAGCGAACGATGGTGGGATGGCACTGAGGTCCTGGCATCACCTCCAGCGCCGTGGCGCTTGGTTTGGGGTTGTACGGATCACAGATCATCCGGCAGGTGCCTATCATTTCGTAGTGCGCTGAAACCACGGAGGTTTGGACCAGAAGCGGAATTGCGATGACCAGCGCCACGATCATGACGATGCCCACGACCGCGCCAATTATTCTCTTGCTGTGGAGAACCTGGGAAGCGCGCGCTAAAAAGTCCGGCTCGTTTTTGGAGGAAAATGGTGACACGCACGCTTGAAAGTACTGACAAGGGGAAAAAAGCTATCTTTCCTTTAAATGTATATAAAATGCACACACTCCCTTCCGTCCCACCTTCTTGTGACCTCTGGCAGAATAGCACCGTCTGTGCCAGAGATGACAGAGAGAAACTCATTGCTTTGCTTCTGGTACGCGCGCTGGAGCGGTGGTTGCGCGCAGAGAAAAGACGCGCTGACTGACGTAGCAACGCTGTTGTAGTTTGGATGATAATAAACGATGCTGTGATGATAATCTCTCATCTAAAGCTATGCATAAATGTAGAGATGATCCGAGCGAAACAATCGCGCGTTCAACAGAAATTGTTTTTCAGCCCCCTTAATTCTTAGATATCTGGTAGTTTAATTGTGATAATTGACATGATTTAGTTTTCAGATCTGAGCAAATTTGCGTATAATTCTTCATACCTTGTATGGTGATGGTGTCCATGCAAAATTAGGCTTTTAATTAGCACAAGCCAACATGTTAGGAGAATACACCATAGAAGCATAATGCATTTTAATGTAAAAACAACAACACTCAAAAATTGGGAACCTAACATCCATGTTAACAGGATATATAGTCAAACATATTTAATATCATCACATCAAGCTAAATACATGAATGTATGTATGGCTTAAATCAGGTAGAATAGATATTTAAGGTAACAACTACAGGTACTATGATATATGAATATATGTTCAGTGCCAGTGTACATTTAGCAACTTTGTATGTGTCTTTGCATGATGCATGATGATGCAACTTTTTTTTCATTATTTTATTTCGTTTTTTCATTATTTTTTTTGTTTCTGTTCTTGATGCATTGGACTGTCAGTCAAAAAAATATACAAATACAGAGCAATTTTCTATGGAAGAAAATTAAATGGCAGCGCTATTTACTTTTTTACTAAATATAAGTCTGAACTTGAACTTGATATTTAACATTCCCTATATACAATTATAAATATTAAATATAACAGATGGAAATGAAAAAAATATA
The DNA here is from genome assembly GCA_030378365.1 of Hybognathus amarus. Classification (NCBI taxonomy): domain Eukaryota; kingdom Metazoa; phylum Chordata; class Actinopteri; order Cypriniformes; family Leuciscidae; genus Hybognathus; species Hybognathus amarus. Next base: position 231,778 of record JAQIUQ010006642.1, read on the forward strand.
TATTGGAAGATATTCGCAATAATAGAATAAAATTAAAAGTAGCAAAATAAATATGAAATCAGTTATTTCACAGTGGCAACAGCTGACATGCCTGAAATGTCAGAATACCATTATGTGAAATATAAAGCAAAAAATACACACACACACACACAATCTTTTTTTGAAGGTTTAGCTTAGAGAATGCTATTTATGCAAATGTAGTCCGTCTACTGTACATATATAATGATTTTGTCTTTGCACCATCATTTAGTTTAGGCATTACTGACCACAAAAGTACCAAACATATCATCAAGAGATCACTATAGAGCATGAAGCAAAAATAATAATGCAGTGATGACTGTTTAGAGATAAAGGCATAATTCAGTGGTAGTGGTACAAGATGACCTTGAGCCGGTTGATCAGTGTTTCACAGGTGCATCATCAGAGGAGAGAGGGATGAGGGAGGATTCAGAAGGCACTGAGCTGTTCTAGACGGAGTGTACCTCAGGCTTTATCTAAAACATGTGCCTTTCGGTACAAGGTTTCGGTCCAAAGTACATGTGAGATGTGACATGTAAGAGAGAGTGCTTGCTATTTGATTTGCTGCTCTGATTTCTTTATTTATGTGTAAAAAGTTTATGTGTGTCCATGAATCTGCGTGTCTGTGCATGGCTGTGTTTGTCTCTTTGCTATTGTGTGTGTGTGTGTGTGTTTAAACTTATCTGCTCACTGCTGGGCTGCTTGAAGTGAGTCTGACTGCTGTGACTCAGGGTTACGTGTGTGACAGAGACCAAAACCATGAATAAACTGGCACACACACATTCTCTCTTCACACACACGGCCATGAATATATTACCCCTTACACACATCCACTCATAAATAAACCTGTGCTCTCTCTCTTTCACACACACAGACACACACACACACACACACACACTTAATCACACAGACACGCCCAGACATTTGTTTTCCGTCACCAATCACTCATAGTGTTAAAAGAGGCAGTAGCCTGAAATGTGTTTGTGCGTGCTAGGACTTAAACGATAGATGGAAAACAGGAGAGTGGGTAAGATGAGCCAGAGGGTAAATTAGGCCACTGCCTGTACAAAAAAACACTCTAAAAAAGGGTATTTCTGAGCCGAGGTTGATGCAGGAACTGTGCATGGAGACTGATTTGGTTCTCCAGGCGACAAAAGTCACGGTGTGGGCCGTCGGCCAGACAATGTCCACCTTGGTGGTCCAAGAGTGCCATTTTTTGTTGGACCTGGCTGGATGAAGGACACAGAGGAGAACTGAATTGGGCCTTTTACAAACTACTGTTCAAGATACTAAAGCAAAAACGTGTGTTCGCCAGTGCCACCAGGATTGGCGATTGAACTGAAGGAGGTGTACTTTCATGTCTCGATTTTACCTTGACACCGACCGTCCCTATTCTTTGCTTTCGAGGGTCGAGCATATCAGCACAAGGTCCGACTCCTCACCTTTGGGCTGTCCCTGTCTCTCCGCAACTTTACCAAAGTTATGAAGGCTGCCCTAAGCCCTCTCAGGGATGTGGGTATTCACATCCACATTAATATCTCGATGACTGGCTCATTCTAGCTGCCTAAATATGAACAGCCTAAAAATGTTCCACTGAAGCAATTTTAGAGGCTCATGGGGCATATGGCATCAGAAACAGCAGTAACTCCACTCAGATTTATGCATATGAGAAGGCTACAGCACTGGCTACACCACAACAAACACTCTATGACATATTAATTATAATTATATTTATTTATTTTAAAATAACCCAAGCACACCTATATACATGTGGATGCTGCATTAAACAAATTCGTAAAGGAGAAAAAAGTAAATAATAAATCAACTCATAGCTGATTAAAAGTGATCAAGAGCTTAGGACGTTCCAGTTCAGCTCATTGCGGTTTCTGCCAGTAGTGGGCACTCGTGCAACGTAAGCAATGACGTACATCTGAGTGAACGAGACGGAGGGAAGATAGCGAGTGAAGGGCATGGCATGCAGCTTCAGGCATACAGGCATGCAGCTTCAGGCTCCTGGATGGGACCTAAACTGCAGTGGCATATCAATTGCCTGGAGTTGCAGGCAGTGCTGTTTGCCTTGTGCCGGTTTCAACTGTTTCTTCAGGGCTAGCAAATGTTGGCCCGCCAAGTGTCAACCACCAAGGCGGGTTACTCTCATGTTGCATGTCACAACTCCTCCTTTGGAGTCAGCAGTGGCTTAAGTAGTTGCTTTGCGCCGTTCACATCCCAGGCGAGCTTAATCATGCGGCTAACGCACTCTCACAACAGCTCATGCTCCCGGGAGAATGGAGTCCCCACCCCTTGGTGGTCCATCTGATCTGGAGTCAATTCAGGGACACAGGTAGACCTGTTGTCCTCCCAGAAGTCCTCCCATTACCAGTTCTTTTCCTTGACCAAGGAGACCCTCGGCACAGATGCACTGGCCCCGTGGCCTACACAAGTATGTGTTTCTCCCAGTGAGCCTGCTCACACAGACACTGTGGATGGTCAGGGAGGACGAGGAGCAGGTCTTGTTGGCTGCGCCTTACTGGTCCACCCAGACCTGGTTCTTGGACCTGATGCTCGGACCTGCTTTCTTAGGGACCGGGAACCATATGGCACCCGCGTCCAGACCTCTGGACAGGACGCGGAGGACTAAAGCGGTTGTAGACACTATCACTCAAGCTATAGCCACCTCTACCAGGCACCCGTATGCTTTGAAGTGGACTTGTATGCTTTGAAGTTCTGTTCACTGAGTAGTGTTCTTCCTCGTGGGAAGACCCCCAGTCCGAAATGCCCGATCAGTTCTGTGATTTCCTTCCTGAAAGAGAGGTTGGAGCAGAGGCTGCCCCCCTCCACCTTGAAAGTGTATGTTGCCACCATCGAAGCACATCAAAATGCAGTTGATGGTAGGTCACTGGGAAAGCACAATCAGGTCATAAGTTTCCTTATAGGCAACGTGAGGTTACATTCTCCCAGACCGCACCTCATCCCCTCATGGGGCCTCTTTGTGGTCTTTTCTGGTCTACAGAAGGATGTTTGAAAATATACATCTAATTCATGGTGACTTTTTCATATAGTTACCATAAGTGCAACGTTTTTAGGACTCTTTAGCAATTTAGATTTTAGCCTGCATAGTGGCAAACCCAAGTAAACACTGTTTCGTCCTGTGCACTATAAAACTTTCAGTTGAATTTAGACAGCCCTGAAATGCAGAAGGATGTTAAAATGACATTTTTCTGCTTTACATGTGTAGATGGCCCTTTTTGTGGTGCAGAGTTGTAGTGAATCAGCACTGACTCCACCTCTGCCACAAACAGGCCTAATTATGTCAAAAGTACTTGTGCATGTTTAACCGTATGTGTGTTGTTTGCAGATGAGAGTTAGTCTCTGTTTTTACGTTGTTGCCTGCTCTATGAATGTCAGAGAGATGAAGACAGTCCAGATACAGAGAGAGGATAGTGTGTGAGAGAGAGTTTGGTTTAGTATGTCATAATGATTCATAATATTTTCATGCTGTTGTCATTTCTCTCTCTCTCTCTCTCTCTTTCTCAAAATTTGGTTCTCTCATCATTTACTCAACCCCCTACAAAATGCACTGTATATGAAATTATTCATCTGCATGTGACAATTGGCCCAAAGTGAAAATAAAGTTTATAATATTTGGAGGGTGACATAAAAGGGGATATAGAAGAGCATGATCCAAATGCAGCGATTTACTAATGATATATAACAAAGGTACAAATAACTCTAAAAAAAGGACCAGCAAACAAGGAAACCAAAACTGAGCACACCAATAAAAACGAAATATAAACTAAAAGCCCACACAGCAATAAACATAGGCATAAGGAATAGAGAATACTTTAAAAAATATAAATATTTTACTCACACACACCTATTGTTATGCTTTAGAAGACTTTGACTGGGGTCATATGAGTTACTGGGGGTATTGCACAAAAGCAAGATAAGGGATTAAGCTGGGATTTTCCAGTTAACCTGGCTTTCTTAATTCTACTTTTGTGCAATACCCCTCTAGTGTGTTCTTTTTGCGTATAGTTTTCGAAGCATCATCTTTAAGAGACCTATCCACATGCATTCTATGGACTCAGGTATGAATTTATACAGTTTTTATACAATCGGCGGTCAGCTGATTAATTATTTCCTAAAATTAATTATTTACTAATATTTTTAATAAGAATCTCTAAAAAGTGAGACATTGTGGCTTGATTTCTTTTTATTATTCATTTTTCAGGACCAAAATTACATTCTGCACAGTGAGGAGCCTACAGGTTACAAGCTTTACATATTATAAACATGCTAATAAAAAAAATAATAATATTAATAATAATAATAATAATAATTTATTCACTTGTTGTCAAGGTTGTTTCAGATCAACACCTGCAGGTGACCACTTGATGTCACAGTTGAGAAGGGTGTCAGATTGATTCGAAACCTTGACACAATATGGCATATTTGGATCAACTGTTTCATTGCTTCACGAAGACTCGATCTGCCCACCACTAATGCTTCTCAGTACTCAAATTGATGCTTCCTTGATTCATCTCTTCTACACCTGTAACCTGGAAAATGACCAAAGTAAATCATCTTGAAGGACATCTCAATTCTCTAATTGCACTGCGAGGAAGCAAGGAACGAGAAACAAAAGAATGAGGAAGCTTTCAGAGGAACGAGGAGTGAGAATGTTAACTGCTCCAAGACAAGAAGGTTAAGGATCCAAATGCAGTTTATACATAGTGCAATCTAAAGATGTAATCCAGTGAACAGGCAAGAGGTCATAAACACTCAGTAAGCAGTCCAAACAATCACAAGGCACAGGCAAATCCAGAACAGGCCGAGATCAAAACCATGACCACGGGAACATGAACCAGAATGCTCAGAATTGCATTAATAACACTAACCAAGACTTCGCAGGGAATGAATGAGAAAGCCAGGCTTATATAGTGTGAGCTAAACAAGGTAATAACACACACGTGGATGTACAGTAATCATGGTTGATTAGTCTGGGCAAAGGATTATGGGCAATGGAGTCTGTGATAGTGTGGTGATTGTCCGGTACCCTCTGGTGGTCATCACGGGCACTGGTGATTCGTGACAGAGGAGGCTTCCAGAGGAGCAATGAGCGAGGATGCACAGTTGTATCCTATGCAGAAGTCTTTCTTGGTGAGAAACCTGACACACATATTCATTCTCCTCCCCTTCACATCTTTCATAATAATTGTAATTTATATTTTATCTTTAAATAAACCACAAATCTCTTCTATTTCAACAGGGCACTTGGCTTTATTAATATAAATTATGAATTTCTTAAATATCCAAACATACAACATAAAGGCAGATCCTTTGTGCGCAGCTGACGACGTTGTGAAGTGACACTTGAGTGATCAAGAATATTAATATGTACAAATAAGATTGCCTTCTATTTTCCCATCCTCATTTTCTTTCCTTGCAGCCTTCCCTCGCATCCTACAAGAGGTGGAGCTGAGAAGCACCCTTTGAGTCATACTCGTTCAAACAGCTGATGCATTCAAGAATGAAGTAAATGCCTCTCTTTATGAATGGGCCATTGGTTCACCAGAGTAATTAGTCCAAAGTGATTACGCGCTTCGTTACTAAGTGTGATATTGCGCTTGTTCTAACGTGTAATATGCGCTCGCTACTAATATAATATGCGCTCAGTACTGTCATGTGATATTGCGCTCGCTACTAGTGTGATATTGCGCTCGTTATTTTGATATTGCGCTCGTTCTAATATAATATTGCGCTCGATACTAATATCGTGTAATATTGCGCTCGCTACTACATGTTAATATTGCACTAATTACTCATATAATATTGCACTCATTTACTAATATAATATTGCGCTCGGTACTAATATAATATTGGCTCGCTCTAATATAATAGTACGCTCATATTCTACAATATAATATTACGCTCGCTACTCATATATATATTACGCTCACTACTCATATAATATTCGCGCTCATACTACTCATGTAATATTGCGCTCAATTACTAATATAATATTGCACTCAGTACTAATATAATATACGCTCTACTACTACATATAATATTCTGCGCTCATTTCTCATATAATATTCGCTCAGTACTACATATAATATCCACTTCATTACTCATATAATATCCGCTCAGTACTAATATAATATCCGCTCACTACTTCATATAATATCCATGTTCAACTTCACTACTAATATAATATCCGCAGCTTCATTCTACTCATATAATATTGCAGCTTCACTACTTAATATAATATCCGCTCACTATATCATATAATATTGCTCACTCACTCTAATATAATATTACACTCACTACTCATATAATATTGCAGTCTAATGTACTCTTAATATAATATTTGCCAGCTTCACTACTCATATAATATTGCGCTCACTTCTAATATAATATTGCCGCTCACTATTCATATAATATTCGCTCATATTCTAATATAATATCCGGCTCACTATCATATAATATTCAGCTCTCTATATTATATAATATTGACTCACTCTCATATAATATTGCACTCATTATCTCATATAATATTCGGCTTCATTACTCTATATAATATTGCACTTCACTACTAATATAATATCCAGCTCATTACTTAATTTAATATTGCACTTCATTTCTCATATAATATCCGCTCGTTACTCATATAATATCTGCGCTCATTACTAATATAATATTGCACTCATTACTCATATAATATTGCAGCTCACTACTCATATAATATCCGGCTCAGTACTCTCATATAATATCAGCTCACTCACTTCATATAATATCCGCTCATTATTCATATAATATTTGCACTCAGTTCTATGTAATATTGCGCTCACTTACTAATATAATATTGCGACTTCATCTCATGTAATATCTTGCACTCATACTCATATAATATTAGCTCATTATTAGTATAATATTGCACTCACTCTCATATAATATTCATGCTACAATTACTTCTAATATAATATTGCAGCTTAACTTCTCATATAATATTGCACTCATTACTCTCATGTAATATTCAGCTCAAGTACTAATATAATATTAGACTTCATACTCAATATAATATCCGCTTCAATACTCATATATATATTGCGCTCACTACTAATATAATATTTCAGCTCATTACTAATATAATATCTGTGACTCATTACTCATATAATATTGCACTCATTTCTCATATAATATCAGCTCACTCTCATATAATATTGCGCTACATTACTCATATAATATTGCGCTTCATTACTACATATAATATTGCAGCTCACTACTACTAATATAATATTGCACTTCATTACTTCATATAATATTCGCTCATTCTAATATAATATTCAGCTCACTCTCATATAATATTGCGGCTCACTATCTCATATAATATTGCAGCTCACTCTCATATAATATTGCAGCTTCAATACTTAATATAATATTCGGCTCACTATCTCATATAATATTCGCTCACTACTCATATAATATCCAGCTCATATCTATAATATAATATTGCAGCTCATACTCTAATATAATATATTGCGGCTCACTACTTCATATAATATCCAGCTCATTACTTACATCATACATATTTTGCACTCATTACTCATATAATATTGCACTCACTACTAATATAATATCCGCTCACTACTCATATAATATTGCAGCTTCATTCTACATATAATATTCAGCTTCACTACTAATATAATATCTGCACTCACTTATCATATAATATTGGCTCAGCTTCTCATGTAATATTCACTCACTACTCAATATAATATTGCAGCTCACTACTCATATAATATTGCTAGCTTCATTATTCATATTAATATTTGCGCTCATTCTCAATATAATATTGCCACTCATTACTCTAATATAATATTGCACTCACTACTTCATATAATATTCGCTCACTACTCATATAATATTGCGCTTCATTACTCATATAATATTGCACTCACTACTCATATAATATCCGCTCACTACTCATATTAATATTGCCGCTCATTATTCATATAATATCACTATTATTGACTCATTCTCATATAATATCCAGCTCACTTACTCAGTATAATATTGCCGCTCACTACTCATATAATATTCAGCTCACTACTATCATATAATATTGCCGCTCATTACTTCATATAATATTCAGCTCACTATTCTCATATAATATTGCAGCTCACTATTCATATAATATTGCACTCATTCTCATATAATATTCGCTCACTATCTCATATAATATTGCAGCTCACTACTCATATAATATTTGCACTCATTACTAATATAATATTAGCTCACTACTCATATAATATCTGCAGCTTCATTACTTCATATAATATTCACTCAGTTACTAATATAATATCACGCTCACTACTCATATAATATTGCAGCTCATTATTCATATAATATTTTGCAGCTCATTTCTCTAATATAATATCCAGCTCACTACTCATATAATATTGGCTAGTACTCATATAATATTCGACTCACTCTCATATAATATTGCGCTCACTACTCATATAATATTGCACTCACTACTCATATAATATTGCAGCTCACTACTTCATGTAATATTGCACTCACTACTCATATAATATTGCGCTCACTACTCATATAATATTCGCTCACTACTCATATAATATTGCACTCATCTCTCATATAATATTCAGCTCATTCTAATGTAATATTGCAGCTCACTACTCATATAATATTGCACTCATTACTCATATAATATGCGCTCACTACTCATATAATATTCGCTCACTACTCATATAATATTGCGACTCATTACTCATATAATATTGCGCTCATTACTCATATAATATTCAGCTCACTACTTCTAATATAATATCTGACTCACTACTCATATAATATTCGCTACATTACTCATATAATATTGCGCTCACTACTTCATATAATATTCAGCTCACTACTCATATAATATTGCGCTCATTACTCATATAATATTGCACTCATTACTCTAATATAATATTGCAGCTCACTACTAATATAATATTGCGCTCATTACTCATATAATATTCCGCTCATTACTCATATAATATTGCAGCTCACTACTTCATATAATATATTACACTTCATTATCTCATATAATATTACCGCTCACTACTCATATAATATTCAGCTCACTACTCATATAATATTATCGCTCATTTCTCATATAATATTGCCGCTCACTACTCATATAATATTGCAGCTCACTATTCTACATATAATATTGCAGCTCACTACTACATATAATATTGCACTCATTCTCAGTATAATATCAGCTCATTACTCATATAATATTGCAGCTCATTACTTCATATAATATTGCACTCACTACTCATATAATATTGCGCTCACTACTCATATAATATTCAGCTCATTATTACATATAATATTTTGCAGCTCATTTCTCATATAATATCCGCTCACTACTCATATAATATTCACTTCACTACTTCATATAATATTGCAGCTCATACTAATATAATATTGCACTCATTATCTACATATAATATTGCAGCTCACTACTTCATATAATATTGCAGCTTCACTACTACATATAATATTGCGCTCATTATTCATATAATATTTTGCACTCATTTCTAATATAATATTAGCTCACTACTCATATAATATTGCAACTCACTATTCTAATATAATATTGCAGCTCATTATTACATATAATATTTGCACTCATTTCTACTAATATAATATTCAGCTCACTACTTCATATAATATCCAGCTTCATTCTCATATAATATTTTGCGCTCACTCTCATATAATATTGCGCTCATTACTCATATAATATTGCACTCATTCTCATGTAATATTCGCTTGCTCTTCATATAATATTCGCGTTCATTCTAGCATATAATATTGCGCTCATTCTCATGTAATATTGCAGCTCATCTCTCATATAATATTCAGCTCACTACTCATATAATATTGCAGCTCGTTACTTCATATAATATTCGCTCATTTCTCATGATTCGTACTCTAATGTAATATTCAGCTTCACTACTCATATAATATTCAGCTTGATTCTAATATAATATTGCGGCTCACTACTAATATATAATATTGCAACTCACTTCTAATATAATATCCGCTCACTACTAATATAATATTGCGCTCATTTCTACATATAATATTCCACTCGCTACTCATATAATATTCAGCTCACTACTCATATAATATTTGCACTCATTTCTAATATAATATCGCAGCTCACTACTTACATATAATATTGCACTCACTACTCATATAATATTGCGCTCACTACTTCATATAATATTGCAGCTCATTACTTCATATAATATTTGCACTCATTTCTCATATAATATTGCAGCTCACTACTCATATAATATTGCACTCATTCTCTAATATATAATATTCAGCTTACATTACTAATATAATATTTGCACTCATTACTTAATATAATATTGACTTCACTCTCATATAATATCGCAGCTCACTACTCATATAATATTCGGCTCACTACTACATATAATATTCGCTCATTTCATACTTACTACTATGTAATATTCAGCTCATTACTCAATATAATATCCGCTTAGTTCTCATATAATATTGCGGCTCACTACTCATATAATATTCAGCTCATTACTACATATAATATTCACTTCATTTACTCATATTAATATTAGCAGCTCATTTCTACATATAATATTCGCTCACTACTCATATAATATTGCGCTCACTACTCATATAATATTACGCTCATTATCTACATATAATATTGCGCTCACTATTCATATAATATCCGACTCATTACTCATATAATATTCAGCTCACTACTTAATATAATATTGCGCTCACTCTCATATAATATTGCACTCATTCTCTAGTATAATATTACGCTCACTACTTCATATAATATTGCAGCTCATTACTTCATATAATATTTTGCACTCATTTCTAATATAATATTGCGCTCATTACTTAATATAATATTCTGACTCACTTTCTAATATAATATTGCGCTCGCTCTCATATAATATTCGCTCATTCTCATATAATATTCAGCTCATTACTAATATAATATTGCAGCTTCACTACTCATATAATATTACGCTCACTACTCATATAATATTGCGCTTCATTACTTGGTGTCAATATACACGTTCATTATCTCATATAATATTTTGCACTAACTTACTAATATAATATTGCACTAAATTACTCAGTATAATATCATTACGCTAAATCTTTCTACATATAATATCACGCTCATTGTACTATCATATAATATCCGCTCGCTACTAATATAATATTATGCTCAGTTCTCTAATATAATATTGCAGCTCAATACCCAATGTAATATTGCGCTCACTACTACATATAATATTGAGCTCAGTACTAATGTCATATCCAGCTCACTACTCATATAATATTGCGCTCATTATTAATATAATATTTCACTCGATTTCTCAGTATAATATTGCGCTCGACTACTACATATAATATACGCTTGTACTCTCATATAATATTCACTCATTTCTTAATATAATATTGCGTAATTTCTCGTGTAATATTACGATCTATTCTCAGTATAATATTGCGCTCAGTTTCTTGAGTAATATTGTGCTCATTTCTCAGTGTAATATTGCGATCGTTCTACGTGTTATATTGCGATCGTTTTTTGTGTGATATTGCGCTCGTTACTCGTATAATATATGCACTAGTTTACTCATTTGATATTGCGAATCATTTCTACGTGTGATTTTGCGTTTGTTTCTTTAGTGATATTGCGCTCGTTTCTTAATGTGATATTGCGCTCATTTCTCATGTAATTTTGAACTCGCTACTCAGGTGATATTGCGCTCAGTTCTCAGTGTAATATTGTGCTCGTTTTTGTGTGATACTGCGCTCGTTTCTTGTGTGATATTGCGCTCATTTCTTGAGTGATATTGCTTAAAAATACATAAGAAAGTTTGCGTCATCTGAAGTCCTTGTAGGAGTCAGAGTCATCTCTTCAAATGTGTTGGGCATCTGAAGTCTACAAAAGAAGCTGGATCCAAACCAGAGCTGATATACTCTCTATTAAACTCTGAATGGGCATTCTGAGGTAAAACAGAAAACAACAAATGAAAAGTAATTGTGTAGCTGCTTTTCATAACATTAAGCAAAGTCTATCATCTGTATTTGATCTGATATAACAGAAGTACCAAGTGTGATGCATTATGTTAATGCTTGGGTAAAAATATGTGATTTAAACTGGGAGAGTGAGTCTGAGCCATGAACATTATCTGGAAGGCTATTCCAGAGATTAGGAGCCAAATGTGAAAACACTCTCCCTCCTTTAGTGGACTTTGATATCCTAGGTACTTCCAAAAGCCCAGAGTTTTATGACCTTAAAGAGCGTGATGGATTGTAAGGCAAGTGAAGATCAGTAAATTACACAGGAGCTAAATCATTTAGGACAATAGGTCAGTAGAAATACTTTGTAATTGATACAGAACTCAATAGGTATCCAGAAGAGATTATATATGAACAACACGTGAAGAAGACTATCTGTTCTTGGATGAAGTTGCAATTAGTCTGATGAAAGACATCGCCACCTACTGCCAGTCACTCAGCACTGAAAATCACAGCAAGTGGAACATTTTAAAATATGTTTTTAACAGAATGTAAGACTGTATTTAGTATTTAAAGCTGCTTTAATAATATTTGATATACAGTTTACTGTATACTGTAGAATGAAAACTGTAAGGCCATAATACACTACATACTGACAGACAATAAAACCCACATCAACTGCTTGCATGTGCACACACGCGCACAGACACACACACTCATTCACACACTCACTTTCTTACACACACATGCTAATTCACACGCACACACGCCTCTCTCACACACACATGCTCACACACACATGCACACACTAACACACACATGTTTAAATGTCAGTGTGCCGATAGCAGTGTCTGTAGCAAGGTCTCCTGCTCAGGACTAGTGTGCACTGAACCCTGCATACATTAACTCCCCCTGAGGTCATACACACACTTACAATGCTAGCTTTGCCCTTTATGTGCAGACACATAAATACACACACATATATACATACATTCACATACAGTGAAGGGGGTAAGTATGGGTCAAGAACAATTTAAGACAAGACTATGACCGGTAATGCTGTAATGAGTGTCTACTTCACAAACTCATTCATATAGACAATACGCACATAATGCATCATCATACGCTTGTGAAAAGAAGTGGGCTTAATTGTACTGAATGTGCACTTAGCTCTACTTCAAATCTTAAATGGACACTCCACCCATTTGCATTAAGATTTCCATTGTTAGAAACACAGTTATACTATTGAATGGCCGTGCAACACTCTCATTTTCCCCTGAGACGAGAAAAAATCCACTATTTACTTTTTCATTTCCTCCTACAATGACGCAAAAATCGTCATTGTAGGAGGAAGTGTAAGAGGAGGATTTCTGTCGAGACTGCAAGCACTAGATCCCACCCTTTCAAACCCGCCTATAGGGGGTTGGACCTGAAAAAATTACGTTTCAGAGTAAGTTTGCCGATTGTCTGAAGCCCATATAGAATAACTAAATACATTGGCTGATGGCGAGGGCGCTGCCTTGATGCTCTTACGTCGTCATAGTATATATATCTGATAATGATTTCCAGGCGGTAGCATAGAGTGGAGCTCAACTCTAGTCTACATTGATGGGCGGAGTATTGGGAGTGGCAAGCGGAGCTGAGCATTGCAATGCACTATGCAAAAGTCATTTTCTGCCTTTTTATCGGCCAAAAAGGACCAAAATTAGAAATGTATGATACTATTCTACTACATACTGTATGTACTTTCAATACATATTCTTGTCTCCACCGGTGCAATTACCCTTTAAAAATACATTTGGTTACACTTCTTTTCACATGTTACTACAGTAAAAGCATTATGCATAATGACATGCAACTAACCCTAAAACCAAACCCTAACCCTATAGTAAGTGCATGTAGTTACTTGATATTACTCACTACTTATATGTATAATTACACTGCATAAACAAAACAGTAAAATAAAGGGCAACACTTTATTTTTGGGTGTCCGTGATACAGTTTAATAATTAATTAATTACTTAGCATTAGACGTTGTAATAACATTTAACAAAATGTAATGAACATGTAACTAAGTTATGGAACAGTATTTACAGACTGTAATAGGCAGCTACTGTTACACATACGTAACATCCGAGTCGGTCACATGTTTTACTCACTTGGCACAGTGTAATTATACAAGAGAGTACTTAGCACTACACAATGTAACAAATACTTAAATATGTTACTATGGTCTGGAAAAGCCTGCAGTTACACATGGTCATTTTGTACGTTCTGTAGCATCTTCCAATGCATAATTTACTGTTATTACTGTAGTACATGCGACGTCTAACAAGGACACTGTAAAACAAAGTGTTACCAATATGTTTTACCAGTGACCAAGGTTTCAGAGGGCTCTTAAAACTGCAAAGAAACTTATTAAGATGTATAGTAGCACTTGCACGTTCATCCATCGCTGAACATGTATCGGCTTCTTGCTGATATGTTAATTTTGTTGCTGTGATTTTTCTGTGATAGTCTGCGTGTGGGGAAGTGCAGTTGTGTGAAGCGGGTCATATAGGCCAGGTTAAAGTGGAGCTGGGGGAGGAACTGCTCCCAAACTGTCCAACTGACCCAAACTCCCAGCAGCGACGCTACTGTGTGTGTGTGTGGAACGGGGACGCTGGTCTGGAGGCAGTCATCACCCCTGGTCTTACACACACACACAGCACTGAGCTCAGTCTTGGTTATAGAGCTGATAACCAACACATTTACATATCGCTGGACAGTGTAGAGAGCCCTTAGAGGGACGTAGTGCTGGAAAAAATATGAGATGAGGAAACAATATATTTCAAAACATTCTTTTTCTCTCGCAAAACTTTGTGTTCCCCCAAGAAACATTGCTTTCACTCGGAAAACAACTCAAAAGGTTTGCGGGCAAATGCAAAGTTGGGGAACGCAGACATTTGTGAGAAAATGTAAAAGCATAATTTTTCTCATATTTTTTTCACATTTAATGTGAAAACACACACATTTCTGTTGTCTGTAGTTATTTCAAAAGCAGAAAATCCTGCATTGAAGGCTCTGGCGATGAATGGTTCAGGTCGGCAAGAGAGCACGCGTTTCACACACTTCAGATGACTCTGGTTTGTTGAGTTCCCTTCGGCTCTGAGTCACGTCTCATGTGTGTTTGTCTGCTGTTTATCTATGACACAGTAATGATGCGCGAAGGACACATGTCGGTGCTAGTTATGTCATCGTAATGTAAGCATACTCAACGTTTCATAATGGGCACAAACACCCCAGCGTTCACTGCTGGACATCTCAACAACTCAACACTTTCTGTATTGCCATTACGGGAGCTGGAATGATGTCATACTGAATGAGAGTTCAAATGTCCAGTGACACTTTGCAATTTAAATTAGTTAATACAATAAATAAAATTAACAATGGAAAATTACACTGTTGACCTTCCCTTAACCCACCCTTAAACCGACCCATGCCACCTAATGATGGCAATTTCCAAACACTTTACGAATCTTTTGTTGCGAATAGTTTCAAAACACTTCGAAATGTCAGTGGTTCGCCACTGGGGGCGATGATCTCTGTCAACCCATGATCATGAAGACCAAGATCATGAAGTGTCTGTGGGTTTTCTAATCAGTTTTTAATTAGTAGACATTAGAATAATTGTAGTTAATAGTCTCTTCATTGCTCTGTTTAGCTGAGCCATTCACACAATAAACAAAACAAACACTGACAATTGATAAAAGAACACAGACACTTGAGAATCATATTAGATAATAAGATAATTGCATTTGAAAGATTTTACTTTCATTCAAAAATGTGCAATAGATTTGTAAAAGGTGTTTTTGTGCATGTTTGGCCTGGGTTTTTTGTTGCATTTACACTGTTCTGACCGCTAGGGGTCACCATGGAGACGGTGTTTCCAAGCCTCAATACTATACAGCACATTTGCTTCAACTGTTTCTGTGTCACAAAGCCTCGATCTGCACACCACTAATACCACCACCAACCCTGTCTTAACCTCATCCGAATCAACCCAATAGCAGCACCAAGAGTTGTTTTGCATCCCATTTACAATTTCAAGTCTTTTATTTTGATTTATTTCACAGTCATGTTTCCTGTCTAATGATGCGTTCACATGCTATGCAAAATATGATATTTCCACTTGTGAACTGGTATGTTCCAGTGTGTTGTGTTCAAGTGCTTTTGTTGTCTGAAGATCCAGACCTGTTATTTAGCTAAAACTATTTTTGATTGCTCACATAATCTGCTACAGAAGAACTCAAACGGTAAATATGCTGTATATTTTTTAGATCATGAATAGTACATATTTTTACCATTCGCGACTCTCGCATTGGTCTCCACCATTTTGAAAAGGTCAAAGGTTATCTCATCTCGGCAACTCGTACATCAAAATATTGTACGAGCTTCCCAACCTATCATTACTTTATGTTATAACCAAATATTGAAATCGTGTTGTCAACTTGTTTTCTTTTCTGTGAGCACAGGTTTAGGATCTGACTGTTTGTAGGCCTCTTTTATCTGAGCTTTTGCGCCTCAGTTTGTGACCCAAAAACCTTTTTTTGTTGGTAATTTTGTGTTGAATGTTAAAAAGTATTCTGTACAGTTTATCACACTAGTGTGCTTTAATGTTTAACCAGGAAGTTTGTTTTTAAATGCTTTTATCTTGTACAAAATGGCACGAAGTCACACTTCTGCGGTTCCTGGTCAAAAATGACCAGCTTAAATAAAATAAATTCGTATAAATCTCTTGTTATGCTATATTATCACTAAATATTGGATTCAGTCTTTTTGTAAACTTATTTTCTTTTCTTATTTTCTTATTAAAACTTATTTTTCTTATTTTTAAGTGCAACACAAAACACTGCAAGCTGAAGCCCTCATGTTCACCTTGTCTAGTAGTCGTTATACTGAAAGACGTTATGCTGTTTCCACACTTCATGTGCAGGCCATTGTTTGTCCAGTTCATACCTTTTGTTTTGTTTCATGTCACATTTGAGATCTTCATCATTGTAAATAAACTGCACTTGGGTTTTCTTCTTCATCTGCTCCATTACGAAGTACATTGTACCGAACAATTCATTTGTTATACAAGTTAAAATAGTTAAAGGCACCTGAATATAAAGTGGGACCAATGGTGAAATTATTAAAAAATTTGATAGTCTAAATATGTCCAGATGAAAATACATGACATTTACTCCCATTTTAAATTGGTGGCTTTGGTCATATAGAAAATTTCCCCTGGCCTACAGTGACATGTTTTCTGGTTTTCTTTCTTTCATTCGTTCTTTTTTATTTATTTTATTTTTTATTTCTGTCTGTCTGAACAGCTGTCCTGAGGCAAGGTGGAGTGTGTCTCCGCACCAAAACACACAATCTGACTTTGCCTTTCGAGAGAGAGAGACCTAAAGGAAGGTCAGCTGTGGGAATGTAAATAATTCTTGTCTTAAATTTGTCTTTCAAACACAGTATTTGTGTGTGACACCAAGAGAAGCAATGGGTGAAATCACGCAAATTAATCTTAGACTGTGCTTAGAAAAGAAAAATAGAAGAAGAAAAAAAAAGAAGAAAATATCAGATTTGCACCAAGGCAGACAAGGTAAATAATGAAGTAAAGCAAAATGACATCATCATTTACTCACTGCCAAAAACCTATCTTCAGTGGGCGATAAAAGGAAATATCCTGGCTGTATTTTACACGGAATGAATATGAATGAACACAATGTAGATGAGCTTCGAAAAAAATGCCCATATGACTCATGTTCTGTATTCAAAGTCTCCTGAAGCCATGGAATAGATTTGTGTGAAGTAAAACATAAGTCATTTAAACCTTCCGTCTGCTAAAGCTCTCAAAACAACCATGCTAATCACTAGATCTAAATGAACCTGGTTATGTTAATTGGTGACTTTCAGGAACAATATGTTTATGAAGTAATCATTTTGTGGTGAACAATAGAGAATCCCTAATGCATCTATTAAAGCTATTGTTCACCAGTAACTGGAGTCTAATGGAGATAGAGATGAAATGATGTCATTGCATTTTTGCTACTGTGCATTTGTACTGAAACTCTTATTATAGAGACTTTCACTGTCTATGAGCCTAAAACGAGACCGTACGACTACAGAGAACAGATCAGACACAGGTAAACACTCCTCGAAAACAAGACACAATGACATGGAACACAATAATGTGAAGTTCAAAGACAAATTGAATAATTTAGCCTAAAAAAACTGTCTGCATCTTAATCATATATATTTCATATTTGAAGTGTTCTTTATAAAATAAAATGGTAACACTTTACAATGCGGTTGCACTAATATGCATTAATAAATGTTTAACTAATGCACAACTAATAAAAAATCTTTATGATTAATAGATTAATACATTAATTAATTAATTCAAAGTGTCATTGTGTATTAACACAGGTAAACTCATCTCTGTATCTCTATTTCTCTAGTGGTTTATACAGTAAACTCGTCTTTGTACTGAATAAACACCTGATAGAAAAGAGGCAAACTCGACTCTGTATCTTCTTCTCTCAGGTGTTATACAGTAAACTAATCTCTGTATCTCTATTTCTCTAGGTGTTATACAGTAAACTCATCTCTGTATCTCTATTCTCTCAGTGGTTTATACAGTAAACTCGTCTTTGTACTGAATAAACACCTGATAGAAAAGAGGCAAACTCGACTCTGTATCTCTATTCTCTCAGGTGTTTTTACAGTAAACTTATCTCTGTATCTCTATTCTCTCAAGTGTTTATACAGTAAACTCATCTCTGTATCTCTATTCTCTCAGGTGTTTATACAGTAAACTCATCTCTGTATATCTATTCTCTCAAGTGTTATACAGTAAACTCGTCTCTGTATCTCTATTCTCTCAAGTATTTGTATAGTAAACTCGTCTCTGTATCTCTTATTCTCTCAGGTGTTATACAGTAATCTCATCTCTTTATCTCTATTCTTTCAGGTGTTTATACAGTAAACTCGTCTCTGTACTGTACACACCTGATAGAATAGAGGTCTGTCTCTGTATATCTATTCTCCCAGTGGTTTATACAGTAAACTTGTCTCTGTATCTCTATTCTTTCAGGTGTTTATACAGTAAACTTGTCTCTGTACTGTATAAACACCTTCTGATAGAATAGAGGTAAACTCATCTCTGTATCTCTATTCTCTCAGTGGTTTATACAGTAAACTCGTCTTTGTACTGAATAAACACCTGATAGAAAAGAGGCAAACTCGACTC
Organism: Hybognathus amarus; assembly: GCA_030378365.1. NCBI lineage: Eukaryota > Metazoa > Chordata > Actinopteri > Cypriniformes > Leuciscidae > Hybognathus > Hybognathus amarus. Next base: position 251,180 of record JAQIUQ010006642.1, read on the forward strand.
TGTATCTCTTTTCTCTCAGGTGTTATACAGTAAACTAATCTCTGTATCTCTATTCTCTCAGGTGTTATACAGTAAACTCATCTCTGTATCTCTATTACCTCAGTGGTTTATACAGTAAACTCGTCTTTGTACTGAATAAACACCTGATAGAAAAGAGGCAAACTCAGACTCTGTGTCTCTATTCTCTCAGGTGTTTTTACAGTAAACTTATCTCTGTATCTCTATTCTCTCAAGTGTTTATACAGTAAACTCATCTCTGTATCTCTATTCTCTCAGGTGTTTATACAGTAAACTCATCTCTGTATCTCTATTCTTCTCAAGTGTTTATACAGTAAACTCGTCTCTGTATCTGTATTCTCTCAGGTGTTTATACAGTAAACTCATCTCTGTATATCTATTCTCTCAAGTGTTATACAGTAAACTCGTCTCTGTATCTCTATTCTCTCAAGTATTTGTATAGTAAACTCGTCTCTGTATCTCTATTCTTTCAGGTGTTATACAGTAATCTCATCTCTTTATCTCTATTCTTTCAGGTGTTTATACAGTAAACTCGTCTCTGTACTGTACACACCTGATAGAATAGAGGTAAACTCGTCTCTGTATCTCTATTCTCTCAGTGGTTTATACAGTAAACTTGTCTCTGTATCTCTATTCTTTCAGGTGTTTATACAGTAAACTTGTCTCTGTACTGTATAAACACCTTCTGATAGAATAGAGGTAAACTCATCTCTGTATCTCTATTCTCTCAGTGGTTTATACAGTAAACTCGTCTTTGTACTGAATAAACACCTGATAGAAGAGAGGCAAACTCGACTCTGTATCTCTTTTGCTCTCAGGTGTTATACAGTAAACTCATCTCTGTATCTCTATTCTCTCAGGTGTTATACAGTAAACTCATCTCTGTATCTCTATTCTCTCAGTGGTTTATACAGTAAACTCATCTTTGTACTGAATAAACACCTGATAGAAGAGAGGCAAACTCGACTCTGTATCTCTATTGTCTCAGGTGTTATACAGTAAACTCATCTCTGTATCTCTATTCTCTCAGGTGTTATACAGTAAACTCATCTCTGTATCTCTATTCTCTCAGTGGTTTATACAGTAAACTCATCTTTGTACTGAATAAACACCTGATAGAAAAGAGGCAAACTCAGACTCTGTATCTCTATTCTCTCAGGTGTTTTTACAGTAAACTTATCTCTGTATCTCTATTCTCTCAAGTGTTTATACAGTAAACTCATCTCTGTATCTCTATTCTCTCAGGTGTTTATACAGTAAACTCATCTCTGTATATCTATTCTCTCAAGTGTTATACAGTAAACTCGCCTTTGTATCTGTATTCTCTAAAGTGTTTATACAGTAAACTCATCTCTGTATCTCTATTCTCTCAAATGTTTATACAGTAAACTCATCTCTGTATCTCTATTCTTTCAGGTTTTTACACAGTGAATTCATCTCTGTATCTCTATTCTTTCAGGTGTTTATACAGTAAACTTGTCTCTGTACTGTATAAACACCTTCTGATAGAATAAAGGTTAACTCATGTCTGTATCTCTATTCTCTCAAGTGTTTGTATAGTAAACTTGTCTCTGTATCTCTATTCTCTCAGGTGTTATACAGTAATCTTGTCTCTTTATATCTATTCTTTCAGGTGTTTATACAGTAAACTTATCTCTGTATTTCTATTCTCTCAAGTGGTTTATACAGTAAACTCGTCTCTGTATCTCTATTCTTTCAGGTGTTTATACAGTAAACTTGTCTCTGTACTGTATAAACACCTTCTGATAGAATAGAGGTAAACTCATCTCTAAATCTCTATTCTCTCAGTGGTTTATACAGTAAACTCGTCTTTGTACTGAATAAACACCTGATAGAAAAGAGGCAAACTCGACTCTGTATCTCTTTTCTCTCAGGTGTTATACAGTAAACTAATCTCTGTATCTCTATTCTCTCAGGTGTTATACAGTAAACTCATCTCTGTATCTCTATTCTCTCAGTGGTTTATACAGTAAACTCATCTTTGTACTGAATAAACACCTGATAGAAGAGAGGCAAACTCGACTCTGTATCTCTATTGTCTCAGGTGTTATACAGTAAACTCATCTCTGTATCTCTATTCTCTCAGGTGTTATACAGTAAACTCATCTCTGTATCTCTATTCTCTCAGTGGTTTATACAGTAAACTCGTCTTTGTACTGAATAAACACCTGATAGAAAAGAGGCAAACTCGACTCTGTATCTCTATTCTCTCAGGTGTTTTTACAGTAAACTTATCTCTGTATCTCTATTCTCTCAAGTGTTTATACAGTAAACTCATCTCTGTATCTCTATTCTCTCAGGTGTTTATACAGTAAACTCATCTCTGTATATCTATTCTCTCAAGTGTTATACAGTAAACTCGTCTCTGTATCTCTATTCTCTCAAGTATTTGTATAGTAAACTCGTCTCTGTATCTCTATTCTCTCAGGTGTTATACAGTAATCTCATCTCTTTATCTCTATTCTTTCAGGTGTTTATACAGTAAACTCGTCTCTGTACTGTACACACCTGATAGAATAGAGGTAAACTCGTCTCTGTATCTCTATTCTCTCAGTGGTTTATACAGTAAACTTGTCTCTGTATCTCTATTCTTTCAGGTGTTTATACAGTAAACTTGTCTCTGTACTGTATAAACACCTTCTGATAGAATAGAGGTAAACTCATCTCTGTATCTCTATTCTCTCAGTGGTTTATACAGTAAACTCGTCTTTGTACTGAATAAACACCTGATAGAAGAGAGGCAAACTCGACTCTGTATCTCTTATTCTCTCAGGTGTTATACAGTAAACTCATCTCTGTATCTCTATTCTCTCAGGTGTTATACAGTAAACTCATCTCTGTATCTCTATTCTCTCAGTGGTTTATACAGTAAACTCATCTTTGTACTGAATTAACACCTGATAGAAGAGAGGCAAACTCGACTCTGTATCTCTATTGTCTCAGGTGTTATACAGTAAACTTATCTCTGTATCTCTATTCTCTCAGGTGTTATACAGTAAACTCATCTCTGTATCTCTATTCTCTCAGTGGTTTATACAGTAAACTCGTCTTTGTACTGAATAAACACCTGATAGAAAAGAGGCAAACTCGACTCTGTATCTCTTTTCTCTCAGGTGTTATACAGTAAACTAATCTCTGTATCTCTATTCTCTCAGGTGTTATACAGTAAACTCATCTCTGTATCTCTATTCTCTCAGTGGTTTATACAGTAAACTCATCTTTGTACTGAATAAACACCTGATAGAAGAGAGGCAAACTCGACTCTGTATCTCTATTGTCTCAGGTGTTATACAGTAAACTCATCTCTGTATCTCTATTCTCTCAGGTGTTATACAGTAAACTCATCTCTGTATCTCTATTCTCTCAGTGGTTTATACAGTAAACTCGTCTTTGTACTGAATAAACACCTGATAGAAAAGAGGCAAACTCGACTCTGTATCTCTATTCTCTCAGGTGTTTTTACAGTAAACTTATCTCTGTATCTCTATTCTCTCAAGTGTTTATACAGTAAACTCATCTCTGTATCTCTATTCTCTCAGGTGTTTATACAGTAAACTCATCTCTGTATATCTATTCTCTCAAGTGTTATACAGTAAACTCGTCTCTGTATCTCTATTCTCTCAAGTATTTGTATAGTAAACTCGTCTCTGTATCTCTATTCTCTCAGGTGTTATACAGTAATCTCATCTCTTTATCTCTATTCTTTCAGGTGTTTATACAGTAAACTCGTCTCTGTACTGTACACACCTGATAGAATAGAGGTAAACTTGTCTCTGTATCTCTATTCTCTCAGTGGTTTATACAGTAAACTTGTCTCTGTATCTCTATTCTTTCAGGTGTTTATACAGTAAACTTGTCTCTGTACTGTATAAACACCTTCTGATAGAATAGAGGTAAACTCATCTCTGTATCTCTATTCTCTCAGTGGTTTATACAGTAAACTCGTCTTTGTACTGAATAAACACCTGATAGAAGAGAGGCAAACTCAACTCTGTATCTCTTATTCTCTCAGGTGTTATACAGTAAACTCATCTCTGTATCTCTATTCTCTCAGGTGTTATACAGTAAACTCATCTCTGTATCTCTATTCTCTCGGTGGTTTATACAGTAAACTCATCTTTGTACTGAATTAACACCTGATAGAAGAGAGGCAAACTCGACTCTGTATCTCTATTGTCTCAGGTGTTATACAGTAAACTCATCTCTGTATCTCTATTCTCTCAGGTGTTATACAGTAAACTCATCTCTGTATCTCTATTCTCTCAGTGGTTTATACAGTAAACTCGTCTTTGTACTGAATAAACACCTGATAGAAAAGAGGCAAACTCGACTCTGTATCTCTTTTCTCTCAGGTGTTATACAGTAAACTAATCTCTGTATCTCTATTCTCTCAGGTGTTATACAGTAAACTCATCTCTGTATCTCTATTCTCTCAGTGGTTTATACAGTAAACTCATCTTTGTACTGAATAAACACCTGATAGAAGAGAGGCAAACTCGACTCTGTATCTCTATTGTCTCAGGTGTTATACAGTAAACTCATCTCTGTATCTCTATTCTCTCAGGTGTTATACAGTAAACTCATCTCTGTATCTCTATTCTCTCAGTGGTTTATACAGTAAACTCGTCTTTGTACTGAATAAACACCTGATAGAAAAGAGGCAAACTCGACTCTGTATCTCTATTCTCTCAGGTGTTTTTACAGTAAACTTATCTCTGTATCTCTATTCTCTCAAGTGTTTATACAGTAAACTCATCTCTGTATCTCTATTCTCTCAGGTGTTTATACAGTAAACTCATCTCTGTATATCTATTCTCTCAAGTGTTATACAGTAAACTCGTCTCTGTATCTCTATTCTCTCAAGTATTTGTATAGTAAACTCGTCCTCTGTATCTCTATTCTCTCAGGTGTTATACAGTAATCTCATCTCTTTATCTCTATTCTTTCAGGTGTTTATACAGTAAACTCGTCTCTGTACTGTACACACCTGATAGAATAGAGGTAAACTTGTCTCTGTATCTCTATTCTCTCAGTGGTTTATACAGTAAACTTGTCTCTGTATCTCTATTCTTTCAGGTGTTTATACAGTAAACTTGTCTCTGTACTGTATAAACACCTTCTGATAGAATAGAGGTAAACTCATCTCTGTATCTCTATTCTTTCAGGTTTTTACACAGTGAATTCATCTCTGTATCTCTATTCTTTCAGGTGTTTATACAGTAAACTTGTCTCTGTACTGTATAAACACCTTCTGATAGAATAAAGGTTAACTCATGTCTGTATCTCTATTCTCTCAAGTGTTTGTATAGTAAACTTGTCTCTGTATCTCTATTCTCTCAGGTGTTATACAGTAATCTTGTCTCTTTATATCTATTCTTTCAGGTGTTTATACAGTAAACTTATCTCTGTATTTCTATTCTCTCAAGTGGTTTATACAGTAAACTCGTCTCTGTATCTCTATTCTTTCAGGTGTTTATACAGTAAACTTGTCTCTGTACTGTATAAACACCTTCTGATAGAATAGAGGTAAACTCATCTCTATATCTCTATTCTCTCAGTGGTTTATACAGTAAACTCGTCTTTGTACTGAATAAACACCTGATAGAAAAGAGGCAAACTTGACTCTGTATCTCTTTTCTCTCAGGTGTTATACAGTAAACTAATCTCTGTATCTCTATTCTCTCAGGTGTTATACAGTAAACTCATCTCTGTATCTCTATTCTCTCAGTGGTTTATACAGTAAACTCATCTTTGTACTGAATAAACACCTGATAGAAGAGAGGCAAACTCGACTCTGTATCTCTATTGTCTCAGGTGTTATACAGTAAACTCATCTCTGTATCTCTATTCTCTCAGGTGTTATACAGTAAACTCATCTCTGTATCTCTATTCTCTCAGTGGTTTATACAGTAAACTCGTCTTTGTACTGAATAAACACCTGATAGAAAAGAGGCAAACTCGACTCTGTATCTCTATTCTCTCAGGTGTTTTTACAGTAAACTTATCTCTGTATCTCTATTCTCTCAAGTGTTTATACAGTAAACTCATCTCTGTATCTCTATTCTTTCAGGTGTTTATACAGTAAACTCATCTCTGTATATCTATTCTCTCAAGTGTTATACAGTAAACTCGTCTCTGTATCTCTATTCTCTCAAGTATTTGTATAGTAAACTCGTCTCTGTATCTCTATTCTCTCAGGTGTTATACAGTAATCTCATCTCTTTATCTCTATTCTTTCAGGTGTTTATACAGTAAACTCGTCTCTGTACTGTACACACCTGATAGAATAGAGGTAAACTTGTCTCTGTATCTCTATTCTCTCAGTGGTTTATACAGTAAACTTGTCTCTGTATCTCTATTCTTTCAGGTGTTTATACAGTAAACTTGTCTCTGTACTGTATAAACACCTTCTGATAGAATAGAGGTAAACTCATCTCTGTATCTCTATTCTCTCAGTGGTTTATACAGTAAACTCGTCTTTGTACTGAATAAACACCTGATAGAAGAGAGGCAAACTCGACTCTGTATCTCTATTGCTCTCAGGTGTTATACAGTAAACTCATCTCTGTATCTCTATTCTCTCAGGTGTTATACAGTAAACTCATCTCTGTATCTCTATTCTCTCGGTGGTTTATACAGTAAACTCATCTTTGTACTGAATTAACACCTGATAGAAGAGAGGCAAACTCGACTCTGTATCTCTATTGTCTCAGGTGTTATACAGTAAACTCATCTCTGTATCTCTATTCTCTCAGGTGTTATACAGTAAACTCATCTCTGTATCTCTATTTCTCTCAGTGGTTTATACAGTAAACTCGTCTTTGTACTGAGATAAACACCTGATAGAAAAGAGGCAAACTCTGACTCTGTATCTCTTTATCTCTCAGGTGTTATACAGTT
>JAQIUQ010006644.1:0-28356 GCA_030378365.1 Hybognathus amarus
GGTTACGATTGCTGCAGAACATGATGTGCCACCCCGTCCACAACTTGTCAGGAGATTTTCACTAATACCTAGCCCATGAGTCTGTCAAGAAAAAAAGTTAGGGACACTATATCTAAAAGCATGTAACGTTAACTACACACTGTGCAAAAGTATGAGGCTTGTTCGATTCTTCTATAAAAAAGTGCTATTTGCTTTAAGTGTGCCAGCTGTTTCATAGATAAGGGGATAATCATACCAAGTTTTGTATTAAGTTACAAAAGTTAAATGATACATGAAGAAGTTAACATGCTTCTACAACTTCTGCACAACACCACATGAATATAGCCTACATAAACAAACAAAAATATTTTTATTCACCTTTTCAGGCTTGAACCATGTGGTTGTGGTTGTTTATACACAGTAAGAGGGTTCTGGGTTATACCCTTGAGCATTGGAAGAATTTCTTAAAAAAAAAAAGAAAAGAAAAAAGATTACTGACAGACAACCACACTGACAGATAAATTGATATATATGGACAGAAATACAGATATATGAAAAAATAACTATGTTGCAGAGATATATTGAGTGCTCTTAGATTTTCATTTTTTTTTTAATTTGAGAATTTCTTCTCAAGTTGAGTTTCTTGGCTTGACGACTCTCCAGCCTGACTGTCCATGCTGTTTATTTCGTGCATTGAAAATACTATCCTTTCTGCGGATGACCTAAAGATGGACACACAATATTAATATTTGTGATTTTAAAATGCATAATGAAAATTAAAAGTATTTAAAAGATGTATTACTTGATGTTTGACCAGAGGCTCTTGATCAGATGATGAGTGAGATGGGGACTGAGTTGGAGTGTAAGTTTTTTTTCTTTGCCACTCTTTTTGCATCATTTTGCAAACATGGCTGACGTTTTCTTTTCCCCTCTAGCCGGAACATCCTCCTCCTGAGGGTTTCTTTGCTCTCTAAAGGGACAAAATACTCAAGTAGGAAATAGGCTACATATCTTCTATATCATGACTGAGTCTTGTTTGCTGAACTTTTTACCATCAATATCTATAACTGTGGCTGGGGACTTTCCTTTCATAAACCACATCCACAACATCTCCAGGTTCAAACTTTTTTTAGTATGTCCTTTCTAGGGACAATATCATAGGTGGGAGGCTCCTCTCCATTCCACCAGAACCCATGTTTTGTTCAGTTCTCTAACATAAATAAAAACTACTAGTTACCGTCACGGAACGGGCTAGGAAAAAGGTGTGAGGACTGAAGTCAAACAATGGGTATTTATTAAGAAGAATAATAGAACAAAAACAAGAACAAAAACTCCCTAGTGGGGAAAACTAGACAATAACAGGTAAGCTCCTGGAACAACACAGAACAACATGGACAACGAACGCACAGTACTGAAAACACAAGGAGATTAAATAGAGAAGCAAACAAGGAAGGCTAACGAAACAGACAGGTGGAGCAAATGAACCAATAATCAGAATAACAAGGTGGCAAGGTGAACAATAACAAGAGAGCACATGGTACAAAACAACAACCATCCAAGTGCAACACAAAGACAGGACAGACATGTGACAGTTACATACACATTTACTTACATATTTAACATGCATACATTTATACATTAATAATATATATATTAATCCAAAGGTGTACAGAAGTTCTAAAGTTTCATCATTCACATTCATCGTGCCTTCAGCTGATGGTATCCATGACAACAATGTACCTTTAACGCAAACCCAGCTGCTCTCACGGTCTCAATGTACGGTGGGTGCAGTGCAGATTATTGCTTCTTTTCTAAGGTAACCAAAAGGTACAATATCAATTATTAGCGATTAAATACAAAACAAAGTAATGTGATATGTTAACAACAGATAAAGATGTTTTTTATGGTTATTGAAAAGTATTTTGACAGGCGCCAGCCAGATTAACGTTATTATTATAAGCCTGTAGTACAACAACATAAAGAAAAAACGAGAAAAAAAAAACGTTTTCATACGTTTCAGTGTTACAAATACACAGTCATTTAGAAATGTATAGCAAAACAGTAATTGATACAATTATATAATAAAAAAGGCGGACTTACCTTCACAATACAAAGTGACAGTTGAATGATGAATCGGCTAACGTGTGATTTTATCCATGACAACAATGTTACTCTCACGGTCTCGCGGTTTTCGGCAATGAAACACGTCACCTCAGTGGATTCGAATCTCTAGAAAGATTCATTTAGGCCTACCGGTTCTTCATGTAAATTAGCCTATACGAGCGTCTTTTTCAGGGTGAAAGATTTGTTATTCGTATTTTCTTTAAAAATTAGCCTTGTAAAAAACACATCTAATCCTAATTAAATTGTATAAATTCCCATATTTGTTATTGTAGTCATAGTTAAGAAAAAATTTCTCATATTACAATTTGGTTTAACCTCTAAGGATAATACAAAAAAAATCTTTATAATATTTACAAAGAAATAACTTGTTTCTTTTGAAGGATACAAATGGAGTATAAAGCGTACTATAAATGAAGAGGCACCTGTTCCAGCAGCTACAAAAAGGCGATGAACACAGAATATAATAGGTTGCTGAATTCAGAATAATAGCAAATTATGTAATTTAGGCAATTGTTTTCTTATTATACAATTACATTTTGATATTAATCAAATAAGCAAGAATTCTGCTACTTTCCTCTTCAGGCGCGCAAAGAGAAGATCATACAAGACATGGCTTATCTTGATACAGTTGAAGAATAATTAATGTTACTGATGTTGGCCTAAAAACATTTTCAGTAAATGATTTCATAAATTAATTCATGGCCATGTTGTAGTAAGAAGCCATGTACTTAACTAGCTCCTCTATGTTTATAATTTCATACTTATAGGAAAACATTTTCAATGATGACAGTGGTGACAATATCAGCAAATCTAACAGGAACTCCCCTGATGCTCATGTGAGAATAGTTATTTTACAAAGTTAATCTTCTTTAGAATTGTGCTTCTTTATTGTCATAAGCTTGGCAATTATTTGTTCCTTTTTCAGCCAGTCATATCAAAATTGAAAAGTATAGTACTTGCATTGCATAAAACTAGGATCCAAGTAGCTGTACATCGTGTCTCACAGGTAAACGTTTCTACTGATGATGAGAATGAGGTCGTCAGCGATGCTGATGGGAACTTTTCAGATGCTGATGTAAGAAGAATTTTTGATTTTTCTTTTTATCCACTGTTTTTTGCATACATTTATATCTGTGTTCATATCTTTTGTTTTAATGTGTAATAAATGCACAATTTCTGACAGGAAAGCTTTTCTGCTGATGACGAGGATGATGTTTCTAGCACAGCTTATAAGAACTTTCCACAGACTCATGTGAGAATAAAATTTAACATGTATCTAACTCATAGCCTCATACTCTTTAAAGCACACGCTTCTTTAAGTGTCAGCTTGTAATAAGTGAAATATTTACTTTCTAGATTGTCAGAAACGCACAGTACAGTTTGTGAGGGAAGCGCAGAAGAAAGAGAGGAGTGGTGTGCCAGGGAGGAAAAGATATATCCAAATGCCAAAATCACTAATGGAGAATCTCTCCTTTCTATACTTCCCTACAGCCTCAGGCATACACACATCCAAAGTGGCTTTGTAGTTACTTATTAGATCTCATCAATCTCCACTGTCCTGATTCAACCAATGGCGTTCCAGACAGCCTATACAAGTTCATGAAATCCTTTCAATGTGACACTTTTGAAGTCCAGTATATTTGCCCATCCTGCCAATATTTCTTTGGTAATGAAATCCCCACCCACTGTGCTTCATGCAATGGTGCCCCAGGTGACATGGAAAACCTAATCAAATCTGGCTCTGTCTTTATCGAGTTATCTATTGCAGATCAATTAAGAGGTAAATTTCAGAATACAGATTTTTGTCAGTCTTTGAATTACAAATGGTCAAGGACTAAGCGTAACTCACAAAACGTTGAAGACATATTTGATGGCACTATGTACAAATCTATCGATGCACTAAATGACCCAGATTTGGCGAATGTTTCAATATCATGGAATGTTGATGGTGTTCCAATTTTCAAATCTTCTGCTTTTCATGTATGGCCACTTCAAGTTACAATCAACGAGCTTCCCCTAATCTGAGGGCAAAGCATGTCATTCTTGGTGGTTTGTGGTTTGGGCCAAAAAAGCCAGAAATGAACTCGTTTCTGCAATCATTTGTTAATGAATTGCAAAGTCGTGAAAACCAAGGGTTGCCTTGTCAGTGGAAAGGTGAGACATCAGTAGTCCATGTTTACAGTTTGCTTTGCATTTGTGATTCAGTGGCTCGTTGTGCTGTACAGAATGTCAAGCAATTTAATGGAGAGCATGGTTGTAACTGGTGTTATCAAAAGGGTGAAGTTGTAGAAAAGGGTAATGGGTTTACAAGGGTGTATCCTTTGCAGTCAACGGAGCCAGAGCTGAGATCACACAAAAAACACACTAAAGATGCTCAGCAAGCTGTGGATTCAGAAACATGCATAAATGGTGTAAAAGGTCCATCTCCTCTAATGCTGCTGATGTTTTTTAACATGGTTACTGGATTCGCATATGATTACATGCATGGCATTTTACTTGGTGTTTGTCGCCAGCTGACTACCCTATGGTTTGACTCCAAATACCATACAAAGTCTTGGTACATTGGAAGAGAAGTTGAGCAAATTGAAAGAAGGTTACTTGCCATTAAACCACCTGCAAGTATAACAAGACCGCCCCGTTCAATTTCTTTGCGGAAATATTGGAAAGCTTCGGAATACAGACACTTTCTCTTATTTTACAGCCTTCCCTGTTTGTTCGGCATTTTACCCAGAAAATATCTTGACCATTTACTACTTCTAGTACAGGCCACATCCATTCTCCTTCAAGATTCAATCCCCCCCCATTGCATTGACAAAGCTGATGACCTTTTAAAATCATTTGTGGGCCGTTTTGAGTCTCTGTATGGAAAGTGTCATGTGTCTTATAATGTCCACATACTTGCACATGCAGCAGCATCTGTAAAAAATTGGGGTCCTTTATGGAGTCACAGTGCATTCTTATACGAGTCCCACAATGGACACCTTCAGAAACTCTTTCATGGCACACAAGCTGTAGCAGAGCAAATTGTTAACATGTTTAACCTTTACCAGCATGTTCCACGACTCATTGCTGCTGTATTTAATGATGAACAAACACAGCACAGCAAAAGCTTTGTTGAAAAAATGTTGGGAGGCACCAAGATTGTGACAAAGTGTACTGGTAGTTCTAGCGTGATGTTTCTTGGATGCCCACATGTACGACAGCCAACCCCAAGAGAGTCTTATCTCCTTCAAGAGTCAGGTTTTAGTGCAGATAAAGCTTTCAGTTTTTATTCTAGGGCTGTGGTGAATGGCAAGCAAATTCATTCAAAAGGAGCAAAATCTTTATCTAAAAGAATCAACCATGCAGTTCAAACCAAACATGGGTCTGTGGCATTAATACGATCATTTATTGATGTAGGTAATGCGCAAGGAGAGGGTCATGCCTTCATTGATGTTATGAAAACAACAAGTAATGACATCAGCAAAGACAGAGAATCAGGGTTAACAGCAAAAAGCATTTTAAAAGAAAGAGGGATAGACTCAGTTGAACTAATCAAATGCACAGGCATACATTCAACCTGTGTCTATCTCAAGGACCTGCCAGGTCTTGCAAATAATTTTTTGCATCCAACCAAACAGATGGGAGTTGGATTAAAATTAAATTGCTGGTTAAGTGTACAGTACACAGACTTATATCTCTTGCATGCTGAAATGTCTATGATGTTTGCATAAATGCATAATTTTGAAATGATTTAGAGTAATGGTTAATTTTTTTTGCCTATATTTATCTACTCTTACTCTTAATTGTATTCATTTATTTTTAAGACTCATTGTTTCTATTGCTGCCAACAGAGCATAATATATCAAAAATAGATCAATGAAATGTACTTGAATCTAATAATTAAATAAAAAATGTATGAATAAAACTACAGAAACAATCACAGTTTTTTCTCTAGTCTAGACATTATATATCTTATCCTGAATCCAAAACCTGTAAAAAACTCCTGTAAGAAAACATTTAGTTTCTGCAGGAATTATAAAATGCAGGATTTTTCACTTGTGTTGCACAGCAGTATGTACAGGACATTCCTAATTAGAATGAGCCTAGTACAACAGAAACATGCAGGAACATCCAACACTAGTGAATTTTCTTATTTATTTATTTTTTTTAAAAATCAAGACAGCAGTGCAACACAAGAGAACAATCCAACAGGATTTTATAATTCCTGCAGATTTTTTAAAAAATCCTGCAGGATTGTGAACTTCCTGCAGGACAGCAGTGCAACACAAGAGAAAATCCTGCAGGATTTTTTGATTCCTGCAGATTTTTAAAAAAATCCTGCAGGATTTTAAACTTCTTGCAGGACAGCAGTGCAACACAAGAGAAAAATCCTGCAGGATTTTATAATTCCTGCAGATTTTTTAAAAATCCTGCAGCATTTTAAACTTCCTGCAGGACAGCAGTGCAACACAGAGAAAAATCCTGCAGGATTTTATAATTCCTGCAGGATTCCTGTAGAAAAAATGAAAATCCTGCAGGATTCCTGTAGGTTATTTTTGTAAGGGTCTGGTTATAATTGTGAATTAATGTCCAAAGATGTTTTCATATATTTTGAAAACGGCTAGCTGTAAATGTTATGATGAATCTTATAATTTTATTAGGCAAATTTAATATTTGTAAGAGTAAAATGAATAATTCTAAACCTTGTTTGAAGTTTTTTTTGTCTGATTTTCAGTTTTCAGTATATTGAGTCTCTCAAATGTATTGAATAAAAAATGTAGTGATACAATTGTATTTGCTAAAGAATATTGAAGCTAATTGAAAAGTGAATTAATGTGTATGCTATTTTCTTTCTTTAAGTAGTACAAATTACTGGTTTCTAACTTTCTCTTAAATCATTATATTATACATAATAGATAGTCCTTTTCCTCTTTTATTTTATTTGTTCAATTCTGTCCTATTTTTATTTGTTTCTTTTTCATTTATTGTGAAATTATTATTTGTTGATTGTTATCTTTTTGGATGTCATGTTATTGTGTGTTATATGTAATGTAAAAAAAAACAAAAAAAAAATCAAAAAAAAAAAAAACGAGGCAATTAAGTTATACTGAGCCTGATCTATTTCTACCAGAGATTGTCTTAGAATGAATTTATACCTTTCAGAAAAGTGGGGGTGAAACTTACCTGGGGTGAAACTCCCTACCCTTATTTGCATGTGTATAGCTCAAAGCATTTTCATTTACATGTCAAAGCCTCCTCTAGAATCAGGAGAAGGGGGGTCATGGGGGGACAACTGGCAAGCAAGGCCCACGTCAATTTCCGTCAATTCACGGCAGTTTTGGGTGTTGGCTGTAAATGGGTGTTTGGCAAGATTGCGCCGCTGTGTATGGCATGCCATCTGCCACTGCCTGTGTATTTTAATTTGTTCATAGCTACATGGTTGCTACTGATATGGGGACAAATTGCATCAACACTGTTAGTATATGACCGGCAAATACTTTTGAATTTGCGGATATCCACCGAAGCTCTACTACAGGATCAAACACCACCGCCTTTTCTTTCGGAAGATACCGATGTGGCTACATCGTGTACCATCATACTATGCCACGGTGAACAGACGTCGGAAGAGACGGGGTCAGCGGGGCGGCGTGGCTGTCAAGCTCAAGATCCTACTGCAGGCAAGCAGGTCGACGAGCATTAGGACCGAGCGACTCAGGCAAGGAAGGTGATCACAACCGTCCCCACGCTTGGGGCTCAAGCCCTGACACCTGTGTTTGGAATATACCTGTTCTACACACTATGGGAGATCTATGGCCCTTTCGCCGCTCGCTTCATCTTCGTCGGCGTGGCATTTCGGCTCATCTGCTCCGACCACTGCGTAGAGCACCGCGACAGATGGAGGATCCTGTGCAGCTAAGGATGGCTCTGATTAACGCAGAGAGTCGATGGTAAACAAGACTTACATTATCAGAGAGTTTTTTACTGCACAATCGTTAGATTTTTTATTTATCACTGAAACTTGGCTCTCAAATGAAGACTTAACTCCATTTTCGGAGTTGCTACCGCCTGGATGTAAATACCGTAACTCACCCCGCTCTGGGAAGAGGGGGGTGGCTTGGCTACAATTTTTAAAGACCGTTTCCAATGTCGGACTATACAAAGAACTCCTTATAACAGTTTCGAACTTCAGCTGCTTATGTTGGACTCAAATTCTCCCATTCTTGTTGCTGTGGTTTATAGGCCACCAAAGCCACACAAAGATTTCTTGAGTGAGTTTGCTGACTTTTTAGGAGGTATCATGCCAAATTTTGAGAGATTTTTAATTATAGGGGATTTCAATATTCACATATGTTGCCAAAAAGACTCATTTGTCAAAGACTTTATAAACTTAACAGAAGTTTTTGACTTAGTGCAGCTGATCACGGAACAGACACATCTAAAGGGATGATGTCACCCTTGATCTTATTTTGTCCCATGGGATACTGTTGAATGAAATTGAGATTTGTGAACGTAGTTTCTCGGATCACAGTCCCATCACATTTAGCATGCCTTTACCACTCAACACTATAAATCACCGTAAAACTGATGTGAGGGCACGTAGAATTACTGATGCTACAGCTAGTGCGTTTGCTGAAGTTTTTGAGGAGTTTTTAATTATTCTGAATTCACTTCCCCAGAACTAAACCCAGATGAACTATTTGATAAATTTGATTTTACTTGCAGCACAATTTTAGATGACATAGCACCTTTGAGAATAAAACGCCAAAAATCCATCCCTGAGCCCTGGGTTAATAACACTACCCGAACCCTGAGACAGATATGTAGAAGGGCCGAGAGGAAATGGAAAAAAGATAAATTACAGATCTCTTATGAGATGTTTAAAGACTCTCTTTTTGAATATCAAAAAGAGTTGAAAGTGGCTAAAGCAAACTATTTCTTTACCCTTATAGATAAGAACCATAATAATCCAAGAGTTCTTTTTAATATCATTAATACTGTTACAAATCCAGCTGTGTCCATCTACCCAAATGAGTCAGTGGCCATGTGTGAGCGGTTCTGCAAGTTCTTCATAGATAAGATAGCTGGTATTAGAAATAGCATGCAGCTGACCACCGGTAATCCCGCAGATCAGTTAAAGTATACCGGAAGACTCAATAAGTTTACACCAATCACATTGACTTTTTTAAATGATACGGTGAAGCATCTAAAACCTACAGGATCACCGTTAGACACTATCCCTGCACGGCTAGTGAAAAAAGTGTTTAATGCAGTAAGTCCGGCACTCCTACACTTTGTAAATAAATGCCTTGAGTTGGGAGTGGTCCCTGAGCGTTTAAAACATGCATCTGTGCAACCCATACTAAAGAGGCCAAATTTAGACACTTCAAATCTATCAAATTTTAGACCTATTTCACATCTCCCATTTTTAACTAAAATCTTGGATAAAGTAGTTCTATGTCAGCTTGAAATGTTTTTAAATGAAAACAAAATTTATGATATATTCCAATCTGGCTTCAAAAAATTTCATTCAACAGAAACAGCCCTCGTGAAGGTGCTTAATGACATCTTTTTGGCCACTGACTCTGGACATTCGGTAGTACTGATACTCCTGGATTTAAGTGCTGCATTTGATACGATTGACCACAATGTCCTGCTATCACGGTTAGAACATATAGTGGGGATTAGAGGCACAGTCTTACAGTGGTTTCAGTCTTACCTTACTAACAGGAGTTTTTCAGTTAATATTAATAGCTACCGATCTGCACCAGCAAAGTTAACATGTGGAATTCCTCAAGGCTCCACACTGGCTCCGATGTTGTTCTCTTTATACATGCTTCCGTTGAGTACTATTTTTAGAAAGTATGATTTGAATTATCACTGCTATGCAGATGACACTCAAATATACTTTCCCCTTAACCACAGAATGACTTTAGAAAAGATGGCCAACTGCCTTGGGGATGTGAAAGCATGGATGTCGCAAAATTTTTTGAGTTTGAATGAGGACAAGACTGAGGTTGTAGTGTTTACACCTTCCAGTGTACATAATACAACAAATATAAATCTGGGTATCCTAACACCATATGTTAAACCTTATGTTAAAAACTTGGGAGTGATACTGGACAGTGGCTTAAAGCTGGATAGACAGGTCAATCAAGTGGTGAAATCAAGTTTTTACCAGCTTCGTACCCTGGCAAAAATTAAGTCTATACTCTCAGTCTCGAATTTAGAAAAAGTTATTCATGCTTTTATTTCTACCAGACTGGACTATTGTAATTCAATCTATATGGGGATCAGTGAGTCATCCATTAAGTCCAGAATGGCTCCAAATAGTCCAGAATGCCGCTGCAAGAGTTTTGACAGGAACTCGAAAACGAGAGCACATAACTCCTGTCCTCAAGTCTCTGCACTGGTTACCAGTGCGCCATAGAATTACTTTTAAAGTTTTATTATTAGTATATAAGTCGTTAAATGGGATGGCTCCATCATACCTCACAGACCTATTAACTGTTCACCAACCACCTAGAGCTCTTAGGTCTGCGAACCAAGGCCTTCTGGTGGCTCCGAGAACTAAACTTAAGACTAGAGGAGACAGGGCTTTCTCTCAGTGCCGCCCCTAGACTCTGGAACAGCCTTTCTCCAGAAATCAGAGATGCACCTACCCTATGCATCTTTAAAGTGAGATTAAAGACATTTTTATATGACCTGTCGTATGCAAACTAAGTGTTGAAGCAATTGCCCTGAGGTTGTTCTATTTTAACTTTTTTATTTACCTTTTCATGTGTACAGCACTTTGGTCAACGGAAGTTGTGTTTATTTGTGCTCTATAAATAAATTGAAATTGAATTGAAATTGAAATTAAATTGCCGTGTGCAGTCGTAAACCTGAACTTCCACGACAATCTACAGTGCCGCTAACTGACGAAAATTCCACTTTTCATGCAGTGAGTTTTCATCATGACAGGATCTTTAATTGCAAAATGTTTATAAAAAAAACAGTCTGAATCCCCGAACAGGGGAGAAAAGCACATTTTTTACAGACAGGGGTCAGAAAGGTCAAAGTAACAAACACGGAAGGTCAGCAGGACCCCCAAAATGGCGAGTCCTGTCCTCTAGTGACCTTGAGTGATGCCCCGAATTTTTTTTTTTTTTTGAGAGAGAGAGGCTTTTATTCACACACATGCGTACATACTAAGACCAAGAACAAAAAGATGATCAAGTATGTGAACTGGTCCCCAAAGAAGCTCTAAGCTTATACTCAGGGGCCATAACAATCATAGAAACAAAAGAAAAAACAGACAAAAGACAACAGCAGATGAGTGGCCATACATAGAAGACATTTCATACAACATTCATACAACAAATGATAGGGGATCCCATTTCACAAGTACAGTTTTTGTGACAGTTTACCATGGGATTATACAATTAATACTGACACATACAAATGAGAGATAATACATACTTCAAAAAAATGAATACAAACTCAATAATTCTTTCTTGAGCTTTTGTTTAAAATAAAAAAAAAGAACATTTTCATCCAGATCGTTCCAAATCCGCGGTCCCCGGCACACCACACTCATACCAGTGCTTTTTAGTCTCCGTTTTTTTTCCAGTAATAATATTCTTGTTTCTGGTGAGGAAAGTGTGCCGGGGATAGCGAATAGGAACCAGTTCACACAGCCTACCATTTAGTTCATTGACCACCTGATACATAGTACATGCATTATGAAATGTATTGCATTCAGTTAGTCTTAAGATACCATACCTAAGAAACATAGGGCAAGTTGGAGCATTAAAGTCAGACCCTGAAATAGCACGAATTAATTTTTTTTGCAATATTTCTAACTTTCTTAGGTAAGTACAATAAGTGTTGCACCATATGATATTGCAGTAGTTTAAATGGGGTTCAAAGAGGGTTTTATAAAGAGTGAGTAATGTTGCACAAGGAAATAGATATCTAAGCTTAAAGAACAGACCAACATATTTTGAATTTGAGGGCCCTAGCTGCTTCCTAAGTATTTCTCTTGCCCCATTGTTGTTGAGCCTATTCATTGTGGATGGGGACCAGACTTTCATCTATTTTTTTTTATTTTTATTTTTTTTTTTCAATCAAACCACCTCTACTGACACAGACAAATATAGACATATAGATTTAGTGGTTTTCAGTGTTACAATAATTATTGTAAGCTATTGCTGTGCATACTTGTCAGGACTGAATTTTTTTTACCAGTCGTCATGACGAGTAACGAGGGCTCCGATTGGTTAGAGGGCGGTGTCAAAAGTCCACCATTTCACTGAAATGATCACATCTGCTGAAATCCAACCGCATGGTGAGTCTCTTTTACCTGCTCTCTGATATTTTAGCTTATGCACTCGTGAATTGTTTTAAATTGTACTTTACAGTGCTTTGTGCTATGATATTGTACCATACATGAAGTGTTAAGTGCTTTGTAACACATGTATTACTGTTTAGTTTATTTTTTGGCCCTAAATTGATCAGTCCAGGAAAGTTATTTAATGCAAAGTTACCCCAGGGTCTGTCATTGTTATTGATTGAATTGTCTTTAATGATTTGAGATGATTAAAGTGTGTGGGTTTTTTTTTTTTTATCATTTAAAGATGCAGAAAAGTTTCAGAGAAAGTAAGCTGACATTTTGGCCGTGGCAAAATGTTAGAAATTGTTTGTTACACATCAGTTTTGTGCCATAAGCTGCGTGAATGTTTGTGTGTGTGTGTGTGTGTGTGTGTGTACTTGTCTACCTATCTAAGAGGGGACGTAGGTGTGCTTTGGATGTTTTAAAACATGTCTAAATCAGCAAAAAAGCGCTTTGGTGAATTTTTTTAACTTTTGACCAAGTGGGGACCTGCGAGTGTGTGTGTGTTTAAGCCCATACTCAGCAGCACTCCTGTAGGCTGGAGCAGGAACTGCAGTGGCCCATTAACACACATCGTTCACACTTCTCTATTGTCTGAATGGCTGGCTGTCCCAGAGCCTCTGAGACTGTAGAGCTGCTGGTGAACTGACTGCTTAGTTAAGGAACTTTCAGTAAATTTAATAACCTCATGCTATTAATCATTAGTTTAACATTAGTAAATGCTTAACTAATGAAAATACAATTATTAAAACACATTATAGATATGCTTTTAAAACAATATTAAAGAATTTATAGCTGCTGATTCTTGTTTTAAAAGCATATCTATAATGTGTTTTAATCATTTTAATTTCATGCTTTATTAATGATCAATTTATGATTTCTAAATGAAGTATAGCATTATTTAAACCAGTATTTAGGAGTTGTCAGTGGTTTATAAGATCACTTAGAGTAAAGTTAGACTTTAGAGAGTGAGTAAATGATTAATAAACTATTTCAATGTACATTCATACATCTTATTATTCAGACATATAGTAAAAGTTACTTAGTGTGTTAATACATTTCTAACATGTATTTCTACTGTAATCCAGGGTTAATTCAGGTAGTTATAAACCATTTAGTAGTGGTCAGTTTACTATTTTTTTTTAGCTCATCTAAAGTGAGGACCAGTTATGCAGTGTAATGCATTTATAAAAGAGATTTCAAAGGCTCAGTTAAATATGTCTATGTTCTTTTATGTTCAAAGTGTTGAGTTTGTTTCCTTATTCTGTTTAGAAGAGAACTGAGCCTTTAAATCTAATTTATAAACAAGACATAACTATTCCTCACTTGCTGCCAAAAATAGTAAACTGACCACTACAAAATGCATTATAACTACTTGCATTTACTACATTTACTTACACTTAAGTGATCTCATGAATCACTGACAACTCCCAAATAACTGGTTTGTAAATAATATTATTCTTCATTAGGAAATTATAAATTGATCATTAATAAAGTATGAAAATACAGTATCATTAAGCTTCTAAATAAAGACTAAAGCATTTATACAAGAATAGAACATTTATAGCTGTATTTATAAACTTCTTATGAATGTCTGTTAATGCATTATAAATTACAAATAAACTGTTTACTAATGATCAACTAATGATTAATAGCGTGCAGTTCTTATGAAGTGCCCAGCGGCAACAGTTCGAAAGCAGAGGCGAGAAGATGCCCCTTATCATTCATACCGTAATTCCTCAAATAAAAGCCGGGGCCTTTATTTACCTAAACTGCCGAAAGTACCAGGCTTTTATTTGAAGCAGGCTTTTATTAGAGGCAGGCCTTTATTTAAAAAAAAAGACATATACTAGCAGCACTAAATTATCTCTGTGTTACTGTAAGACTTAAATGTAGCACATTATATTAAAAAGATTAATCCTGATGTTATATTTGAATATTTCACTGTTAATTCATCAGTATATTGTGTTAAAGTGGATGTTGTTGGAAGGACTTTTATTATGACGGGGGTACAGAGAGAGAAGGGGAGAGCGGAAGAGAAGGAGTTAATAAAGTGAGAAAAAGAGCTTGTCCGTGTCCGAGGGTTTATTTGATATATTACTAAAGTTTAAAGCCCCGAAAACACCCACAATCAAGTATTACACTACATCTATTTCTACCATCCATTGGCTGTACGTTACGAATGAACTTGAATGCATCCCACACAGCAAAGGAGTCCGTGGCGGACCCGCCCTCAAGCCTCCAGATCCGCCTGACTGTCAGATTCGTTTACATTATGGGCTGTTTACACCTGGCCACTTTCTTGCGTTTTCTCAGATCGGAAAGCTATCTGATTTATCAAAACAATTCTACTTAAATCTGCTCGCAAATGCGTTTTCGTAAAACGGATATAAATTGCGCTATATGCAGATTTAATGGAGTTCACGTCACCGAAAGCAACAGATATGAGCTGCTGCATTTGATAGATCAGCTCATTTCAAAATCAAAAGACCGCAATGAGAGAGAGTGGTTCAGCCCTAGTAAGGTAATTTCGTTTCTTTACCTTTAATGATGAGGAGCATTGTCTGCTTACTTTCACTTTAATATGCAATAGTTTGCACGTTGGCTTTCTGAATAGATGCTCAGCTGCCGTGTTGCAGTAGCGTTGTCACATCATGCTATAACATTACACAGCCTATAACACGCTCTCACACTTTTTTTTTAGCGTTTGTGGGAGGAGTAAAATTTAGATCTCAGATGAAGTGGTTTGAGCGATCGGATTTAAATCGTCTCGAATGCGCTTCGGATGGCATTTATACCTGGTATTTTCACGATCAGATCACAGAACACGCATGAAGTGGACAGGTGTAACATCTACAATGCAAGTGTGGTGAGCAGGAGATGCGAGACCAGTGTGCTTCACAGGTGCTGCTCATTAGCAATCGCACCACCAGCCTTGCGACTTTCTCTAACGTCCCTCGGCCATCCTACTCACCAAAGAAAGGCATTCAGGAGATTATCCACACTAATTTTCCCCCGGTCTTAATTTGATACCGGCCTTTATTTGTCCGCGTTGATCTGAACCACTATCAGAGGCCCGGTTTTTATTTGAATATCGGTTTTTATTTGAGGAATTACGGTAATATTATTTTTTTCTTATTTAACGCACTCTCTTCATACATACTGTCTATGCTTGGTTATAGCAGTCCCTAACAATTTACTTGGCATTGTTACTTTTCTTAATAATTTAGTCTGTACCTCAGCAGCAATTCCATACTAACAAATAATACAGAATATCATAACACTTTCGATGAAATCCCTATAAAACATCAGAAGCTTTATGTTGTGGACAATACAGGAAAGTTATTGCTATAAAATATGAATTCTCTGTTGTGGCTTTATACTTACATTATCTGATTGGTCCACATATCCCATTTAAGCTTATTGTCAAGAACACCAAGATACTAATAATACGACTGATAGTATTGGCTGTCTATTATTTAAAACATAATTTCTCCTCTAATAAAATCAATAGACATGTCCTTTTTTCTTTAGTTTCTAGGATGTTGATGCAGAGAGATAGTCAGTGTTTGAAATATTGCTAATTTTAAATGCAACCAAACATACGTCATTCTGTGCCATCTATCAGGGGACCTTTCCAGGGGACCTGTCTATATAACTAACACAGGGGTCTATATAAATAACACTGTCTCTGCTTGGTTATGCTTTTGGGTTTATGACAGAAAATAGCTCTTCAAGGTAACGATTTCAAGTCACTACTTTATACAATGAATAATGATTTTATTAATCAAAATGAACCGGACCCCAGTTGGATGGCACAGAACGACACCAGTTTGGCTGTTTTGCACTTTTTTTGCACACTGTAAAGATTTTGGGGGTCAATCTTAAAATGTTAAGTTGACTTGCTGAACTGAACATTTTTAGTTGGTTCAGTCCCTAACAATTTACTTGTCATTGTTATGTACCATTGCACCAACACACATTCATGTCTATATTACTAACACAGGGGACTATCTGAGCTATTTTACATATAACATTTTGTTATACATTTAACATTTTGTTTTCTGACTGAAAGCTGATGCTTGTTAACCAGTCATCATCAGTTAACTGACAAAATTTGAAAGTTAGATTAGAATTAAATGGAATTAGAATAGATAAGGGTCTGTGACACATTAAAGGGCCCCTATCATGGATTTTTGAAAATGATTGTTCATGTAGTGTGTAAAAAAGCTCCAAGTGAATGAAAACATCCTGCAAAGTTTTATATCTGAAAGTGCACCGTATAGAAAGTTACTGTCTTTCAAAAGTGAGAAATGAATGAAAAATGAATTGTTTTTGAAACGAGTCATTAGTCGTTTCGATAGTGACGTAAATACGAAACATTAGCATATTGACAGTAAACCAGAATAAAAGTGTGTATATATAAGAAATAGGCCTACTCAAATGAACAAAACTAAAGTGCAAAAAATAGTACACGCTTTACACAACAATCATTTTTTAACTGAAAACATTTCATGCGTTTTGGCCGTTTATTTACACGGAAATGTAATCTTGGGTCCTGACAATGCAAGCTTTTGAAACCGATGCCTTTAAAAAATAAATAAACTGTCTGCACACTTAAATCCTTAAAGCAAATTTAATCACCAAGCTTTCGGTCAAATGACCATCCTAAGAAAAACGATTCCTTTACCATCTCCATGTAAACTAAATAAATATGAATTCATGAAAATGGTACGTCATTCCAGCCAGGTCTCATTGTTAATACGTAGGTATTTTACATTTTTGCAAAGATAGAAAACATACTTTTTAGTACGTTTGGATAGATTCTGAAACGTATAATATAGACTTATCTGCAGCATTTAAACGTAACATTGTTACGTTTTTACAGCTAACGTTAATTATTTACGTATCTTCTATATCATAAAGATATCTGTATAATTTCCCTTTTACCATTTTATAGATACATGTAAGATCCCGCAACCCTAATCCCAAACATACCCATTTTATACATTATATAAAAAAGGATAAATCGTAATGGACAAATGGCAGTTTTATTAACAATATAGCAGGCGAATATATTATTAACACCATGCAGGCGAAACGAGCATAATGTTAATATTTATGAGTATGATATAAAATAATTGTGACTGAAAACTTTATTAAAAAGACAGTGGAATGCAATAGAGTCAAAACATAATGCTACGATATTAATATGCATAAATTGTGACACGTACAAATGTGTACGTCGGTGGATTTGTTCATACGTAAATAAATTAAGTTTTTGTGTTGTCAATACGTAAATATTTTACGTTTTAGTACTTTAAATACGTCAGTATTATACGTATCTGCGCATATAAAGCGTAATTATATATACGTATGATAGAACTACACTTTACGTACAAATACATACGTATTCTCATGAGATCACGTTGGTCATTCCAACCCTGTCATATTAAATGCGTCTCAATTGCACACATTGTGTTTATCGTGCAGTTTAAATGTGAAAATAAGTTTTTCTGTGCATATGATACACATGGATATAGGTTTAGTGGTGGTGTGTGGTACGTATGTATTATGTATGTTTAGGATTAGTGTTGTGGGGTGCGTGTATATTACATAGGGATGTCCCGATACCACTTTTCACTTCCGATACCGATGCCGCAGCTTTGGCTTTTGCCGATACCGATATTAATCCGATATTTTTATTTTATTAGGGCCCAAGCCCTGAAAGGGCGCAGAGCCCTAAGTGGAGAAGCCCTTCAGGGCCCAAGCCCTGAAAGGGCGCAGAGCCCTATTGTTTTTCTTCCGATTATTAGGGCCCAAGCCCTGAAAGGGCGCAGAGCCCTATTGTTTTCCTTCCGATTATTATTTTCAGGGCCCAAGCCCTGAAAGGCGCAGAGCCCTATTGTTTTCCTTCCGATTATTTTATTAGGGCCCAAGCCCTGAAAGGCGCAGAGCCCTATTGTTTCCTTCCGATTTTTTTATTTTTTTTTATTTTTTTTTTTTATTTTTCTCAGCGACTATTCGGGCACTTTTGGGGCCCTTGACATGCTCGAAAACTCTTGAAACTTTGCACACGGGTCAGAACCCGCGGCCATCAGAGCCGGGCTGAAGCTGGTACCCGGGCGTGGCAGGGCGGCTCGTCAGCGCCCCCTGGAATGGGGTCCGAACACCTGGTCCATAACTCAAACACACTTGCATGTAATAATATGAAACTCGGTACACATGTCGATAGCAGAATTTCATCTATACCTCGCGTTCTTACTTTTACCCCAGCCCAACAGGAAGTTGGCTATTGAGGTTTTTTTGTAAAACACACGCAATGAACTTTTAAATACTCCTCCTAGAGCTCTGATCCAAATTCGACGAAACTCGGTCAGCGTGAAGTCAAGACATTGAGGATGAAAGTTTGTGTGGGGATTTTTGATATCTCGAACGGTTTGGCCGTGGCGAGGAAACGAAACTATGGCGAGAAACGTGAAACAGGAAGTGTGTCATAACTTCAGCATACATTAACTGATCTGGATGAAACTTCAGCAGTGCGTTCGCTGTAAGAGGACGATCACATGGATGTGACTATTGTGAGTCAAAGTTATAGCGCCACCAACTGGCAGCAGGAAGTGTGTCACTTTCAAAATGCTTTGAAATCACCCTCTTATTTTTACCCGATTTGCTTCAAACTTCATCTGTATAATGTACATACACGGCAGATGAAGACCTATGAATGGATTCTTGATATCTTTGAAACTGTTGCCGTGGCGACGCATCAAACTTTACCATTCTTTTAGGATGCATTCTTTTAGGGATTCGAACATTTGTCCATAAATCAAACACACGTGCATGGATTAATATGAAACTCGGTACACTCATAGATCACATCAGGCCAAACAACTTTCGTGCTCTAAGTTTTACGACAGTTCGAACGGAAGTCGGGAATTATGTTTTTTTTTTTTAAATAATTGTCCTAGAAAAACATCAAATTACAACCCATGCTGTTACCAATCACCACCAAACTCGGTATGCATGAAGTCAAGACATTGAGGATGCTATATTCCGGACGGATTTTTGATATCTTCGAACGGTTTGGCCGTGGCGGATTTTTTTGACTAAAAAAGGACACATATAGTGTGTTATAACTTGGTTAGTTTTACTGACAGTTACAAAACTTGCCGTGTATATTGTTCTATTCAAGCCAAACAACTTTCTAATTAACAATAATAAGCTCAAACCCACAGAAAGTCAGATATTGTAGTTTGAATATGATCATGCTCTTTCTAAACCTAGGCCTGTCACACAGTCTGTGTGTGTGTGTGTGTGTGTAGGGGGAGGGGGCTTAATCATTTCACTGTGTGTCTGGCCTGCTAAAGTAAATACATTTCTTAAGCCTGGTATTTTTACAGGGCCC
This sequence comes from Hybognathus amarus, assembly GCA_030378365.1. Taxonomy (NCBI): domain Eukaryota; kingdom Metazoa; phylum Chordata; class Actinopteri; order Cypriniformes; family Leuciscidae; genus Hybognathus; species Hybognathus amarus. The sequence continues at coordinate 19,863 of JAQIUQ010006644.1, forward strand.
AAGCCCTGAAGGGCGCAGAGCCCTATTGTTTTCCTTCCGATTATTTTATTATTATTTTTTTTTTTTTTTTTTTATTTTTTTTTCTTTTTCTAGCGACTATTCGGGCACTTTTGGGGCCCTTAACATGCTCGAAAACTCTTGAAACTTTGCACACGGGTCAGAACCCGCGGCCATCAGAGCCGGGCTGAAGCTGGTACCCGGGCGTGGCAGGGCGGCTCGTCAGCGCCCCCTGGAATGGGGTCCGAACACCTGGTCCATAACTCAAACACACTTGCATGTAATAATATGAAACTCGGTACACATGTCGATAGCAGAATTTCATCTATACCTCGCGTTCTTGCTTTTTACCCCAGCCCAACAGGAAGTCGGCTATTGAGGTTTTTTTGTAAAACACACGCAATGAACTTTTAAATACTCCTCCTAGAGCTCTGATCCAAATTCGACGAAACTCGGTCAGCTAGAAGTCAAGACATTGAGGATGAAAGTTTGTGTGGGGATTTTTGATATCTCGAACGGTTTGGCCGTGGCGAGGAAACGAAACTATGGCGAGAAACGTGAAACAGGAAGTGTGTCATAACTTCAGCATACATTAACTGATCTGGATGAAACTTCAGCAGTGCGTTCGCTGTAAGAGGACGATCACATGGATGTGACTATTGTGAGTCAAAGTTATAGCGCCACCAACTGGCAGCAGGAAGTGTGTCACTTTCAAAATGCTTTGAAATCACCCTCTTATTTTTACCCGATTTGCTTCAAACTTCATCTGTATAATGTACATACACGGCAGATGAAGACCTATGAATGGATTCTTGATATCTTTGAAACTGTTGCCGTGGCGACGCATCAAACTTTACCATTCTTTTAGGATGCATTCTTTTAGGGATTCGAACATTTGTCCATAAATCAAACACACGTGCATGGATTAATATGAAACTCGGTACACTCATAGATCACATCAGGCCAAACAACTTTCGTGCTCTAAGTTTTACGACAGTTCAAACGGAAGTCGGGAATTATGTTTTTTTTTTTAAATAATTGTCCTAGAAAAACATCAAATTACAACCCATGCTGTTACCAATCACCACCAAACTCGGTGTGCATGAAGTCAAGACATTGAGGATGCTATATTCCGGACGGATTTTTGATATCTCGAACGGTTTGGCCGTGGCGGATTTTTTTGACTAAAAAAGGACACATAAAGTGTGTTATAACTTGGTTAGTTTTACTGACAGTTACAAAACTTGCCGTGTATATTGTTCTATTCAAGCCAAACAACTTTCTAATTAACAATAATAAGTTCAAACCCACAGAAAGTCAGATATTGTAGTTTGAATATGATCATGCTCTTTCTGAGCCTAGGCCTGTCACACAGTCTGTGTGTGTGTGTGATTGAGTCTTTTGACACACAGTCTCTGTGTGTGTGTGTAGGGGGAGGGGGCTTAATAATTTCACTGTGTGTCTGGCCTGCTAAAGTAAATACATTTCTTAAGCCTGGTATTTTTTACATAAGTTTTTATTTTTATTTTTTTATAAGTAAAGGCATATAACCTGTTTAATTGTAGTGCATTGACAATAGTTTTATATAATTAGTGTATTAATTAAATTAACTTGGTCCATAAATCAAAAAAGTAAGTAAATAAATCAAAAAGGAAGTGTGTTAAAACTTCTGCATACATTAACTGATCTTGATGAAACTTCAGCAGTGTGTTCGTTGTAAGAGGTCGATCACATGGATGTGAGTCAAATATATAGCGCCACCAACTGGCAGCAGAAAGTGTTTCACTTTCAAAATGCTTTGAAATCGCACTCTTACTTTTACCCAATTTGCTTCAAACTTCATGTGTATAATGTAAACACACGCCAGATGAAGAGCTGTGAAAGCATTATTCAATATCTAAGATAATGTTGCCATAGCAACGCATCAAACTTTAACATTCCTTTTTTTTGATGATTTTGAGACTCTTAGCGGCTTTTGGGGCCCTTAACGGGTTTGAAAACTCTTGAAACTTTGCACACAGGTCAGATCCCACAGCCATCAGAGCCGGGCTGAAGATGGTACCCGGGTGTGGCAAGGGGGCTAGACAGCGCCCCCTGGAACGGGGTCCAAAACTTGGTCCGTAAATCAAACACGCTTGCATGTAATAATATGAAACTCAGTACACATGTTGATCTCATCGTTTCATATATTCATATATTCTCCTCAAGCCGGACAACTTTCTAATTTACACTCATGAGCTAGGACCCACAGAAAGTCAGATATTTTGGTTTGAAAATGTTGAGTGTCTCTCTGAGCCTACACTTCTGTATGGCAAGCCCTTTTAACATTTAAAAGCTAAGTTTGACTATTCGTAATTAACATTGTAGATATCAACAACGTCTTTCTAGTCGTAAATGCAATAAAAAATAATGTAAATACACGGCAGATGAAGACCTATGAATGGATTCTTGATATCTTTGAAACTGTTGCCGTGGCGACGCATCAAACTTTACCATTCTTTTAGGATGCATTCTTTTAGGGATTCGAACATTTGTCCATAAATCAAACACACGTGCATGGATTAATATGAAACTCGGTACACTCATTGATCACATCAGGCCAAACAACTTTCGTGCTCTAAGTTTTCCGACAGTTCGAACGGAAGTCGGGAATTATGTTTTTTTTTTTTAAATAAATGTCCTAGAAAAACATCAAATTACAACCCATGCTGTTACCAATCACCACCAAACTCGATATGCATGAAGTCAGAGACATTGAGGATGCTAAATTCCGGACGGATTTGTGATATCTCGAACGGTTTAGCCGTGGCAAATTTTTTTGACTAAAAAAGGACACATAAAGTGTGTTATAACTTGGTTAGTTTTACTGACAGTTACAAAACTTGCCGTGTATATTGTTCTATTCAAGCCAAACAACTTTCTAATTAACAATAATAAGCTCAAACCCACAGAAAGTCAGATATTGTAGTTTGAATATGATCATGCTCTTTCTGAGCCTGAGTCTTTCTTGAGTCTCTTGACACACATTTCTGTGTGCGTGTGTGTGCGTGTGTGTGTCAAAAGACTCAATCACACACACACACAGACTGTGTGACAGGCCTAGGCTCAGAAAGAGCATGATCATATTCAAACTACAATATCTGACTTTCTGTGGGTTTGAGCTTATTATTGTTAATTAGAAAGTTGTTTGGCTTGAATAGAACAATATACACGGCAAGTTTTGTAACTGTCAGTAAAACTAACCAAGTTATAACACACTTTATGTGTCCTTTTTTAGTCAAAAAAATCCGCCACGGCCAAACCGTTCAGAGATATCAAAAATCCGTCCGGAATATAGCATCCTCAATGTCTTGACTTCATGCACACCGAGTTTGGTGGTGATTGGTAACAGCATGGGTTGTAATTTGATGTTTTTCTAGGACAATTATTTAAAAAAAAAAACATAATTCCCGACTTCCGTTTGAACTGTCGTAAAACTTAGAGCACGAAAGTTGTTTGGCCTGATGTGATCTATGAGTGTACCGAGTTTCATATTAATCCATGCACGTGTGTTTGATTTATGGACAAATGTTCGAATCCCTAAAAGAATGCATCCTAAAAGAATGGTAAAGTTTGATGCGTCGCCACGGCAACAGTTTCAAAGATATCAAGAATCCATTCATAGGTCTTCATCTGCCGTGTATGTACATTATACAGATGAAGTTTGAAGCAAATCGGGTAAAAATAAGAGGGTGATTTCAAAGCATTTTGAAAGTGACACACTTCCTGCTGCCAGTTGGTGGCGCTATAACTTTGACTCACAATAGTCACATCCATGTGATCGTCCTCTTACAGCGAACGCACTGCTGAAGTTTCATCCAGATCAGTTAATGTATGCTGAAGTTATGACACACTTCCTGTTTCACGTTTCTCGCCATAGTTTCGTTTCCTCGCCACGGCCAAACCGTTCGAGATATCAAAAATCCCCACACAAACTTTCATCCTCAATGTCTTGACTTCTACGCTGACCGAGTTTCGTCGAATTTGGATCAGAGCTCTAGGAGGAGTATTTAAAAGTTCATTGCGTGTGTTTTACAAAAAAACCTCAATAGCCGACTTCCTGTTGGGCTGGGGTGAAAAGCAAGAACGCGAGGTATAGATGAAATTCTGCTATCGACATGTGTACCGAGTTTCATATTATTACATGCAAGTGTGTTTGAGTTATGGACCAGGTGTTCGGACCCCATTCCAGGGGGCGCTGACGAGCCGCCCTGCCACGCCCGGGTACCAGCTTCAGCCCGGCTCTGATGGCCGCGGGTTCTGACCCCGTGTGCAAAGTTTCAAGAGTTTTCGAGCATGTTAAGGGCCCCAAAAGTGCCCGAATAGTCGCTAGAAAAAGAAAAAAAAAAAAAAAAAAAAAAAAAAAATAATAATCGGAAGGAAAACAATAGGGCTCTGCGCCCTTTCAGGGCTTGGGCCCTAATAAAAACTTATGTAAAAAATACCAGGCTTAAGAAATGTATTTACTTTAGCAGGCCAGACACACAGTGAAATGATTAAGCCCCCTCCCCCTACACACACACACACACACACACAGACTGTGTGACAGGCCTAGGTTTAGAAAGAGCATGATCATATTCAAACTACAATATCTGACTTTCTGTGGGTTTGAGCTTATTATTGTTAATTAGAAAGTTGTTTGGCTTGAATAGAACAATATACACGGCAAGTTTTGTAACTGTCAGTAAAACTAACCAAGTTATAACACACTTTATGTGTCCTTTTTTAGTCAAAAAAATCCGCCACGGCCAAACCGTTCGAGATATCAAAAATCCGTCCGGAATATAGCATCCTCAATGTCTTGACTTCATGCACACCGAGTTTGGTGGTGATTGGTAACAGCATGGGTTGTAATTTGATGTTTTTCTAGGACAATTATTTAAAAAAAAAAACATAATTCCCGACTTCCGTTTGAACTGTCGTAAAACTTAGAGCACGAAAGTTGTTTGGCCTGATGTGATCTATGAGTGTACCGAGTTTCATATTAATCCATGCACGTGTGTTTGATTTATGGACAAATGTTCGAATCCCTAAAAGAATGCATCCTAAAAGAATGGTAAAGTTTGATGCGTCGCCACGGCAACAGTTTCAAAGATATCAAGAATCCATTCATAGGTCTTCATCTGCCGTGTATGTACATTATACAGATGAAGTTTGAAGCAAATCGGGTAAAAATAAGAGGGTGATTTCAAAGCATTTTGAAAGTGACACACTTCCTGCTGCCAGTTGGTGGCGCTATAACTTTGACTCACAATAGTCACATCCATGTGATCGTCCTCTTACAGCGAACGCACTGCTGAAGTTTCATCCAGATCAGTTAATGTATGCTGAAGTTATGACACACTTCCTGTTTCACGTTTCTCGCCATAGTTTTCGTTTCCTCGCCACGGCCAAACCGTTCGAGATATCAAAAATCCCCACACAAACTTTCATCCTCAATGTCTTGACTTCTACGCTGACCGAGTTTCGTCGAATTTGGATCAGAGCTCTAGGAGGAGTATTTAAAAGTTCATTGCGTGTGTTTTACAAAAAAACCTCAATAGCCGACTTCCTGTTGGGCTGGGGTAAAAAGCAAGAACGCGAGGTATAGATGAAATTCTGCTATCGACATGTGTACCGAGTTTCATATTATTACATGCAAGTGTGTTTGAGTTATGGACCAGGTGTTCGGACCCCATTCCAGGGGGCGCTGACGAGCCGCCCTGCCACGCCCGGGTACCAGCTTCAGCCCGGCTCTGATGGCCGCGGGTTCTGACCCGTGTGCAAAGTTTCAAGAGTTTTCGAGCATGTTAAGGGCCCCAAAAAGTGCCCGAATAGTCGCTAAAAAAAGAAAAAAAAAAAAAAAAAAAAAAAAAAAAAAAATAATCGGAAGGAAAACAATAGGGCTCTGCGCCCTTTCAGGCTTGGGCCCTAAAAAGAATAATCGGAAGGAAAACAATAGGGCTCTGCGCCTTTCAGGCTTGGGCCCTAAATGAGAAAAAAATAATAATCGGAAGGGAACCGATAGGGCTCTGCGCACCTTTCAGGGCTTGGGCCCTGATAATGGTGGAAGAAAAACAATAGGGCTCTGCGCCCTTTCAGGCTTGGGCCCTGAAGGGCTTTTTTTATTCAGGGCTCTGCGCCCCTTCAGGCTGGGCCCTAATAAAATAAAAATATCGGATTCATGTCGGATATCGGCAAAAGCCAAAGCTGCGGCATCGTCGGAAATAAAAGTGGCGGCCTCGGGACATCCCTATGTAATATACACGCACCCCACAACACTAATCCTAAACATACATAATACATGCGGATTTGCACACACCCACACTAAACCTAACTCTAGTATAGATCACAGAAAAACTTATTTTCACATTTAAACTGCACGATGCAATGTGTCAATTGAGGCCCATTTAATATGACAGGGTTGGAATGACCAACCATGATCTCATGAGATCAAATTATGTATTTGCTGCAATAAAGTGTAGTTATCAATTATATATAATTCCGTTTTATGGCAGATAGGGTAATACTGACAATTATTTAAAGTATAAAAGCAATAAAAAAATATTTCAATATTGACAACGCGAAAACTTAATTTCTTAATATCGAACAAATCCACCGGCAATTTACACATTTGTTGAGTGTCGCATTATGGTGTGAGTTAGTATTATCGGTCCACTGTCTTTAAGTTTTCAGTAATTATTTATATCATCTCATAAATATTAACATTATGCTCGTTTCGCCTGCATATTCGCCTGCTGTGTTCTTAATAAAACTCCATTGTCCATTACGATTTATCATATAATGTATCAAAAAAAGGGGGATTCTGTTTGTAAATTAGGTTGCAGGGATATACATGTATTATAAAATGGTAAAAAGGGAAATTATACAGATATCTTATGATATCAAAGATACGTAATTAACGTTAGCTGTAAAAACGTAATAATGTTACGTTTAATGCTCCAGATAAGTCTATATTATACGTTTTCAAATCTATCCAAAGTTTAACACTAAAAGTATGTTTTATCTTGCAAATAAGGAATCCCTACATATTAAATAAGACGTTCTAACTAACTGGCAATACCATTTTCGCTGAATTAATATTATTTAGTTTACATGGAGATGGTAAAGAAAGTGCTTAGATGGTCATTTAAGCCAAAACTCAGTGATTTCTTTAAGGATTTAAGTGTGGGGACAGTTTATTATTTTTAAACGAGTTTTCAAAGCTTGTGTCAGGACCCAAGATTACATTTCAATATAATGACAAGGCAAAAGCGGCATGAAAATGTTTTCGTTAAAAATGATATTTGTGTAGAAGCAATTATACTATTTTGCACTTTTAGTTTTGTTCGTAGTAGCCTACTCTATATATACACACTTTTTTATTCTGGTTTATGTCAAATTTTCATTATCTCCCCAAATTCACTACAAAATGGACTAATGACTCAATTTTCAAAAACAATTAATTTTCATTCATTCTCACTTTTTTGAAAGACGGTAACTTTATTCTGCAATTGCACTTTCAGATATAAAACTTTGCCAGATGTTCTTAATTCACTTGGAGCTTTTTTTACAGCTACATGAACAATCATTTTCAAAAAATCCATGATAGGGCCCTTTAAGTGTCACAGGACCCTTATATTATTCTAAATTCCATTTAATTCTTAATCTAACTTTTCAAATTTTGTCGGTAATTGATGATAATCGATTAAGCAAGTAAGCTTCAGTCAGAAAACAAAATGTTGAATGTATAACAAAATGTTATATGTAAAATAGTTCGGATGGTCCTATGTAAGTAAGATATGGACGTGAATGTGTGTTGATGGTACATAACAATGACAAGTAGTGTTCGACTGAACCGACTAAAAATGTTCAGTTCCGCATCAACTTAACATTTAGATTAAAGTTCCCGACTTACAGTGTGCAAAAAAAGTGCAAAACAACTGGTGTCGTTCTGTGCATCCAACTGGGTCCCGTTGATTAATGAATCATTATTCATTGTATAAAGTAGTGAGCTGAAATATTGAAGAGCTATTTATTGTCATAATTCCAAAAGCATAACCGACAGAGAGCATCCTTATAGTGTAGTACAACAGGGTCCCCTGGAAGTCCCTAATGGCACAGAAAAATGACAATATGTTTGGTCATTTAAAATTAGGCAATATTTCGAAAGTGTTTTGCATCAACATCCTAGAAACTAAAGAAGGACATGTCTATTAATTTTATTCGAGAAAGTATGTTTTTAAATAATCGACGGCCGAGATACTATCAGTCGTTATTATTAGTATCTTGGTGTTCTTGACAATAAGCTAAATGTGTGTGTGGACCGATCAGGATAATGTAGTGTTATATATTGTCCACAACATAAAGCTTCTAAATGTTAAATCGAAAGTTTATGATATTCTGTATTATTTGTTCATATGGAATTGCTGCTGAGAGTACAACTGATTATTAAAAATAAATATTCAGGAGCAATAAG
>JAQIUQ010006645.1:0-144350 GCA_030378365.1 Hybognathus amarus
CGTAGCTTAGCTCTCTCTCTAGTCTTTTTTTTTTTTTTTTTTTTTTTTTGGTTGGGGGAAGAAGGGATGATATATATATATATATATATAATATATAATAATATATATAGTGAGAGAAGCAGAGCAGGAACGACACAGTGTAGCTTAATGTGGCTTAACCTTAATCCATGATGAAAAACATTATACCAACACATAATTGAACCGCGTTCAACGCAACAACGGAAATACAAACATCGTGAACGTTCGATTGAAAATGTATATTTTGTAATTAAAGTGGTAAAAAATGTTGTTGTTTTTTTGCACAAATAAAGCACTTGCGTTTTTTTTATACAATTGAGGTTAATCCATTGGAGTCACATGGGTTACTTTATGATGTCTTTACTACCTTTCTGGGGTTTGAAAATGGTAGTTGCGTAGCAGTTAATGAAGGAACAGAAAGCTCTCAGATTTAATTTGTGTGTTCTAAAGATGAACGAAAGTCTTACGGGTTTGGGAACAACATGAGGGTGAGAAATTTCATTTTTGAGTTAACTAACTCTTATAAACTTAATTGGAGCATGTGATTCTTCATCAGCAATTATATATATATATATATATATATATATACACACACACACACACACACACACACACACATGATGAAGAGTTTAGATGCAAAACCTCTCAAGTGCCATTTGAAATTTCCTTCTAAAATGACCATTTTTATCAAGCTTGTATATTTAAGTTCAGTAATTTCACTTAAATGGCAATGAAGATTACCTATTAATTGTCATTTTAGTGAAATGACTGAACTTAAATATACAAGCTTGATAAAAATGGTCATTTTAGAAGAAAATTTCAATTGGCATTTAGAGGCTTTTGCATCTGAACTCTTCATATATATATATATATATATATATATATATATACATATATATATATGTATATATATATATATACATATATAATTGATTAATTAGAAAGACACCCAAGGTTTTTATTTAAAAATTCATTTGAAATGGTATGGTATGCTCCTCAGGCTAGCAGGCACTAATGAAGTCACTCAGATTCACCCCTGCAGAGATCTTCTCATTAGTCTCCTATCAGCGGGACACACACTGGTGGACCACGCCATAGTGCGATACCTATTTTGAGAATGCACCTTAGTTTTGTGTCTAATACTCACTGTTGTTTTGCCTGTAATGGAAAAATCTCAGCCTCTATTTTTGCTTCCAATTTAGATTTTTTTCACTTATACACCTCTCTGCGACTTTTAGTTTCTCATTATGTTCCATACGGAGATGCTTATATAAGTATTGATTGACTGTCATGAGACTTCTCTCCAGTTTTATTTTAATATCACTGAGAGCAGCTTTAACATTCAGAAAATATTTTCCATTTAAATTTCAGTGAAAGTGTATTTATTTAATGCCCCCTGAAAAACAAGCGCGCAGAATCTTCAGAACTTCTGTTTTTGCCTTAGCTCTGGTATATTTCTATGGCATCGCCGTCAAAGAGTAATTTGCTTGTAAAGGGCATTAACTTGTTGTACAGTTAACAGAATTTATCATGAGCATTGTAATGTTGGATGCGGATGTCATACTATGTCAGTAGACTGAGTATTTTTTTTAAATGAGCAGTTCGTCTCATGAATCCGTAAGATCTTACCTTCATGCTGTCGTAGAAACAAACCGGAAAGACAGAACGCAATGAGCGCAGAGCTAAAAAGGGGCTTAAAATGTTTATTTACATCAAAATAATAATATATAATATAATAATATTTTAGGTTTAACTAAATGAAATAAAGTGTATTAAGAAAAAAAATACTATTTATATGTGAATTATTTATATTTATATACAATATAAATTATATAAATCTATATACAGTATACACATGAAAATATTTCTTAAACATATACAAGCATGTGTGTGTATTTATATATATATAAATAATTATACACAGTGCACTTTTTACTATGTAAACACACATAATATATGTTTTATTTTGGATGTGATTAATCGCGATTAATCATTTGACAGCCCTAATATATATATATATATATATATATATATATATATATATATATATATATATATACACATATATATATATATATATATATATATATATATATACATATGTGTGATTTTATTTGTGTTACATTTATTCTAGTTCAAGTGTTTAATTGGTTTAATTTTACTAATAAACAGCCAATATCCTTGAAGTGTTCATGCTAATAAGCAACTAGTTTATAGTGAGAATTGGAGCTTAAATTAATGTTACCTTATTTTTGTTTTAGTTTTAGCTGTTTGCTTCTCCTCTGTCTATAGTCTCTCATGATGTGTGCTATCATAAATCCTGTGGGCAGATTCAATCTGAAGGCCAATTTTCCCACCCACTGATAGTCTTTTATTGCTCTGAATGTTTATTGCGTATATTGTTCTTTCAGGGGAAGATATTGTTGCATGGATTGCTAATCGATTCAAAATAGATGCTTCGGGTAAGTCAAGAACATTATTTTTTGTGTATAATAAAGATAATAATATCTCCCAGTCAAGGTTTTTATATTACAGATCTGCTTGAAGAAATATATTTTAGTGATATAAAATATGATGGGTGAGATGTGTGTACTTGTTAAATGAAGTAACTTTCTCTAACACTTAATGTTTAGAGGCCCAAGCTATGGGGACCATGATGGTGGCGTTGGGTACATCTATCCACTACAAGATCACAAGAGACTTATCATTAAACCAGACACATCCCTGTATCGCTTTCAGGTAAAACTGTTCTTTTGAATATCCCATATAATTCATAGCACGTTGCCATCACAGGACTAAATAAGATTTTAATATAGAAAGCCAATTGTATTAATATTTCACAGTGTTTCTGTTTTTACTGTATTTTGATCAAATAAATAGAGTTGATGATAACTTGTCAAGAATAAATCTTGAAGCCTTTCAACACATTTTGATAGCACTTTTTGCAGTGCTTTATGACTTGACACAGTGTTATTGCTTCTTTGTACTAATATTGTATATTATTTCCATATATTTATTCTTCCAGACCCCATATTTTTGGCCTGCACAGCAATGGCCAGTGGAAGACACAGACTATGGTGTGTAACCATCTTTCATTTTCCATGCTGATTAGTTGTCATAGCAATAATTCACAGTGAGGTTATACGTTATGCTTTCAAACAGCTGTCTAAGATAAAGAATTTGATAAATTGTTTTCTTGAGTCACGTCACATCTTTCAGTTGCCTTTAATTGGCAAGGTCATATGGTTTTATGTGCATTTCCAGCAATCTATTTGGCAAAAAGAAATATACGCAAGAAGGGATGTTGGAGCTGCACGAACAGGTAATACCACGTCATATTCTTCTAAATAAAACATATTATGTTGTAATGCATGAAAAGATTTTTAATTTACTATAATAAACTGCATGACAAATTATTATACTTGGGAAGTAAAACAAAATAAATACACATGACATCAAATTAGTCTGTTTCTCAACCCAGGAAGAGTACAACAATCTTTACAAATGGATGAATCACAAGTGGGATTTTATTGTAATGCAGGCCAAAGAGCAGTACAGGTGAGTCACACATGCTTTACTTAAAGGGATACTCCACTTTTTTGGGGAAATACGCTCATTTTACAACTTCCCCAGAGTTAAAACTTTTGAGTTTTTTTAATCCATTCAGCCGATCTCCAGTTCTGGCGATACCACTTTTAGCATAGATTAGCATACATCATTGAAGTGGACATGACCATTAGCATTTCTCCCAAAAACCCCCCCAAAGTGTTTCAGATATTTTTCCTACTTAAAACTTGACTCTTCTGTAGTTACATTGTGCACTAAGACAGACGGAAAATGTAAAGTTGTGATTTTCAGAATTTCAGATTTTCGTAATGTTACGACGCAGCGCCTGAAAATAGTGCCCAGCTTCCAACGTGACCGGGACTAATGGTGCGTTCAGTATTCATCCGTCTCGGAGATCCGAATCGGACGACAGAGGTTGCCTAGCAACACGCCCCTTTCCTCGGATTTCTCCCTCTCAGACGTCGGACAACCGCTGAGGACACCGAGCAAGAATTCCGTTTCGGAATTCAAGATGGCTGCACCCTGTGACTTGTAAGAATGAATTGTTTTCATTGTTTTTGAATCACTTTGGTATTTTAAATGACGATTATAATCACTCGTATTACTGCGTCCCCTGGGAATTCGGTTGTTGTGAGTGCAATTACTAACGTTGCTAGCGTTGCTAACAGAAGATTAACATGAAAAACATTAAATAAAGTGATTGTCAAGTTCAAATGTCTGCGTTTTGATAAGGTGTAGTCATAATACATATTTTTTTAATGTGAGTGCCTGGTACTCGGCCAGTGCTACCATTATAACGGCTTTCTGGGTGGCGTCCATTTTTTTTCTCCGACTCGGACATGCAAAACAAATAGAACGCTTGAAGTGTGGACGTGACGTCATATCCGAGGTCCGGTTCGGTTCGTGGTTATAATAGAACGCACCATAAGTTTGTGTAGTCATCGCGCCTGCTGCACTCATGGTACGACAGTGAAGTTTCTTGATTGTTATGCAGGAATGAGATTATAGTCAGATCAGTAATCAGTATACCTAGTAATATCAGCCTAGAAAATCGCAACTTTACATTTTCCGTCTGTCTTAGTGCACGATGTAACTATAGAAGAGTCAAGTTTTAAATAGGAAAAATATCGAAACACTATGGTAATTTTTTGGGGAGAAATGCTAATGGTCATGTCCACTTCAATGATGTATGCTAAGCTATGCTAAAAGTGGTACCGCCAGAACCGGAGATCGGCTGAATGGATTCAAAAAAGGTAAAACTCAACAGTTTTACTCTGGGGGAGTTGTAAAATGAGGGTATTTCACAAAAAAGTGGAGTATCCCTTTAAACTATTGGAGAATATTTATATTTAATGGATTAATCCCAGAATGGGTCTAATTCACTCATATTCATTCATTTGAACTTATATTATGGGGCTGTTGAATCCTTGAATCTGATTGGTTGACGAATGATCTAAGGTATATAATGTTTTTCATGGAAAGCGCACAGCGAAAGTTGTTCCAGGCTGGTCTCTAGACCGCATTACAGTTCCATATCACTTCGCCAAATCATTTCAGTAATTTCAAAGGTCTTTACAGCCTTCAGAACCAAAACCCACAACGACATTGACTGAGCAAATAAATACAGTAAACAAAAATATTTCTGTCAAGATTCACAATTAGGTGCATAAGCACATCAATTTGTTCATAAATTTGGAGTATTCTAAATGAGCAACCGCATGCCTGATTTTTGTTATTTGCATAAAACTGTGAGAAAAATGTTTTCTTTCATCTTTTCATTCTTTTCTTGATGTTTTCAAGACCCAATGATTTCTTTATTTGTTTTTCTGATATATATATATTTAGTTTATGTAGTCAAACTATTTGTGCCAGCATATAACAAGGCCTATTGCCTATTTGTATAGGGCGGGTAAGGAGAGGAAGAAGCCGGACCGGGTGGTTTTTGACTGTCAGGAACGGGCCTACTGGGTTGTACATCGGCCGCCGGTCAGTTACCCCTGGACTGAAATTTTAAGGAATTTGAATTATCTTGCTATTTTCCCAATTCTGATGTCAGGCTCTGGTAAATAAGCTTCAGAACAATAGAAAGACAATATAGTTAATTATAAGTGTGTTATTTTCACAGCCCGGAACGGTTAGTGCCATGGACCATGGACTCGACAGGATGGTCGACCCCAATTTGGTGGAGGTAAAGGTATGTGTGACTATTTATTATTACTTATGAAGTGCCAACATTATGAAGTGTATTTTTTTAAAGAAATGGCAATATTATGGCTTTCAAAATATTGTGTGTCTGATGAAGAATCTTGTAATGAAACAATGCACTGTATAACCAACATTAACAGTTATTACTGCTGAGATTATCAAGGCTTATGAAGGATATTTCTTGAATGTCACCTTATATCCAATAGGATTTATATGATCGTAATCTCACTGCTTAGCACTCCAAATGTCTCATTGTGTTCAATAAAATAGGCTTGTCTTACACCCTTTCTCACATTCTTTTTTACAGATTTGATTCCTAAACTTACATGAAGAAGCAAATGTAATCAGACGACTTCAAAATGAAAACACATTCTCAATGGATCATAAATTGGGCGCTGTGTAATTGAAATATGAATACCTGCTTTTAAAATGACATTGCAAGTTCACAAAGCAACCATATTCACTCTCTCTTCACTCATAACCCAAACATGTTCAAATGTCAATATTATGCTTTTAACATTGTCCTCTAGTATGAGTCAAAATTCCCTTTCTCTTGAACTTAAATTGCTTCTAAAACTGTTTTTCAGAAAAAAACACCTGACTACTACAGAAGAATTGTAAGTACCAAAGAACTAGCTGAAATATTTAGTTGTAAAAGACAATGATCAAATATAAGATTTGTTTGTTTTTGACCAATGATTCATGGTTTTCTTGCAGATTATGTTCACGCAGCAGTGTATCATGAGGCCAAGAGTGAAGTCATCTGTGTCGATTGGAGCGTATGTTGCTGTGATATAACAATTCCTGATCAAGAATTCTGCACTAAAAAACATATTTTTAATCATTTAAATATATAAAATAGTTTAATATATAATTATGTAAATATTTTGTATTAAATATCTTTAAAGTCCCCCTGTAGTCAATAATTGTATCCCTTAAAACTCATCTTTGATCACCAAAATACAAAACGTTTTTTTTTTCTGTTTGCACATGGTTTGTCTTAAACCATATAAACAACATTAAAAGATTTTCACCACAGGGGAAACGATTTTCACCAGAGGGAGAACTTTAATATGTTTTATTAATTTTTATCAATTTATTTTCAATTTTATTGTTATCTTTTGCAGACTTGTTAAGTACTCGACAACATACAAAGACCATGACCCATTTCTCAATTCCTGCCTCCCAAGTAACCCCTGGTTAACGGATGATATTACATACTGGAGCCTCAACATGCCAAAGTGAGCTCCAATATCTTAAAGTGTTTTAATATCAGAAAATTCTAATTTAAATAGTAGCAGTTTTTTATGATGATAATTTACTTTGTGTGTTTGGTTCATACAGTGTTGAGACCCCTACTAAAATGAGAGTGGAGCGTTGGACTTTCAGCTTTGGAGAATTGCTTTCTGACCCTCGGGGAAGGGATGATTTTCGCCTCTTCCTTAAAAAGGAGTTCAGTGGTATGAATTATAAAAAAAAAGACAATGTTTGCTTTTTTTAGGTGACTTGAGTTCTGCCCTTTTCAACAATGGAATTAAATGGTTGAAATTCAAATTCAAAACTGCAATAACTGTCATTTGTTAGGGGAGGTTGTGACTATAATCTGATTGGTGAACAGGTGAGAATCTTGCCTTCTGGGAGGGATGTGAGGATCTGAAATGGGGTGCTGCAGAGACAATGAAAGAAAAAGCTCAGCAAATTTACAAGAAGTAAGCCTGTCATTTTTTCCTTGTTGTGACGTATATCTGAGTGAAATGGCTTCTGAAATTAGAAAAAAATGTAGGGCAGGGCTTGATTTTGTCCTTCGGGAATTGATTGGATCATTGGAGGTTGGGCTTTGCAAACAAAATATAGGCAGTTTTGAATGTGATTCTCTGAGAGGCGGTGCACCGAGAGCCGCACCCTCATCGGATCTGGCCACACCCTTTCGACAATAGTGCTGTAGTGTTACAAATTTATTAAAATGTTTAATTTAGATTCCAATACAATAGTATTTTATATTGAGAAAGTTCATAAATGATGAGATCAGAAAATCTCTGCAAACAGTAGGGGTTCCCAGCGGGATATTCCTGACTGTCCTGATCTCTCTGTCACCTGTTGTTCCCGTCTCAGTACGAGAAGGCCTGCCCTTCCTGTTCTCGTGTCTCAACTTTTGAAAAGCCCTGTTGAGCAGGCTTGAAAAACTGTATACCTCATTACTGAGACCATTTGTATTTGGGTTCCAGTCTCGGTGCGCCCATTCTCTTGTCTCAGCTCATTTACATGCTTTGTTTCAGAGTTTCTCCCCCTTCGATGTATATCCATCCTACTAAAATGTTTATAAAATTGCAATGAAAAGTTTCCTTAGTCAGACTTGATGATGACTGAAGCTACCCACAGCTTGAGTTTAACAACAGTGCACTACTTTTCAAATGTTTAGAGTCTATTTTTAGTGTTTTTATGAGGAATCTCTTCTCTAGGCTGCATTTATTTTATCCAAAAAAGAGATTTTAATACAATATACAGAAATACAGTAAAAAAATCAAATTGTATCATAATTTAAAATAACTTTTTACATTTTTTACATATTTTAAAATTTATATTCTGGAGGTTTTTCAGCATCATTACTCCAGTCTTCAGTGTCACATGATCTTTCAGAATTCAATATGATATGCTGATTTAGTACATTTCAATGTTGAATACAAATGTGCTTAAAAAGAAAATACGGTATACAGTAATTTTTTTTGTAACATTATAAATGTCTTTATTGTCAATGCATTGTTGCTAAAAAGAATATGGATTTCATAACAATTTATATACTATAGTTTTATGTAAAATATTCAAATATCTATATTATGTTTTCTATTTTCTCTACATGTTTTAACCATTAATTAAACTTATTACATTAGCATTTAATTCAATAATTTTTACTCTAATCTGATTAGGAACCTTTTTGGCTCGTGGAGCTCCACGTTGGATTAACATTGATGGCAAAACAATGGACATAACAGTGAAAGGTTTGGCACATCCTCACCGTTATGTACTGGATGCTGCTCAGACTCACATTTATATGCTCATGAAAAAGGTATCTGATCTCTTGTAAAACTTTGCGCTTAAAATGCTTGTAGCCTTTACGAATGAAATTAATGTTAGCTATGATCTGACATTTAAGGACTCGTATGGGCGATATCTCAAGTCCCCGGTGTTCAAGGAAACTCAGAAGAAGGCCATTGCTCCTGAAGCACACAGATTCAGGTTAGATGTTCCTTTTCTGTTAGTTCCTCTTTATATATATATATATATATATATATATATATATATATATATATATATACACACACATACTACCGGTCAAAAGTTTAATTTCGGTAAGATTTTTTATGTTTTTAAAAGAAGTCTCTTCTGCTCACCAAGGCTGCAATTTTTGATAAAAAATACACAAAAAAACACAGTAATATTGTGAAATATTATGACAATTTAAAATGATTTTTTTATGTTAATATATATTAAAATGCTTATTTATTCCTCTGAAAAAAAGCTGAATTTTCAGCATCATTACTCCAGTCTTCAGTGTCACATGATCCTTCACAAATCACTCTAATATGATGATTTTATGCTCCAAAAACATGTATGATTATTATCCATGTTGAAAACAGTTTTTTACATTTTTATTTCAGGATTCTTTGATGAATAGAAAGTTCAAAAGAACAGCTTTTATCTGAAGTGGAAAGCTTTTGTAACATTAAACACTACCCTTTTAAAAAGTTTGGGGTCAGTAAGATTTTGTATTTTATTTTTGTGGGAAATAAATAAGAAATCAATACTTCTATTCATCAAGGATGAGTTACATTGATCAAAAGTTACAGTAAAGACATTTATAATGTTAGAAAAGATTCTAATTAAATAAAAGCTGTTCTTTTGAAACTTTCTATTCATCAAAGAATCCTGAAATAAAAATGTAAAAAACTGTTTTCAACATGGATAATAATCATACATGTTTTTGGAGCATAAAATCATCATATTAGAGTGATTTGTGAAGGATCATGTGACACTGAAGACTGCTAGCCTGACTACGTCAGACTTCCTACTTCCGCTAATTTCATTTCGCTCTACGAAGCAAAGTGAAGTAGCAGGGTCTGGTATTACCAGGCTAGAAGACTGCAGTAATGATGCTGAAAATTCAGCTTTTTTACAGAGGAATAAATTACATTTTAATATATATTAACATAAAAAAGTCATGTTAAATTGTCATAATATTTCACAATATTACTGTGATTTTATATATATAAACTGCTTTATATGACATAAGTGACATTAAGAATTATATTTATTCCTTTCTAATGTCTTGTAGTGAGACACAATTGGAGCAGAATTCCAAGAGAAGGCGTCCCAGTCTGAGTCCCATTATGCTGAGACAGCAGCAGGAAGAACAGAAAGCCAAACTTGCAGCAAGTGGACCGGTGGACATCACACAGGTCATGAGCAAACTGGAAAAGAAACAGAGAAAATGAAAGGAGTCAGAGCAAAAATAGAATAGATTTTAACAAATATTTATGATAAACAAAAAGGATAACCACCATTCTGGTCAAAGCAATAAACTATTTAGCAAGCCAATATGTTTATATAGGGAGCAATAGAGATTTTGTTGCTATGCCAATACCATGTCTGTAATATCACACAGATATGTTTTTGAATACACAGATACTAGTTTTTGAAAGCTTGCTTGATATATTTTTAAAACGTCATTAATTTATGCAATCCATTTTGCTTTTTTAGTAGGCCATTGTGTGTTACTCTTTCCCAGATTTGTTTACTCATTCACAATAAGTTATGTTTTACAAACATTTATGTCATATTTCAAAACTTTCTAGATGTATAATACATGTGTATACATGTGCAAAAAATTATCAAATATTGTCCTGCTCATTACTAAAGTTTGTTTTTGTCTCATGTTTGCTTCCACGTTTGTAGCAGTTTCATTGTAAATCATTATCTTATTAAAACATAGTAAAACCATTTCGGTCATCTGTCATCACATCATGTGTCTTTGTCATTCATGATTGTTTTTGAGTGAAATGTACAGTATACATATATCTCATTGTGTATCTCATCAGTGTGTGCATAGTTACCACTTGTCAAAATACTGGCCTGATAGGAAATTAACATGCAATTTTGTTGTGTGTGAATTCTGAACATATGTCAATTTACTCACTTTCATGTGTTTTGAAACCAAGTTGTTGTATTTCGAGAGCACATAAGCAGATGGATAAGATATAAGAAGAACAGGATGTCCAAGCTGCTTATTCTCATTCAATGAAAGTGAATGGTGACCTTGACTGCCACAAGCAAGATCAAGCCAACAGTATCAGTGCAGGACAAGTCTTCTTTTGAAGCTTGACAACCTCTGGCCCCCATTCACTTTCATTTTATGGAAAAAAAAACAGCATACATATTCTGCTAAACCTGTCCTGTTGTGTATGACAGAAGAAATAATGTCAAATAGGTGTGCATGTACATAGTACAACATGAAGGTGAGTAAATGAAAATAATAAAACATTCTGTTCAATATGTCACTGGAAAATACTATAAAGAAAAATTAGGTAAGCTGAGGAAAAAATCAGTAAGATTTGCAAAGCAAAATTAAGATTTGAAATTAAAAAATAAATTACTGTATGACATAAAAAAAGAATACAAGGATTTTAGATTAAGCCGGGATTAGGGCTTTAGTTCAATAAGGACATACAAAACATTACAATGCTTCTTAAAACAAAACATATTTCATTGTAAGTTGCATCAGTTAAAACAGCTCAAACATTTATTTTAGTCTGGGACTACTTGGCTTAAAACTTATCTGTGAAACTGGGCCTAAATGTCTTAAATATAGGCTTATGGTAAAAACAGCATCTTGAAAATATTTCCAGGAAAAACTATGATGTGTTTTGTATTGTGATCACTAGATGTCATGCTTGTGTTGCTCTCATACTAATGCAATTCTTTTTTTTCCAGTAGATTGTACAACATCAGTGCCTGAATTGAATGAATAGAAATGAATAG
The DNA here is from genome assembly GCA_030378365.1 of Hybognathus amarus. NCBI lineage: Eukaryota > Metazoa > Chordata > Actinopteri > Cypriniformes > Leuciscidae > Hybognathus > Hybognathus amarus. The sequence goes on from JAQIUQ010006645.1 coordinate 11,824, forward strand.
GGAAAAATTCCTACAGAAACACTCCGAAAACCTTCCAGTGGAAGCTGTTAATGACTATATTAATGACTATAGATTTAGAACACCATGCAATACAGTTCATGTTTGTTTAATGGTCAGATGTCCCAATATTTTTGTCAATGTATGTCATGTCATGTATGTCAAAATACTATCTAAACAGAATAAGTATTGTAATAATTTATTTATTTTTAAATCACAAAAAACAGCTGTTTTAAAGGAGTTCACTTTAAAAAAACTTTTGCTGATAATTTACTCACTCTATGTCATCCAAGATGTCCATGTCTTTCTTTCTTCAGACAAAAAGTAAATTAAGGTTTTTGATGAAAACATTCCAGGATTTTTTCCATGTAATGGACTTCTAATGGGAACCAAAGATTCAAGGTCCAAAAGACAGTTTCAGTGCAAACTGTTCAAAAGGGTTTTAAACGATTTTGGAGTCGATGAATAAGGGTCTTATCAAGCGAAACGATCTCTCATTTAAAAAAAAAGTTTTATAAGCTCAAATGGTCGCCTTTCTCTGTTCTGTGATGCGCGTTGTGACTCTCCTGTTCGAACTCGTTCATCAAAATGAACGAATCTTTTTCCGAGTCAACTCGTTCATTTCTGTTCGTTGAATGAAACAAATGACACGAAAAAAGATTCTGTTCATTTTGATTAATCGAGTTCTGAACAGGAGAGTCACAAACGCTCATCACAGAACAGCGCAAGGAGAGCATTTGTGCTTATAAAACTTAAACTTTTTTATTTATTTTTGAAATGACCAATCGTTTCGCTAGATAAGACCCTTATTCATCATCTGGTAATCGTTTAAAGCCCTTTGAAGCTGCACTGAAACTCTTATTTGGACCTTGAACCATTTGGTTCCCATTGAAGTCCATTATATGGAAAATATCCTGGAATGTTTTCATCAAAAACCTTAATTTCTTTTCAGCTGAAGACAGAAAGACATGGACATCTTGGATGACATGGGGTGAGTAAATTATCACCAAAAGTTTTTTAAAAGGTGAACTACTCCTTTAACAGGGGTTTGTAGACTTTCTAAATCCACTATACATATCTGTTTGAATTATTTCTTTGATGTATAGAGAAGAGGCCAATAGCAGAATCGGTCAGGAATGAACTATATTGCATTGTCTAAATTTTAAAGAGTCCAAATTATTTGACACAAATGGTAATTAAAACTAATACTTGCATTGCATTGCATGAACTGTGCCCCACAGCTCTGCCGGTTCACAGCACCTGTGCCTCATCTGGCCGTGTATACAGGCTTTTGTGAAGCTCAGTCTACTGCCTCTCCCTGGGCTCACTACACTGCCCAACAGTGCCGCTTGCCCATCTCCCATCAGCGTGGCCATCGACAGTACTCCAGCCTCAGAGAGGAGGTTTGATGGCAACGGAGAGGCCTTCCTCCTTCCCATTTCCCATCTATTGCAGAGGCATCTGTATCAGAGGAAGAGAACCAGCCTCCTGCCCCCAAGTCTCTGTGCTGGCTCTGTCACTGAGCAGACTCCTCCGCAGAGGATGCAACGTCCCGTCTGTCTTTGCCAGCCTATCCCCGAAATGTGCTGTAGCTTCAGGGGGAGGCAAAGTCCAACCGCTTGGAGTGGAGCCGCTAGCACAACCCCAGCCCAGAAGAATTGCAAAGTTAGTATGCACTTTTTGATTTGATTTAGGTCTGATTGATTTTCAACACATTCTCACCCCAAGGCGTCACTTTTGACAATGCTTCTAATATTTGACGCTTTAAGGCCAATTTATACTTCTGCGTAGGGTGGCCTAATTGGCCTTATAAATGCTCACAACGGCGTCGCCTACGTGCGTAGCCAACGTTGTACACTACGGCGTACCCTCGACGCAGAAGTATAAATTGGCCTTATAAAGGCTCACAACGGCGTCGCCTATGTGCGTAGCCAACGTCGTACACTACGGCGTACCCTTTACGCAGAAGTATAAATTGGCCTTATAAATGCTCACAATGGTGTCGCCTACGTGCGTGAGCCAACGGTCGTACACTGACGGTGTACCCTCGACGCAGAAGTATAAATTGGCCTTATAAATGCTCACAACGGCGTCGCCTACGTGCGTAGCCAACGTCGTACACTACGGCGTACCCTCGACGCAGAAGTATAAATTGGCCTTATAAATGCTCACAATGGTGTCGCTGGCACGTGCGCAGCCGAACGTCGTACACTACAGTGTACCCTCGACGCAGAAGTATAAATTGGCCTTATAAATGCTCACAACGGCGTCGCCTACGTGCGTAGCGCAACGTCGTACACTCCGGTGTACCCTCGACGCAGAAGTATAAATTGGCCTTATAAATGCTCACAACGGCGTCGCCTACGTGCGTAGCCAACGTCGTACACTACGGCGTACCCTCGACGCAGAAGTATAAATTGGCCTTATAAATGTTCACAACGGCGTCGCCTATGTGCGTAGCCAACGTCGTACACTACGGCGTACCCTCGATGCAGAAGTATAAATTGGCCTTATAAATGCTCACAATGGTGTCGCCTACGTGCGCAGCCAACGTCGTACACTGCACGGCGTACCCTCGACGCAGAAGTATAAATTGGCCTTATAAATGCTCACAATGGTGTCGCCTACGTGCGTAGCCAACATCGTACACTACGGTGTACCCTCGACGCAGAAGTATAAATTGGCCTTATAAATGCTCACAACGGCTGTCGCCTCACGTGCGTAGCCAACGTCGTACACTACGGCGTACCTCTCACCGCAGAAGTATAAATTGAAGGCCAATTTATACTTCTGCGTCAAGGTACGCCGTAGTGTACGATGTTGGCTACGCACGTAGGCGACGCCATTGTGAGCATTTATACTTCTGCGTTCAGGTTTTGGTTGCTCTGCAGTACTGCTCCAAAACGCTAGTTGGCGGCGGAGGGTTTTAATATTCCACAGTGTTTAGATTCCATGCGTCGTCACGACATGTAGTTACATTTTTGAGAAGGTGTGCGTCAGGCTACGGCGAAGGGTACGTGGTATGGGACGCGTCTGTGCATATGCTACGCCGTACCTACTGCGCGCACCCTACGCAGAAGTATAAATTGGCCTTTTTAGGCGCCCTTTAGCGTCAGTTACTTGACGCGATCCTGACGGCGTCATCCAACTGACGCTAAAGGAAAGTGTCAGTTACATGCCGCGGTTGGGTTTAGGTCTGGGGTAGGGTTACATGCGATCCTAGGGCATAATCGGACTAATGCTAAAGCTAAAGCTAAAGCGTCAGATATTGAAGCATGGTCAAAATGCTGTCAGTCAGGTGATGCCTTCGGGGTGAGAATGGGCTGTGATTTTACAAAACTGTATTTGGATTTACAGTAAATGAAAAATACTGTATTTAATGATGCGAAGGGGTTATTTTCCACAGTGCAACTTTAAAATACAGCAATATACTGTATAACTTTCCTACAGTAAAATACAGTTCATTTTAACATTTAGAGATTGTGTAATTTACAGAAATTGCTAACAGTGAAAAATATCCTGCTTTCACAGCTTTTTTCAAATCAAAGTCGACATCCCACCTGAATGTCGCATCTACCCCATTGATTCAGAAGATGAGGAGGATGACAGTCCTGATGAAGCAAGACGAGGCGTGAAAGAAATCATTTGTCCATGGGAAACTGTCTCCAAACAAGATGGAGCCAGGAGCTAGAAAGAAGAGTCATAGACGAGTTATGTCTATTAAAAATAAAGGTTCCAAAAGAGGGTTTTGATTTTTGATTCCCAGAAGAACCTGTCAGTGATCAGTTCTTAAAAGAACCTTTTTTTTTAGTTTGAAAAACATTTTTAAAAATTTCAAGAACATTTTCCCTCTAAGAACATTGTGGAAAGGAAAAGTTTTCATGGATTTTGCAGGTTCTTCATGGAACCATAGATGCAAATAAAGAAAATTTATTTTTAAGAGTGTAAATACACTGTACCAATTCTTGTGTCATAATATTTTGTCGTACAACCCAGAGAAGGCTGTGGTTAGTAATTTATGAAATAACCTCACAACTGACCTGTCTGTTATTTTTGATAGCTTTTAGGTAGTGCCTACCTGTTATTGTAGCCAATTAAAATTGGTCAGTTAATGATGGTTTACTTAAATTCATATTCTGATGTCACTGTTCTTTGACGACTGAAGGGGCCTTATTTTAAAAGATTTGCTTTGTTTGTTTGTTTAACTGTCGTCAATTTGGTTAGTGGTGAGAACAAAATATTTTGTACTTGGTTTGTTCACTGTTTTATATAGCTGCAAAACATGCATAAATGTGAATCGCTTTAAGAAATGTTATTTTCATAGAAGTAAATGTTAAGGCAGTGAAAAGGAATGTGGAAAACATTTGCTGTCTGAATGTTTAACCTTTAAAATGTTTACACTACAGAATGTGAATTTGTTCATGACTCATGTTTAAATTGTGAAAGTGCCTCAATAAAACATCTCAAAGTTAGTTATTTTGATGTGCAGTTGGTACATGTACGGCATATATTTATCATCAAGTATAACTGTTATTTTTATTTTTATTGTATATCTTGTTTATTTTATAATAAAAATGTCCCTACTAAGCAAACTGTAGAAGAAGAAAAAGATTGGTCATGGGAACTTTTATTTTATAACACAAAGTAGCCTAGTCCGCAAATGCAAACATAGTGACGGGAATGTTATAATTGCTTAACTATATATATTAACGAATGACTATATTATTTATTTTTATTTTAATATTTTTGTTTCATTCAACTTTTATTAACTGTTTGTTTGTATTATAATTTTATTCTATATTTCGCGATATTTGGAGGACAATTAATATTTTTAGTCATATTATGTTTTTATTATATTATATTGAATATCATATTTTTTTAGTCATATTAATTAATATATTTTTTGTCATATTACGATCGTGACCATAGATCGTGACGTTATTATTTGAGTAGACTTTTATCTACCGGAAGTGCTAGATTGCGTTGACTGGCTTCACAGTCCTCTGCGGTTGTTGAGCTTGAGCTGCAGAGTAGCCGGATGCCTCAATACAATTTTATGAGTAGATGAACACCTTTGTAAAGGCGAACGGTTGTTGCGTTTCACTTTGCGATTCGGTAAGTTGTTAAAATCAAACGGGTTCGCATGTGACTCTCCCCTTTTAACGGTGAAAGTTTTAAAATAGTAATAACAATCAGTGGAATGTGACAATTCACCCGCTTCTCATGTATTGTTGTTCAGCTACATTCACTTGATCCACTAGTGTCTGTTACTAGTACATATAAAGCTAGGCAGCTGTCGCGACGAGGATCTGGCCTGCTATATCTGGCCTGTTTGCGCTTGTTTAAAATGTAAAATTTTATGTTTTTTTCAAATGTATGAGCTAAGCTTATCAGCAGTCGTTCTCATTTCCTGCCATGTCGCATCAGAACATGAATGTGTAACAACAAGCATTAATGAAAGTGTTGTAAAGAAATGTATTTCGGGGTTTGTTTATTATTTTAACGTTAAGTCAAATCTCTGTCATCAGGGTTTTGTTGTTTAATTACACTATATGTGCTTATATATATATATATATATATATATATATATATATATATATATATATACATATATATATATATATATATATAGTAGTTGGTGAGCTAGTGCTGGACACACCTTCTAATCAACACATGCGGATCTTCCACTTTAATGGATACAGACAAACTATCAAGGGGCTTATAATAATAAAATCTGTGTGGCTAAATTTATGTCAGATCTTCTGTCTGCATGCTCATGAAATAGTATATATCAGATGAGATGCTCAACTGATTATTACATAAGCATCTGCATTGACTGTTATGACAACACGTATAATAAAACCTCAAGGCATAATTATCATATTTGGCTCTGGGGTATTTTACTATGTTTATGTACTTGTGTAAATTATACAGTTTTTCATTACAAATGAGGGTCCTCTCTTTCATCAGGCTTTCAAGATGCTCTCAAACTGTGAGTGGAAATGAGGGTGACATCTGTTATTGTGGATCTCATAATTAAGGTATTGTGCTCTTTAAAGTCACAACGAGTCATTCATTTTTTATGAAAATGTTGCAGTATTTATAAGATATAATTTGTCTGGGCCCTAAAAATCATGTGTCTTCCTAATATTCAAAATAACTTCCCTTCCCTCTTGCAATAACATATGATGATTTTTGGCAACCTGTCGCTCACATGACATCACAGCAATAGCAAACAACAATCTAATCAATTCCCAATGGACAATATTAAGTTCTGCTGCTGTACATTTTTTTTCTTGTTTGAGAAGCCTTATCACTCTAATATACATCACAATAGGGTAGAAAAGACTATCAGTAACTTCCGTTTCACTCTGACTTTAAAATTGATGTTTGAATAGCTAATGCTTTGCTTAACAAATCCTCTGTAGTTAAGTTACCAGTTCGGCTATATTTAATAACACCATTGCAACTGCCAAGGCAAGAAAGGTTGTAAAGACATTGTTAAAACTGCCCATGTGATTCAACACATGCACAAGTTGTTCAACATAATTATAATGTTATAAAGCGACGAGAATACATTTTGTGTGCTTCTGGGTTCTACATCAGAATCACACACAATTATACGTGTCCAGATCAATATGACCAGTGTCAGAGACTGACGCATGACACAAAAAAGAAGAAAATGTTGAACTAAGTCGTTATTGATGTATTTTTTTCGCACAAAGTATTCTCGTCACTTCATAACATTAAGGTATATTGCAATTATAAACAAAGCTAAGTACGTTTTAAATTACAAGGCGCTGTATATATTATATTCCAGTCTTATTTTACCATACTTAATTCATGGAATTGAGGTCTGGGGTAATAATTATAAAAGTTCCCTTCATTCCCTTGTAATATTTCAAAAACGAGCAATCAGAGCTATTTATAAGGTAGGATACCTCGAACATACAAATATATTGTTTTTACAAAGTAACATGCTTAAATTCATGGATTTAATAGATTTTTATACTGTACAATTAGTTTATAAAGCAAATCGGGTCGTACTACCAGCAAATATTCAAAAATTATTCAAACAAAGAGATAGCTGTTACAATTTGAGAGGTTATGGCCAACTTAATGTACCAGCTTTCAAAACTACCGAGGAAAAGTATGTGTGTGTCTGTGTGTGGCGTCAGTCTCTGGAATAACCTAGGAGCCCAATTCAAGCAGTGCCCATCCATTTACCAGTTCAAATCCAAGTATAAACAAGACATACTGTCTAAGTACAGGAAGGAAGAATATCCTTAAATATGAAAAGGGTATTAACTGTCGATTCTTGTTTTGGAATTATCAGAACGGTTGTGAGTTAATTTTGTTGATTGTATGGGTATTGGAAAAGTGCAACACAAATAAGTATCAATTGTTTTCTCGATTGTAGTAATGTATCTACTGCATAAATGTATAAAAGAGGGTAGGTGTTAATAAGCTTAAGCTTCTGCCTACTCCTTTTGAGCATCATATTCACGTTTTTTTATTTTATTTTATTGCACATTCATTTTGCATGTATCTTTCTTTAGTTTGGCCATTGTTTTTGGTTGGGGTGGGTGTTAATGGGGCATGGGTTACTTGCATCACTTGTGAATTGCTCGGGTGATATTTGTGTTTTTAAATGACTTCTGTGGCTGATGGTTAAAGGCAGGTGTGGAACGTGCACAATGAGGAATGTCAGAGAGCATAATGTATTTCCCCTTGTCAGTGGACTAAACCTGAACACTGCATGTCTGAACACTGTTTCTCAAGTAAAGTAGGAATGTTCCTACTTTACAAAGATAATCCCACTATTTGATATAAAAGATATGGTGTGCAGCCAGTCTGTCATTTTTACAAAATACAGTCCCGCAGGGTGATTGGAGATGGGCACATGAATCTCAGGGGTGTTGAGATGACTTCAAAATACTTTTAAGTCATCCAGCGGCGCCCATAGAAATTTACTGATGGCCCCTGGTCGAGAACCACTGTATTTTTTTTTTTAATTAAAAAAAAAAAATTTTATTCAACAATTGCACAGTTTACATGAACAATTCTCTTCATTATATAAAAAAATACAATGTGCAGTTTCCAATATTGTGGGTGTTTTAACATAAAACATAAACAAGACTTACAACACATTTTGCCAGGGTTAGTACAGAATTACAAAAATATATCAAATTGTTTACACACATTCACAGTTTTTGTTGCCTTTTGATTAAGAGAATACTTAATCGTGTTTTGACATATTGCTTGACCTCATTGTTAAAAGCAATAAACGATATTATGGAATGCGTAAACTTACATTTATGAATGTAGAATTTTAAGAGAATTATCATTCAATTTTATTCTTTTTATATTATTATTATTATATAGAATATTATTATTCAATATTAAATAATAATCAAATTAATAATAAAAGTTTCATTAGGCCTAATCTTTGTTCAGAACCACTGTATTAAACAAGCCTATAAAACATTATTTAAAAAAGAAAAATCTATTTAGGCTAACCATAAAATTAATATTTAACTACTTTATTTCAACTGATTAGTTGTACAGTGCTGCAAATGAGCTGTTTTGCCTTGGTTTGAGATAAAAGAAGGCTTGGCATGATATGAAAGTAGAACTGGTGTGTTGCCATGAACAGCTACATACAACATAGCATTGTAAAAGTATTTGACCACTCAGTCGATGCTATTGACCAATCAGAAGAGCATGAGTGTGCTAAGCCATCAGAGTTTTAGTGTTAACATGTGTTATTGATTTTATTTTTTTAATTCATAACTGGCAGTAGGCAATGTAATCTAATAGTACTTCTCAAAAGAAAAGGGAAACTTGCAGGTATTGAAACTTTATTGTAAACATTAGGGCTTACAACAATAGGAAAAACATTTAAATAGTCTTAAAAGGCGTGTCAAATATTCAGGTAACCGTTCAAAAGAAAAAGGATTCTTTCTACTCCACCTCTCTTCTCATGGGACGTCAGGGTGGGATAGCCATGTCGTTAGACTCTGGATGCTGATGAGCTCATAATGAAGAATGCATTAGCTCACAAGATGGGCGACGCTTACAGAAAGCAAAAAACTCAATCATGCAGTTTGACATTGATTTTTGCTGCTCTTCAAACAGAATTCAGCTATTACGTCTCATAACGTTTGGATCTCTAGCCCTTAAAGGGATAGTTCACCCAAAAATGAAAATTAACCTCATGATTTACTATCCAATAATATCCATATTTAAAACTTTATTGACTAAAATAACTAGTTTCGGCAGATGGTCGTACGCATTATTTACAGCGAAAGAGTGACCCTTGACCTGACGAATTGACGAACGCGGGAGTGCAGAGGATAGAGCAAAAACAAAACACCAGTCACGAATTAGAAGTCTAAAAGGAGATTTTTTTTAAAGCAGAAATATTTGAGGGGCTTGCGTTTGTAGCCCAGCCCTGTTTGTTTGAACTGCTATAGGCATCTAAACTTTCGATACTCCTACATCCTACGTTGTACATGCGTCACAGGCTACTCTTTTTCACAGGAAGCCCCGCTTTCATACTGGGTTTCGTTACCCATCCTTATACAAGTATAGGGCTGTCAAAAGATTAATCGCGATTAATCGCATCCAAAATAAAAGTTTGTGTTTAGATAATATATTTGGGTGCACTGTGTATAATTATTCTGTATATATATAAATATAGACACATGCATGTATATTTAAGAAAAAATATTATTTATATGTAAAATCTATATTTATATATAATATAAATTACATATAAATCTATAAACAGTTATATAAATGAAAATATGTCTTAAATATATACAAGCATGTGTGTGTATTTATATATATAAAATAATTATACACAATGCACCCACATATATTATGTAAACAAAAACTTTTATTTTGGATGTGATTAATCGCGATGAATTTTTTGACAGCTCTAATAAAGTACAATGATGGCAAGAAAAAAGAAGTCTAAATGATAAAATAAGCAACATAGAGTTATGGACAAAGTTAAACGATTCAAATTGATCAACAATGTGTGCGTGCCCACACAGTCGTCCCAAAATGTGTAATTAATCTTTTTGTCATTCCAAACATGTATTAGCCTACTTAATTTTTTTCTGTGGAACATAAAAATATATATTTTGTAGAATGTGCTAGTTGCTCAATTCAAGTCTCTGAAATCTTACAATAACTTTGTGTAAGAAAAAGACAATTAACTGCATTTTTCACATAATTCTTCATCTACTTTTCTGAAGATTTTTTTGTTAAATATTTGGATTTTAATAGATATTATCTGTTGTTCCATATATTGGGTTTTATTCACAATTTCAGCATACGCAATCATTCAAAAGTTTAAGGTCTGTCATTTTTTTAATTCTATTGGAAGAAAATATAGTAAAACAATAATAATGTGAAATATTATTACAATTTAAAATACATTTTTTTAGTGCTGGGCAATCATTACATCACTGATTAATCGCATTCAAAATATAAGTTTGTGTTTACATAATACATGTGTGTGTACTGCGTATAATTATTTTTGTACATATTAGGGATGGGCAGCGATTAATCGCATCCAAAATAAAAGTTTGTGTCTACATAATATATGTGTGTGTAGTGTGTATAATTAATTTGTATATATAAATCACACACATGCATGTATACATTTAAGAAATATTTGGATGCATATACTTTATATATATTTTTATACATAATTATTTATATATATAAATATAAATATTTGTATATATTAGTAACAGAGTTTTTCTTAAATGTATACAGTGCATGTGTGTGTATTTATATATACAAATATTATTATATACACACTACACACACATATATATTATATGTAAAACACAAACTTTTATTTCTCCGCGCACTCATGAATTCACTAAGGGTAATCAGTTGCCCATCCCTAGTACATATACATAAACACACATGCACTGTATATATTTATGAAAATATGTGCATGTATAAATTGTATGTATATTTATAAAAAAATTATATTATATTTAAATATTAATATTTTATATCTAAATAACACATTTTTCTTAAATATATACATGCGTGTCTATTTATATACAAAATGATTATACACAGTACACACACATGTATTATGTAAACACAAACTTTTATTTTGGATGCGATTAATCGCATTTAATCGATTGCCCAGCACTCATTTTTTTACATTATTTTAAAATATAACTTATTTCATGTGAGCCGCAACACTGAATTTTCAGCATCACTTCAGTCTCAGTGTCCCATGATCTTCCAGAAATCATTCTCGTAATTTGATTTGTTGACAAAGAAACATTTTGTAAAATTATCAATTCAAAATAGTTGTGCTGCTTTATACATTTATGGAAACCAACCATGACACATTCTTTGATTCATATAAAGTTTAAAAGAACAGAATTCATAAAAAAATGTGAAATTTTAAATGTCTTTAATTGGTCACACGTGAATCATTGAATGCATCCTTGCTAATTAAAAGTACTGAACAACAATGTTGTGAGGGAAAATTCTAATTGTTATCTAAGGACAATTAGCTGAATATTTAACAAATGAACATGGCATGCATAGTGCAGTAGATGTATAGAACTGTGAATTATGGGCATTTGTATTCTATGGAAATCTATTTCTGCAGTACTTTTCAACCTCATATATTAGATCTCAATACAATCGCTCTTTGTTCTGTCAGGAAAAAAAGGATACCAGACGAAGCATTTTCTAAAACTGTTCTAAATGACTTACTGCTGGAGGCTTTGAGTTCCCCACCTGATGATATTTACATGCTTGTGCAAATCGCTGCCTCCAGTCATATTGGATGGCATTGAGAATGTGTGAGTTGCACAATGATTCACGTCTGAACTTTTGCTGTTTGTGCTTTTTAGAACATGTAGCCTAACACACCCACAGTGGTTTCACTTGGTTTAACTAGCGAGTATTTTATATAGGCTAATGGGACATGCCACTATATGGAAATATTTTTCATTTTCCTTGTTAGCACAGGCCGTGCTGCATGTAATTTTTTTTCCAGTTGAAAATTAAATTGAGATTTGACTTAGAAATGTCATTTGTTAAAGGTGTGATGTCTTTATTTGTGCTCTTGCAAAATATAACACTGTTCATATGCACCGTGTCAGAAATAATACCTAATGTTCTCACTCTGCAAAGCTTTTGAACGCCCTTTATATGTGTGTTATGTCTGTCTGTGGTGTTTTCCAGTTTCTAATTCAGCCTTGTCTCTAATTAACATCTCACAGGTCTGACTGCTTCACCCACCTGTCACCCTGGCAGCGCAGGAAGCCAAGCGTGGGGAGGAGCTAAGCCCTGGCAGCATGGTGTCTGCTGTGGGCAACGGCTCCGTGCCCAGTCCTCGGAGCGAGGCGGTGGCCAGTGAGCTGCAGGAACTCACTCTGCAGTCTGTACCGAGCCCACTTCCCCTGAAAGAACGCAAGAATGGTGAGTTAACCACTGGATACTAGTGCTAGTTCGTTAGCAAAACTCCCTTAGACTGTCAAACCAAGTTCTTTGGCTGAACATGATTCTACAATGGTTCCATGTGATTGAAAGAAGTAAAACCTAGGGCTGTAGTCAACCAAAGAAATCCTTAGTTCGACCAAAGTCTTGTCCTGCATAGACGATGATTCGAATGAAAGAAAAAAAAAAAAAAAAAAAAAAAAACAGGATGTTTTGATTAAACATTTTTTAAAGCAATTGTCATTGAGCATTTATAAAACAACAACGAAAAAACATCACAAATAAATAAAACTATAATAATAATACTTTTTTTAAGACTACAAAAAGTGAAGAGCTCTGTCCGGTCTATATTAACAGTCACAGTCGCGCACCTGACCACACCACATGCTGCAAAAAATATAACTGCTATCTGCCACATAATGAAAAATCCTAACAAAAGCTCTCGTTTATACAGGCTGTATTCTTCTTTAACGTTACTTTCAAAGCTATGGGTTAACTTTCATCCTGACGATCAAGGTGTTTTAAAACAACACACAAAAAAAACAAATAGCCTAAAAACAATCCTAATAGGCTGTAGGACTGCGTATAGGTTTATTTTCGTTTTGTTGCATTATTTTAGGCTATTTTCAAATGCTGTCAAGTGTACAAATAAAAACCGGAAAACAACACAGCATGATATAGCCGTTAAAAGGCTGCTCACGTCTTTTGCACGCTTGTGTTTACATAGCATATGTGTGTGTAGTGTATATAATTATTATATATAAATAAATACACACTCATGCATGTATATATTTAAGAAATATTTGCATGTATATACTTTATATATATTTATACAGAATTAATATTATACATAAATATAAATCTTTGATATATTAATAACACATTTTCCTTAAATATATACATGCATATGTGTGTATTTATATATACAAAATTATTATATACACTACACACATATATATTATGTAAACACACATTTTTATTTTGGATGCGATTTAATCACGATTAATCATTTCACAGCCCCTAGATTTTTTCAAGACAAAAAATAGATACATTTCTCGTCTCAGAGGGATATGAGAGTGGAAAGCATGGTAATTCGAAAATACTACAGTTTTCTACTAATACAAAGCTTAATGCTAAATCCTGAAGTGTCCGTTTAATGGTAGAATCCAATGGTGTTGGGTTGTGATGTCTCACACAACAACAGGATGTACAGCAGCATAATACGTTCATACGGATGTACATATAGGAGGATTTCCTAATTAGATTCAGCACACAGTAATGAAGTAATTAGATCATTTGCAATGTTACAGTTTTGTATGTGCAGAACAAATTTGACAGTGTTAAAGCAGGGTACAACAGAGACAGAGAAATGTCTTAACAAGTTGCCTTTTTATCAGCTGCTCTGTTTTTTCTAAGTGACGGTGTTGAGATAGTGAGTGGGTTAGAAATGGAAGGACAGAGGATGATAAAAAATGTTTTGGACACTAATCGGTATTTGACATTGAAACTTTGTTGGGTGTTTCAAAAACATGGTGATTTTTGGTATTTTTGTCCATCTCCTTCCCTCTGTATTCCATGTCATTTACAGTCAAAATTAATTATTTGTTGTTTTAATTAAAAGGATGAATATTTAGATCCTGTGGGAGAAGGGTGTCAAGGAATTATACATTGAAGATGAAATGGCCTGTTCAATTTCATTTAACCTATGTGACCCTGCAGAAAGACACTTCAAAGCGTGTGCGTTCAGCTCTCTGATATACAGCAGACACTCTGTTTGACTTTAAGGAAGCTTAGAGGAAAGAACAATTTAAAGACGTTAAAATTAAACGGAGCCAGCAGGAAGAACGGACAGACGCTTCAGCATGCTGTGATTTTATTCTAAATGGGAGATGTTATATTTTTAATCCTGAAAAATCTGTGGGATGTTGTTCAGGTTTGCTGTGGTAGGTCGGTGAGTTGTGGGATGTTGTTGATTTATTCAATGTATCTGTGGCCATTCCAGAACTGCAGGAATGCCAATAAAGTTAAAAGTCCTATTTAGAAGTGCATGGCCTGCAGTCACCACTCCCTTCTTTTAGTCTTCAGCCCCCAGAGCTGCACTTCTTTGAGGGTTAGATTGTAGCTTGCAGACATGTTAACGCAGGACCTTTTTCTTCTCCTGCACAAAACAGAAGTGATCGCTGTTAAGGCTTTTGGAAAACAATGCTGGCTTTTGCATGAATTTGTTATTAACAAGTTTATATGCACCGAAAGTTTTAGCCACAGAATATTTTCTGGCAAAAATGCCATAATTTGTGTTACAATTTGTTTTGTTTTGTCAATAATAGCTAATATTTAGCTTTTTTAAAATGGTTTAATGTTTGCGACTTTGAGAAAACAGAATATACAGGTTTAATTAGCTATAATGTAAAAGACTTTTATATTGATTGTAAAAAAGGTCACATTTACTATTGATGAGGCACATCTTCTCTGAGATTGAATTTTCTAAGAGTGATAAGTCAGATGAGGTCAGTTTGCTGTCTATGGAGGCATACTCTGGTCAGAATTGAAAAATTGTAAAAAAATAAAAAAATGTTTTGTTGTTATGTGGCATTCAGAATTGAATTGAAAATGCCTTTTCCAATTCCTCCATTTAAATTTAATTTGAATTAAGGTAGGATAAAATTCAAATTGCAGAAAAGCATCTTTTAAACAGAATTTTCAGTCAAGAATTTATATGTAATTGCATCACTTTTGGCAAGCCTCATTTAGCTCATTTAACAATATTATTTCATTCAGAATTGAATTGAAAGTGCCCTTAATTACAATTCAATTCCTGAATTGGATTGGAATTGAGTTAGCAAATAGGATCCACAATTAAAATGAACTGAAATTCAAAATAAATGTATTTTCATCAAACACAAATTTTTAACGGAAAATCAGTTTCAAACCAATTTATTTTATTTTTATTTAAAGCATTTTTATTTTTAGCGTTTTTATTCCAGTTTGTTTAAGTTTTGGTTTCAGACAAGAATTTTTGGCAAGCCACATATAGCTGTAAAATGACTGTAGAAATAACTGCAAGTTTAGGGTTTAGAAGTAGTTTTTAGTTACTTGATAGTCTTGGAAATTCAAGCAACATTTAAAAAAAATAATATGCCACCCAAGTTATCGCTAAGAATAACTGTTTAAAGTCAATAAGTTTGGGAGGGGAAACAAAGGCCTGAGGTATGGTGTGTGTTGGGTAGCCGTCCTGAACACTTGATTGCATAACTTTGTGTACAGAGCTGAAATCCTTCCTCAGAAAGCAGGCGGTAGGAGAATGACGAGGGCCAAAGGTGGTCTGGAATGTGTTTTGGCTTCAGTTTCTGCCTTGTAGTTTGCACACTTTTTCTTCTGTAGTAAACGAATGACCTCAAATCAGTACACAAAGTTTTTGATCTCTCCTCCCCACTCTCCTGGAATGAATAAAAAAAGGCTTCAAGGAGCAGGAAAACTAGGAGTTACTCAACACAGCTGAAAGCGGAGCCTGAAAGCAGCACTTAGCCAGTAATAAGGAAGAAACCGACTCGCAGAGACACAAACACTTGTGCGAACACACCCACATCTGTAGGGCGTGCACACACACGCCAGCACCGAGCGGAGGAAGGTGAGGGGTGCGCAGACACACCCTGTGTTCTTGGATCTACTGCGGGAGTTATCTCTCAGCAGAACAGCCTGGAGTTCAGTCTGACAACTTGCTCTGTTGTTCCGTCTTGAAATGGATTAATTAAGTGTGGACGTGATTGTATCCGTATCCTTCTGCAGTGGAAGGATATGGCCATACATTCAGGTACAGTACTTGCACATTTGGGTTTGATGTTTGCTGGTGGGAATGAAGTCATGTTGAGGTGAGGTGCGATATCTGTGGTTGAGGTTTAACAACTTTGTTTAATAGTTAAGCCTGCTGTTTGTGAAGTCCTGCACAGGATTTATTGCTGTTTGAACTGAAGTCTCACTAAACCACAACATTTACTTACTCTTGAGCCAAAGCAATCCAGATTTTTAGCTGTTGAAGATGTTTAGCATTGTTATTTTTTGGTATACGGAAAATAACAGTTTTCCCGATAAACATTTGTAGAATGAGCATGATTATTTATACGACTATTCATCCATGAACTCTTTATTTATTTGCCTTTATTTGAAGGACAATTGAGCATCAGTGTTATTTATTTATTTTGAATTGGCATTTATTTGTTAAATTTCAGTTATTTTAGGTTTAGGAATTTTATTGTGCTTTTGTCATTTTTGTTTCTTTTTTAATATTTCTATTTGTTTATTTTTTAATTAAGTTTCACTAATTTTACTACTACTTAAACTTTTTTTTAGCTGGCATTTCCAATTTCTAGTTTTTGTAATTTTTTTTTCTAATATTTATATATTTAAGCTTATAAATAACAGATTTTTTAAAAATAGTTTTAATCATTTTTGAAGATGCTCTTTTGTGCGTGAAACTTGCAAAGAAACAGAAATGGCAGAATATATATATATATATATATATATATATATATATATATATATATATATATATATATTAGGGTTATTAGACGATTAATCACGATTAATCGCATCCAAAATAAAAGTTTCTGTTTACATAATATATGTGGGTGTACTGTGTATAATTATTTTTTATATATAAATACATAAATATAGTATATTTAAGAAAAAAAATTTATTTATATATATAAAATATATTTTTATTTATATATATAATATAAATAATGTATAAATCTATATACAGTATATACATGAAAATATTTCTTAAATATATTTCTTAAATGTGTACAAGCATGTGTGTGTATTTATATGTATAAAATAATTACAATAATTACAGAATAAAAAATAACAGTGCACCCAAATATATTATGCAAACACAAACTTTTATTTTGGGTGCGATTAATCGTTTTGACAGTCCTAATAAATAAATAAATAAATAAATAAATATATATATATATATATATATATATATATATATATATATATATATTAGGGCTGTCAAATGATTAATCGCGATTAATTGCATCCAAAATAAAAGTTTGTGTTTACATGATATGTGTGGGTGCATTGTTTATAATTATTTTGTATATATATAAATACACACACATGCATGTTGTTATGTGACATGACACTTTTATTTTGGATGCGATTAATCGCGATTAATCATTTGACAGCCCTAATATATATATATATATATATATATATATAACCTAAAAATCCTTCATTTGCCTGTGTAGCCCACGCCCCCCTCATTGTACACTTTTTGAACTCTTTTTCACTGCTTTCATACTTTCGAGTGGATTTCTACAGATGCACTGTAGATACACTATAGAAACAGATCTGTGAAGAGCCTATCCTGGAATTGCTCGAGCTGGCTGATGGAAAGGGCGGGATGTGTCAGTGATGAATAGGAGTTTTCCTTCTCTCTGTTGTTAAAACCAGCTGTTTTCTCCCTGAGGTCTGGCAGTGGAGCTCAGGGCCTTGAGGAAAAGAACAGACTCTTTTGGGACAGAATTTCTTGGTCCGCAAGACAAGGAAACATACAGAGTTACCATGTAATGTATTAAGCTCTTGGACAAGGAGGTTTAACAGCGTTCTGGCAAAAGTCTGTAAAGAGTGATTGATTATCTGCGAGAATCCCCTCCTCCAGATGGAGATGCCTTAACCTGAGCTTTAGATAAAAGAAAAGTTATGTGGGACTTTCAAACCATCTGTGCCAGTCACCATGAGATACTAATATTAATTTTTAACTGCAACTGATGAATAGATCGAAGCTCTCAGGCCATTTTCAGTCCCACAGTTATTATTGATATTTAAACTGATATTTGGTGAAAGTGTGTGGTCTGGATTTAGACAGTCTTGTGAAAAATGCATGATTTGCATGCTTTCCGAGAGCACAGTTACTCTGCAGTGGGTTTTGCACTGACTGTCTATGGGTTGCGCTGTTATGTAACATCTTAGGGACACTTGCCAAGTTTAACTCCAGCATGCTTACACAGGCCCTAAACATAACAGGATGGAAGGAGGAACAGGGGAAAATGGAGCCATTGCTTTGCATTAACTAGGCACAATCCACATACTAACAGGTCAGGCGAATCATAACACTGGAAAACACACCTTGCTTATTGTGGTGTTGATGATAAAATTACAACTTGGCCGACAACAGAATGAATGGATGTTCCAGGAACAGGGAAACTTCCTACAATTATCTGGCTTTGTTGTTAAGAAAGAAGTGTGTACTTGCACTTGCAGGCACAGACCGAACCTCTGGTGGTAATAAAGTGGCCTTTTAAGTTTTTAAGATTACATCAGTTTATAGCTTTTATTTATTAGATTTTTTTCGAGTATAGTATGCCAGAACCAATAATGCACTCATTTCCTCGAACTATGAAAAGTGCTTTGTCTGAAAGACATCCTCCTCAGTGATGCTTCACTGCACAAAATTTATGCATACATAAAACCCTTAAACCAGATTCCTGCTATATCATGATTTCACACAAATACATTTCAAATTTTAATTTAAATAAAGTTTAATATGTCATATATAGTAGCATATATGTATGCACATACACAGTAGGTCAGTAAGATTTGTTTAATTAATACAAATATTTAAAAATGGGCAAAATCAGTATTGGAATGATTTCTGAAGGATCATGTGACACTACAGACTTACAACTTTTAAATTGTAATAATAATTCACAATATTGTTTGACTGTACTTTTGATCAAGAAAAAAAAACTTTGCTTGTGCTCTGATATCCTGAGCGATTTTGATCTTACAAATGTGTGTAATTTAGATGCATTGTTTGTTTAAGCCACTGGATATAAACAGGAATATGAGGGAACCACTCCTATCAACTGCTTTGTTTTTGTCTGTTCTTGCAGTTTCATCTTTTTGGCTGAATTGATAGCATCCACTGACTCATTCACATATCAATGGTTGTAAAATTAATTGCACATGATTATACACTCACCTAAAGGATTATTAGGAACACCATAGTAATATTGTGTTTGACCCACTTTCGCCTTCAGAACTGCCTTAATTCTATGTGGCATTGATTCAATCTAAGGTGCTGAAAACATTCTTTAGAAATCTTGGCCCATATTGATTGGATAGCATATCACAGTTGATGAAGACTTGTGGGATGCACGTCCAGGGCACAAAACTTGTGTTCCACCACATCCCAAAGATGCTTTATTGGCCATTTCAGTACAGTGAACTCATTGTCATGTTCAAAATGATTCAAGCTTTGTGACATGGTGCATTATCCTGCTGGAAGTAGCCATCAGAGGATGGGTACATACTGGTCATAAAGGGATGGACATGGTCAGAAACAATTCTTGGGTTGGCTGTGGCATTTAAACAATGCCCATTTGGCACTAAGGGGCCTAAAGTGTGCGAAGAAAACATCTCCCACACCATTACACCACCACCACCAGCCTGCACAGTGGTAACAAGGCATGATGGATCCATGTTCTCATTCTGTTTACGCCAAATTCTGACTCTACCTTCTGAATGTCTCAACAGAAATCGAGACTCATCACACCAAGCAACATTTTTCCCAGTCTTCAACTGTCCAATTTTGGTGAGCTCTTGCAAATTGTAGCATCTTTTTCCTATTTGTAGTGGAGATGAGTGGTACCCAGTGGGGTCTTCTGAAAATCCCAGTGACTGAGCAGATTGTGAAATACTTCGAACCGGCCCGTCTGGCACGAACAACCATGCCACGCTCAAAATTATTTAAATCACCTTTCTTTCCCATTCTGACATTCAGGCTATGTTCATACGGAAACGATTCTGAAGAGAAAATGCAAAAGTGGCGTTGCGTTATCACTTTTTATTCTGCGTTTAGATTAGCGTTTTGGGCGTGAAATCCGCGTGCAGATGGTGACGCAAAAGTCTGTGAAATTCAATGTAGTATGCACTCCAGGTGGCTAAGAGTGCATACTACAAAACTTTGCGTTTTTACCGTTTACACGGGAACGTGGCGGTGGAGCGGGTTGGTTTCACTTTTTTTGCGTTTTTAAGCCCCCAAAACACCGTCACCGTGTAAACGAAAGGCATATCCGATAAAATATTTTTACATTTTCACCCGTAGCGTTCTCGTGTAAACAGGGCCTCAGTTTGAAAAAAGTGACATCTTTACAAAGGACACAGAAGATAATGATCAGTGGTACAAAACTTAGCGACTCTTCCTTACCAGGCTAACAAGTCATGACAGGCCAGGGTTAAATACTCAGATGTTACTACAGGGTTTTTCAGGTTTAAAGAATGTGCATTGTTTCATGGCAATTATCTGTGTATATCGGTAATTACACCACAGATCAAAAAACAACATTGTATCCTAACCCCATAGTGTGACAATTTCCAGCAACAAGCAATTTCTCCACACTGAGCACAATGTCCCACAAAATATTGCTTTTTTATAACAATTACAATTGTTTTTTTTCTCTTTCCAAAAACGTATGCATAACCAAGTTTTATATTTTTATATATAAAATGTATTAAATGTATTATTTATTTAATTTATATGGTCAAACTTTATTTTAGGGTCCAATTCTCTTTATTAACTAACCAATAACTATGACTTTTGCCTCAATAAACTCTTAATGTAGTTGTTAAGGTTAGGCATTGGCTATGCAATTTATATTGTTTTTTCATCTTTGTTTTCAGTGTCTAAGCTGTACTTTTCTCTCAATCTGTATAGTTAGAGGATATAATGTAGAGTTATGAGAGGCTGTATTTTAACAGGATTTCACAGTGGGTGGGAGGGACTACCCTGCACAATTTTGCAGAACTTTGCTCAACGTTGCTTTGTGTCACTTCTGGTTAAGACATGGCACATGGTTTAACTATGAAAAGCCTGACATATGAAAAAAACGTTTTTTTTTCAAATGGAGCAGTATATTGAACCTTTAGACAGAATCTAAACAAAATTGGTAATGTAAATCATCAGAGGTGTAAGGAGTAGCTAAAAACCATACTTGAGTACTTTTACCAAAATGCACAAGATACTGTATAGTACCTTTAATGCTCATAGATGGCGATATTGCAGATATAAACAGCTGCAGAAAGGGTTAGGTGCCATGCAAAATGTAACAACAAATTGCATTACTTATCACAAATGTATTGGAATAAAGAGTAAAAAATATAGTCAAGTAGAGAGTAAAACTTTTTACATTTACCCAAATAATTTACACCACTGAAATCAATAGTATGGTAGACAAATGATATTTAAGGGCCAGTTGTTCAAAGGTAATCTGATCTGATTTTGGTTATCGGATTGGATCAAATCTTGAAAATGGGTTGTTCAAAAGGGAAAGAAGGAATCTGAAATCAGATTGGATCAGGGAATCCAATCCTAGTTTCAATATGGATCAAACCTTCAGTTTGTGTTGTTCAAAACTTGTCAGTGGGATTTGGATAACTTTGATCCAAAAAAACAGGATTATCCTGATCCCAACAGGGGGTAGGATTTCAAGGTGGATTTCAGGAAGAAAATGTAGTAAAACTTAAAAATTGGTCAAATAATACATTTGTATAATTTAGTGTATACTTTTATTTATATTTTGCACTTGACTGGTGTAACCGTTGTAACAGTGATAAAGTATACATAGGCTAACAATTAAGCTATTCAGAATAGTAAAGTAAAAAAAAATGTATAATCAAGTAAACCTAAGTTGTTTTAGTCCAGAAAGTGTTCATCTGAAATATTACCATCAATATAAAATTGATAGTAATCTTGATAAAATTCTATTAAAATTTCACTGCAAGTAGCTCGACTTGAAGGGGGCACTAAAATGCCCTTTAAATAAAAAATAAGGCAGAAGATTGGTACAACAGGTTTTTCAGCAAAGTTTTGATCATCTTGATAATTTAGAGGCCTTAGAAATGTGCCTATCAAATATCATGCAGAAGGCTTTGTTGGGTTAAGTCAACTATAGAGTTGGAAAGCCTAGAAGGGAACAAGATATGTGTGAAAACGTCAAAACCTATGAAAACGAGAGTCGTGATTTGCAGAGATGCCGGAAAGTAGGGCAGGAGGTAGAGAGGTTTGGGTAACACGAGTTCAGGAAGATGTTATGTAACACATTCAGAAAAACTGGAGAGCTTGGATGTGAACCTCTCTTCTTCACTCGTCTCTCTCTCTCCCGATAACCTCATTTGTTGAGCTCAATCTAACGTCCCTTCTGCACTTTAGTAACACATATTACTGTAGTCTGGCAGCTGGCCTGATTTTCTGTGTACTCTTTTCGTTCTTTCAGATTTTCACGCTTATGAAAACTTGTTTCTGGGGCCCAATTTGGATCAAATTGAGGGGATTTGTTGTATAATCCTGTTTTGTGTGTCTGGCTCTCATGTGCTTATCATTTTGATGACTTCATGGAAGTAGGATGCCTTATGTCATTGTATAAATGATGGCTGCATGAAAACTAGTCTTCTAGGAACTTCTGTCTAGTGCTGGAAAATGATGTAACGATGACTGTTGCTCCAGTAAGTGATTAGGAGCAGAAAGGAAAATAGCAAGAAAAGTATTTTAATGTGGTGTAAAAGAATATGTATATTATCTGAAAATATAATAGTGTAGATGTAATAGAAAATCAACCTCTCCATTTTGGGATTGAGGAAATGTTTTCATTACTTTAAATGTATACTTGAAAATAATTAGTGTTTATTGAAGAATCTCAGGTTAATTTAATCTCAATATATATGTTGTAAACACCAAAGCGGATGTGACTGCTGCAAAAACTTTATCAGTTTTGTGTCATACGTTAACTTTTAATGATCAACCAACCATTCATTCTAACAGTCATGATGCCTTGTTTGTATTGCTTGTAATAAAAACTACAATGCATTACTCATTTGGGTGTTTTAGATCTGTCTGAAAGCCACATGAACTTTGGTTTTATTATCTGTGGTGCCTTACTTGATGAAGGTGGTGTTTTGTTCTTCGCAGTGACTTATGGGCTTAGCATAGACTTCCTCTGTGGTCAGTCGGCACTTCGCAGCGCTGGGCCTTTCTGGTCAATGACCGCATGAGTGTCAACTGTGATCATGGCTGCGATGAGCTTGTGGGCTAAAAGCAGATCACGCTAATGTTTTTATCTCTGGGGATTCTGTGCATAGTGACCTTCATTTCCGTATAATATGATAATATAACTGATTATCGTTAGAGCACACATTTTCATATTTTATCTGAACGAAAAATATTGATTGTGGCCTAAAACGTGTTTATTAAATGCTGAGTTTTTTTCCAGTCACCTGATTAAAACACGCACAAACTTTTTAAAGGATTGGTTCACCCAGATATGAACATTCAGGCATCCTTTACTCACTTTCATGTAATTTCAAACCTGTGATTTTTTTTTAAATTATTATTATTATTTTTTTGGTTGTGAATACATTTTTTTTTGTCTAAATTATGGAGAAATATATATATATATATATATATATATATATATATATATATATATATATATATATATATATATATATATATTATTATATATTTATATTATATATATATATATATATATATATATATTATATTATTATATATTTTTTTATTGTTTTTATATATATATATATATATATATATATATATATATATATATATATATATATATATTTATTTATTTATTTATTTATTATTATTTTTTTTCTTGATGTTTTGTATGTTCAGATATTGATACAACAAAATATTCTTGGGACCATGAAAGTTTTGTGAAAATAAAAAAATGCTGGGCTGGCAGCTTTTCTTTTTTCTTTCTTTTTTTTTAATGCTGGCGGGGAAAGAGTACACATACTTTATCCAAATTTACTAGTGCCATCCTTTAGTGTTTTGTTTTTTTGAATATTTGTTTTTGTGTGGGTTTGTTAGAAAATGTGCGTGAGTCATGTTTGCAAGAACTCTAGCAGAGGGTAACCCTATCCAGTGCTTGCACAGGTGATACTGAGCTGAATATAGAGCCTTTTGGCCAGCTGGCCTTACTATTTAAAACTAAGAGAGGACCCGGGTGGGGGGATGAGGGCTTCGCCAACAGTCTGATATGTGTGATGTATGTGAGCCTGACAATTCCTGACAGGCAAACTCCTGTAGTTTATCTGCCAGAAAGTATAAGGAAAGGTCAAAGGAAACCCACATTCTTCCTTTGACCTCCTTCTTTCCACTCTCTCTGCTCATGTCACCGGGACTCCCGAGAGAGGCGCTCATGACACCATTTCTGAGAGCATTGTGAGAGGTTTCCATATTAAATACCTTGTGAAATGTGAACTGTGTTTGCTGTTAGCATGTAAAATGTGAGAGGGTTGATCTGTTCTTTTTCTACGTTTAATTTTTCACTTGATGTGCATTTGAGAAACACCAATTAGACTCATAGTTTGTGAACATATTATAAAAGAACATTTGTTGTCTTTTTCAACACTAACAATTAGAAAATCAAAAGTATATACATATAACTTGTACATATCTTTTTATATTTTCATTAAAAATTAAGGACCACAAAAATGTATTTTTCATTTAAATATATTATAATCCTAAAAATGTATGTATCATGCTTTCCACAGAAATATTAAAGGGTTACTTCACCCAAAAATGAAAATTGTGTAATTTACTCACCCTCATGATCATTCTAAACCTGCAAGACTTTTGTTCATCTTCAGAAAACATAAAGTTATGTTATATTGAAATATGAGAGTTCTGTCTCTATAGACTGCTATGCAACTATCACTTTGACACCTCAAAAAGGTCATAAGAGAATCGAGCACTTCAGTCCAAATTTTCAGAAGAAACTCAATGACTTTATATGATGAACAAATAAAACTTTATTCACATATAACAGCCAAACCTGCTGGACTTCGGCTCAAGCGTGCTGCGTAACACAAGAATTAACCTCATTGGTTCTTGAGGAAGCTCAAGCGTGCTGCGCAACATGAGAATGAACCTCATTGGTTCTCAACATACTGAACATACTTGAGCTTCCATGTTTGCCATAATCTGATGTGTGCGTTGATGAATGTATGTGAATAAAAAACTAATTTCAATCTGTTCGACATGTTCAATTAAATATTCAAGTAGTTGGTTTTAGAGCCAGACTGATATATCGGCAGGCCGATATTAGACATTTTCCAAACTAACGGTATCTGGCAGTTATAATGGCCGATAAATGAATATTTCAAAAATAAAAAAAATGGGCGCAACGCGCTTGAACCATGTAATGAGTGTTGGAGTTGGATAGTTTGTCCACCAGAGGGCACTCTACACCGTCCCTGTTGGCAACACTCGTTGAGTTGGTCACGAGACATACATTGCTTGAATAACAATTAAAAGAACAATCGCATCAGTTCTCTAGACTCAAATAAACATGACAAAATTTGTGACTATCATGTCCAGTTTTGCTGCTGTTAAATAAGCCGAGAGTGAAGCGGAATTAGCTACTAATTGTTACGTTACGTTGTTACAGTGTAGTTGACTGACTGTCCTTTTAACTTTTGACAATGTGACTGAAGTATTCTTTAATAGCGCGTGACAGTTATAGCAAATTAGCAATGAGACGTATCATCTCTCCTTGGCCTTTTATATTAAAAATGTATGTTTTACAATTTGCAGTATGACGTTATCCATTGCTGAATTATGGTTCATCATAGACTAGCTAACCATAACGCTAGCTAATGCCACTATCATCTGTTCTGTTGTGACAATAAAAGAAACAAGTTTCTTTTTAAAATGCATTATCATATTATTTTAGTTAACTCATAAATAACTACAAATAACTAATGTTAGGGAAATCTGTTAATGCTTTGTTGCACGTTTCTGAAATAATATTTTTTTTTAAATATCCTCTGATATCTCGGATTTTAAAACCAAAAATATTTGTATACGGTATTGGCCTTCAAAATCCTTTATCAGTCGGGCTCTACTTGGTTTGGGTTTATGACCCAATGAAATGGAGATGAGTGGGTGAATGGCGCTCTACCATATTGTAGAGTATAAAGTAAACGAGAGGCGACAGCTGAGCTGGAGCGAGCATTCATTGGCACTCAGAGGACCCTCCTCTGTTTTTGAGTTTGAGAGTCATGCTGTTCTGTGAATGTCTTCTACTGTAGTGCAGAGCAGGCTCTGTGCTCTACCGTCCTCACCTTTGTGCCTTTGCTTAATTTTCTGCCTCTGCGTGACGCAGTTGCGGAGCTTCTGCATCCATCTTTGAGAATAGGACAAATAAGAGGATCAGATTTTGGTTGAGGAAGAAACCAAGTGGAAGCTTTCTGTTCTCCATTTCTTTGATTTGAAATGCTGTAAATACTGTTCTTGTGGACTAACATACCTTGCACCCAGCAATCCATTTTCCTCACTTTTGGACCATCGATGGAATATAATTTTCGACTTTGAGACTTTTGCAGTACAACACTGGATACAAACATGCTGGACACAAACCACTGCCTTCACATTGATTCTTCCTCTTTTGAGGATCAACCCCTCCAAAATGATCAAGAGAAGATGTCTTGGAGTTTGGACTGTGACAATCATGCATATCATAGCCTCAAAGAAGGTGGGCTGTGTTGTTTTTATGCTTTTCCATAGTATAGATAAAGCACCCTCCAGGTGTGCACCCAACTGAATAGCTTGAATTTAGCTTCATTATTATGAATTTCAACACGTCAGACCTGATTATTCTAGTGTCTTAGTGGTGAGATCACCGCAGCTGCTCTTACAGAGCCAAGAGCGAGCACCGGTTGACCTGCAAACTGTGCCAGGCCTAGGGATTTTGTGGACGGTCAGCAAGAGGCACATTTAATTAAGACCCCAGACACACAGGCTCTTGGATTAACCCAGTTGTCTGCATGATTTGAGTTTTTTTATTTCTTTTGTTTCGAGATCTGAATGTTGACGTCACACCTTCCACGTCTCCCACAGAATTTTCCAGGCTGGCAAAGAGAATATTGAGGGAGTGTTGGCATTTAAAAGTGTCTTATTGATTTACAGTATCAGGCTAGGTTGTTGGAGAGGTGCGAGAGGGCTTGTGTTTCTTCTTCAGTAGCTACAAAAATAGTGCTTAGCAACGCTAAGGAGTGGGTGGTCAAAAACAGCTGTTAAAAATGAAGTGAGAATAGGAAGAATTAAGAATAAATAATGGAACTTTAATCAATTTGCAAGTGAGAAACGGAGTGGGTGTTCTGGAATTTTATGGGAACTTGTGACAAAAAGAGGTCCTAATTTAAAAGACAAGGGTTCATATCCTCACAGCTGATCGCCAAAACAGCTATTTGTTTTGTCACCTTACACCCTTAAAAATAATAGTTACAGAAGTGAGTGAATGGTTGGTCTAGGCATGCTGAACTACAGTAGTTTAGCGCAGACAGTGTTCTGGTTTCATGATCCCTAAACGTAGTGGCTGTGAAGGTCAGAACAGCTGACTAGTGCACACAAAGCAATGCCATGTGGGTGATGATGTCATTGTGTCAGGATTGACAGGTGCACACCTTTAAAGCATCCGGGATGCCATCAATACTCATGAGCCACATCCTTTCCAACATGACATTTGACACAATGCAACCGTAACGGCTTCTTTTCACTGAACAAAGCAATAACAACAAATCTCAAAAGCTGTCTACACACCACCACCCACTTTATAGTCATTGAGCAACTTACTCAATGTGTTGTGCCTGCATGCAAGTTCCTGATTTGGAGAACGCCTATTGCCTGAGAGTGTTAAAATAGGAAGTATGAAAAACAACCAAACAAAATTCAGTCCTCCCATCAGCATTCACCCTTTAGTTAGTAAAATACCGAAAGAGGGCCGGTTGAGCTCTTGTCTATGTCATAGTCATATCATTGCAGTCGTCTGTCATTCTCTGTATCTGAACCCTTTTCCTCTCTCCCCATGCAGTTCTTCAGCTCAAACTACAACAAAGAAGGACGCGAGAGGAGCTGGTCAGTCAAGGAATCATGCCTCGTAAGTCACATTTTACTCCATTAGTTATGTCGAGCATCACACATGTTTATATATATGTGTGATGCTTGAAAATGTCCATATTTCGGTTGTGGTACATGCCGTATATAAATGGCAACATCTACACTAAATTGCATATATTTGGACATTTTAGGCCTTTGAATAAAATTGAGGTGTTTTTTCCCTTCTCATATATATATATATATATATATATATATATATATATATATATATATATATATATATATATATATATATATATATATATATATATATATATATATATATCATACGTCATAAAAGCATGATTTATCAAAGACATTTAAATATATTTTTAGATATAAAGTTAGAGTTTTAAAGTTAATATGAAAGATTTTCTGTCTGTTATTTCTTTTGTCAGACATGCAGGGTTAATCAAATTGTTAATGTGTTAAAATTGACTTCATATATCCATGGGAAAATCCCTTTTGGACCATTTGATTGAAAGTAATGGGGAAAATGGCTCTCTGAGTGAAGCTTCAGCATTTTGTTTTCATATGCCACTTGCATTAATATTTAGTATGTAATGACATTCAGACATTTTTAAGTGTCACTTCTTGAAACTGTATATAATCAAAGCAAGGTACACTGACAATATTATTATGTATTTATGTTCCAATTTAGCTGCAAAACCCATCCACAATGACAGGTGTATTTATTTATTGATTTTTTTGGTGCTGCTATAGCCACAAGTATTTCATGTTCGTGTAGTAAAGGATATTGCACTATTCAAATAAATAATTTCAACAATGCTTCAACGCCAATAAAATATATTAATCTATGCATGTTTCTGACAGTATATCCATTATTATGCATGTTGTCGAAAAAAACATGCATTTTGCATATAGGCTCCAGCTGGCAATAATTGATGGGACAGACGGTCCACTAGCTGTGGTCTAGCATGTCCTCAATAGAAGACTTGAGTCTTGTTTGTTAACACAGTCATTGTGAAAGGGCCTGTTGTGTTATCAGGTGGATCTACTTCCCCTATTGTTTCCACTTCCTTATTCTGTGTTCTGCTCATCAGGCAAGAGGATTTGCAGTCTTCACACTGTGCTTTCTATGTGGCCTCTGCAGAAAGGAGGAAGTTCCCCAGCAGCTTTAGCTTTGCTCTTTAAAGCGTCAGCCAAAAATTAACAGTTTATTTATATTTTATACAGTATAGCACTTAAGCACTTACATTACAATATTGATTTACAATAGCACCATTTTGCAAGACATTAAATGTCATGGCATGCACATTTTCATGGCTCATGTTGAATCCAAAACCCCTCCATTACAGCACACATAAAATAGCAGGATTATATTAAGATTTCGTAACTGTTTAATGTAACTGTATAAGGGTTGCTGACACATTATGCGTCCACTAACTGTTTTTAGATTAAAATTGATATTGATTGTCTTAAGCCCGTAACACACCAAGCCGACGGTCGGCCGTCTGGCAGATTTTGTGCGATTTTGAGTTTCCTCGGTGTGATACGACACGGTTAGCCTAGAAATCTAGACGCACCCTAGCGGCAGCAAAAATTATTTTGCCGCAAAGTGTGGTCTAGCAACTCTCCATAGACGGTTTAGCTGGAAAGGCCCAACTCTGGCCGGGCCAATCACATCGTGTATAGAGTTGGCGGGCGGGCTTAACATAATGACGACAGAGTTGAGACGGTAAGAGCAAGCTCGGACATACTCGGTTTTAGTCGTTCATCCTCGCGCTGTTACAAAAAAGCTGTGGCAAAACGATCCGCAGTCGTGCTGTGGCGTCGAGGATAAAGGCTTTACTCCGTGTCAGCGCGTGCTCTGATCGGTATAGGTGCACGGACCTCTCCCGAATCATCTCAAGCAAGCACTACTCCGCCTCCGTTTCCCTCGTAAGCTGATATTATAGTATTTAAACATTCTCTATGATATTATTTTTTTAATGACGCACTGTCTCTTGCTCTCCCATACACACACACGCACACATATATACTGTCTTTCTCTCTCACACATATGTAGCTAGTTATAAACTCTTTAGACTTTTAATGATTAGTGTTTTATTCTTAAAGTTTGTGGGTCGTGTGAAAATCCCTTATTTTGGGGATGGATTCCGGAAATCTCCCTTATTTTCAATGTTCAATGTTGACAGCTGGACTAGATACGGTAAAAGTTTAATAATATTTTAACTTGCTCCGCTGAGTATGTCACATTCTTCGTTGCTCTGATTGGCTTTAGCGCTATCCAATTGCGTGCATAGAGAATTTGAAAGAAACCGTTTATCCCGCCCTCAGATTGAGCCCTGTCAATGAAGAGTTTCCAGACCTAACATCTTGATGTAGGTCTGGCATGCCAGGCTAACGCACGGTTCCATCCCGTTGGCTGAAAATAGTCCTCGTCGGCTTTGTCTCGCCCGAATTCGACATGTTGAATCAGACGTCGGCCCGTTGGGGTAAAGAGAGAACTCTGATTGGCTGTTCAGCTTAGTGAAAGAGTCAGTGCACAAGAATAAACGCAAAACAGCAAACAAAGAAGTCAAAACGGTAAAGATAGAAGGCTGTTCTTATGTTATGTTATGTTACCTGAGTGTTCCTTGGTGAATATTTCAATATTAACATGAGCGGAGTGGAATAAAGAAAGTGTTCAGCAGGATTGATATTTAAAACGGTAAGCACGCGCTGCTTTGTTTACGTTATGTGTATCTGCAGCCGGCAGCGTCGGTTTTCCTTTTTGAATGACGAATATAGACTAATATATCTGCAGAAATAGACCGTTGGCTCATTAAACGCAGGCGCAGAACGCACATTCTAGCTGACAGTCGCCTGCAGTTCTCTCGGTGTGTTCAAGTGCAGCTTTTTATCTCGACGAGAGGGCACGAGAGGCGAACACACAGTTGGCTTTCATCAGCGCTAGTCGTTGGCGTCGGCTTGGTTTGTTCCGGGCTTAAGAGAAAGTTTATTCAGAGGCTACTGCACTGGTCTAACTAAACATTAGTACTACGTACAGTGGAGAAAATAATTATTTGATCCCATGATGATTTTGTGAATTTGCCCACTTGCAAAGAAATGAAGGGTCTAATTTTTATGGTAGGTTTATTTTAACGAATAGATACAGAATAGTCAAAATAGTCAAATAGTACATCTAGAAGGTCAAACACACTAATAGTTTCTGGGATACTGATAACTGGGGTACTGGGATACTGATTTTCATGAGCTGAACTCATAGATCTAAGACCTTTTCTATGTACACAAAAGGCCTATTTCTCTCAAATATTGTTAACAAATCTGTCTAAATCCGTGTTAGTGAGCACTTCTCCTTTGCCGAGATAATCCATCCCTCACAGGTGTGGCAAATGTTCAGTGTTGCATTAACAGCCAATACCTGTGTTTTCAACTGCAGCACTGTATTATACTATTGGTCACAATTGTGACCGTTAACAAATTTACACGTCTTGGGAGCAAAATATATATGTAGGAGTATAATTCTCATAATATATCAGTAGTAGACCCTTTAAAGAATATATGTACTACATATGATTGCTCTATCTGTTAATTAAGATGTTTTACATACTACTTTATGTAGTAGTCTGAGACATCTTCTTCTAGATGTGCAAGCAAGAATTAAACTGATCTGGTCATGTGACCTTTCACACTAGTCAAATGACATTAATAATTTTTAATCTTTTTTTTTTCATTTAAACTTTGAATTTTTCGTTGAATTTTTCAAGTCAATAACAACATTTTTAGAGCTTCCAGAAATAAGAAAAAAGATACAGTCACAATTGTGACCGGTGGGATTAAACAGGTTAATCCTATAGAAAATCTGTGGAGGGAGCTGAAACTTCGAGTTGCAAAGCGACAGCCAAGAAACCTTAAGGATTTAGAAAGGATCTGTAATTGACTAAAATCCCTCCTGAGATATATGCAACCAACTACAAGAAACTTCTTACCTCTGTGGATTTTTTGGTTGGTATTCTGTCTCAGTCCGGTAAAATAAACCTTCTATAAAAATGATTGACCTTCATTTCTTTGTAAGTGGGCAAAATCAGCAGGGGATAAAAATAATTATTCTCCACTGCATGTATTATAAGGGGATTTACATTCAAAGACCCAAAACCAGGTATGATGAATGAAAACCCAGAGTCAGAATGATAATAAATTGAAAAAAGTTTTACTGAAGATAGTTTGTAGTTTCATCACTCTCACAGGATTTTGTGGGCCGCCCCGCTATAGTTACAAAGATCACTACAGTTATACCCTTTCACCAAGGTCTAAAGATATGTCCTTGCTTCAGGTTGAATGATTCTCATTGGCTAAGAAATAGATAAACAGAGAAATTTTCCACACATTAACAGATAGACTGAAGCATATCCCCATTGATTATGCCACTGTACACTCGGACCCTGAAGTTCAGGCATGTCGTGACCTTCAAGGTCATGGATTTTGGTTGCTGGGCACCAGCATGTCCAGAACAAGAATTCAGGCAATCTCCAATAAATGCCAGTGGTGCCTTAACCTGTAACCAAAAAGACTAACCCACACACCGACACACAGCTTTTCCAAGGTTGGATATGGCCAGGCTAACTATAAACAGGAGAGATCATTCTCAAAACATCAAAATAATGCGTCTTTCTCTTAAGGAGAGGACACTTCAATTTAACATAGAAAAGTAAAGCTTTCACTCACTTAGAAATGGTCACTCAAACTATTGGTTCCAATGACCCTTGTGACCTAGTTGTCAGGGTACCCTAGAAAAACAGATGTATTTTATTTTAAACACATTTAAACAAGTCCATAATTCATTTCTGGAAGCCGGGCAAAGGAGCAAACAATGTTACTGCATTCAGATATCAAATACAGACATTACAGAATACATGAAAGAACATTTTAGTACATCACGCTTTTATATCAAAGTAAAATCTCTAAAGGGAAAGTTCACTTTGAAATTAATTTTTGATATGTTTTAGCTTACCTCAAGGGCATCCAAGATTTAGGTGTCTTTGTTTCCACCGTATTTTCAATTTTAACATTTTTCGGTCAAACCGTTGTTGTTCTGTCAGTCATATAATGGAGGTTTAGGGGGTCCACCCTGGGTTCACCTCAAAGAGCATGCACAGAGAAGTCAAAATTAAACATGATTGAACAACTCTTAAAAATGTAAGTACACATTGATGGCCTAGAGTACACGAAACGAGCGGTTTGTGTGAGAAAGCGAAGAGTATATCATTTTTACCTCGTTGCTACCACAGCGATGGCAAACTGATCTGACGGCATGGGCGCTTCGGTCTGCTTGTGATTTCAAGCAAGCGATCCCATATATGACTGACAGACAACAACAGTTTGACTTGAAAAAATTTAAAATACTCTGGAAACAAAGACACCTACATCTTGGATGCACTTGAGGTAAACTAAAACATATCAAAAATTAATTTCATAGTGAACCATCCCTTTAAGCCTAGAGAAGTCAATCAACTCATGTGATATTTAGGAGGAAAAATATTTATTAATACCTTGATTATAATCACCCATTACATATACATTAAAGCATCATTGAATTCCAGAATCTGAATTCCTACAAGAAGGAATCTTGTATCTTTTTTGTTTAAGTCTGATTTGTATTTTACCCATTACAAACTATCAAAAGCTTGTGGTCATACGATTTTTGAAAAGAAGTCTCTTATGCTGCATTTGTCAAAAACACACTAAAATGGTAATATTGTAAAATATGATTACAATTAAATTAGCTTTTCTTTATGTTTAAAATCTGATGTATTCCATTGATTTCAAAGCTGAATTTTCAGCAGTCTTTGCTCTTGTCTTTAGTGTCATAGTTTTAATATGCTTAAGTCGTGACTGACCCCAAACATTTGTACAGTACTGTAGGTTTATTATTGCGAACTTCTCTTGCACA
Source organism: Hybognathus amarus (assembly GCA_030378365.1). Classification (NCBI taxonomy): domain Eukaryota; kingdom Metazoa; phylum Chordata; class Actinopteri; order Cypriniformes; family Leuciscidae; genus Hybognathus; species Hybognathus amarus. Next base: position 46,197 of record JAQIUQ010006645.1, read on the forward strand.
GAGAAGAGGCGGATGATCATTGCTAACCATGGCTTGTGGTTTCGGAAATTTCATGAATTTAGTTTCCCAAGCTCAGTTACATCACATTCTTATTCTGTGTTATACCTTTTACATTACAGTCTCAATCGCATGTGCAGTTTTCTGTTGTTGGTTTTTTAAATTATCATTTTCAACCTTTTTAGATAAATAATATACACTGTTGTTGTAGTGAATATATACTGCACATACACTGTACTAGTGTACTTTACTACCAATGTAGGAATATTCCTGTCTGGTATACTATAAGATGACTAGTGGTAAACTGTTTAGCAAAAATTATAATTTAACTTAATTATTCTAAGTCTTTAAAAATATATAGATTTTGACATCCAAGTACATTTTTATCCATGCAGATGGATACACACACTTGCTGTTATTATACTGACCTCCCTTTGTTCTTTCAGCAGATGATTTGAGAGTCTGATATAAGTGGATGTTCTTTTTTTTTACATATGACCTTTCAGAATGACCTTTTAATGACTAGTAGTTCCTCAATATCGAATACGAGACGTTGGCCTGAAGATGTGTACAGATACAAGAGTACTTGAAAAGGCAACACTAGCAGTAATTGTGAGAATGCACAATATGTATTGGGCAGCTGTTTGAAGTAGTTTAGCTCTGACATTCTGGTGTTTTAAAATCCTTGCACCCCGATCTTGAATACTCGACTCATTCAATCTATCGAGTTCCTGACAGTCACAACGACCAATAAGCACATCTAGTCCCTGCAACTGAACATCAGGCAGTAAGTGCATCTCTCTTCTGTACATAGCTCTGAAGAGTACGGCTGCCTTCCACGAACAGAGGAAAAGTCTGGAGAGAGCACGTGTAAGTGACTTCATCCCTTTTTTCAATTGCTTCTCATCTTTGATCTGACACTTTTGTTGACACTTGTTTTCTCTTTTACTGGTGCAGACTGAGGATTATCTGAAGAGGAAGATCAGGAGTCGGCCAGAGAGGTCAGAACTGGTCAGGATGCACATCCTAGAAGGTTAAGTGTCGCATCATTCTCTTGAATATTAAAACATAGTAATATTAAATGATTACCATATTTATTTATATTTATTTTTTCCTTTTCACAAAATGAACAAAAAAAAAGCCTTTGGAAATGCATCATTACAGTCAATTTTTTTTTTTACAAACTGTTGTGCATCTATAACACTAAACTTTTTTGTTATATTTTGCATTAAATTTCATAAATCTAGTTAACCACTGTAATCAATCTCTTTATTTTATGCTTTTAGAAAGCAAAATGTATATCTTTGTTGTAGTTTCTATTCACCACTATAGAGCTGGTAAGTCCCGCCCTTTCGCTGAACCCCGCTGGACCTCTGAGGTTGAAAAATCGTCAATGCAAGTGAATGAGAGAAAATAATTATTTTCTAATCCCGTTTGAATTTTGTAATGAATGTGAACATATGTTGTCTGTGAATTTTTTTATATAATTTTTAGTGTAAATAATGCTACAATTTAGCGGGTAGAATTTTCATACGGTTAGACTTTTGTGTGAGAGCACTTTGTGGACTACAACTCTGAAATATGTCACCACCACTAGCACATGGATATCCGCTAAACAAACCATTGTTTGAATGGTGACATTTGGGTACAAAACACACAGGCATCTCAATCTAATTCTTTAGATTATCGCACCGTGATTTGTGGAGGGAAATGTGTTCTGCGGTGACGTCACTTGCGACGTGTAGTCTTTCTCGTTATGTCTATTCCACAACTGCTAGCCAAAGAATCATACAATATACTGTCAAACTCGTTACATGAGAAATTATATAAAAAAATTCATAGACAACATATGTTCACATTCATGGCACAATTCAAAGGGATCAGAAAATAATTATTTTCTCTCATTCCCTTGCATTGATGCTTTTTCAAACTAGAGGTCCACTTGGAGTTTTACGCATGGGCGGGACTTACCAGCTCTATAAGTTTGCCCAACTATGACAACTTCTGCTTCTGAGCACCCCAGAGTTTTGTAAAAAGGCCCATAGCCATTATATCATCTTGACCTATTCAGGAGTGAAGGAGCTGTCTGTAACTTCTATATTCTTTTTTTATTATTTCCCTTTCTGATACTATAAAAACAGGTAGCTGTTCAATATGCAAAAAATACTAATTGAGTCAGTGGACTCTCAGAAGGGAATTTAGGTGGTATTTACATAGAAGGAAGTGATTCAGTTGTTAATGGTTAAATTTGTTTCGCCCACAGAGACCTCAGCCGAGCCCTCACTGCAGGCCAGAAGCAGCTGAAGCTGAAGAGAGCTTCGATTGGCAGACGATCTCAATGATAAGATCTCTCACCGCCTGGTCAATTCGAAAGCTCATCCACAAGAACATCCTCCCTGTGCATTCGCTCATTGGTTAGTCTGTAAACAGTGTTTATGTTGCATGCACTATTACAGCAATGTCAGCTTTGTTGTGTTGCGTTTAAGCATTATAAGCATTTTCTCCACAAATGGAAGCTGATGCAAATCTATTATTTGCAAATTTGACAAAAGCAGGAAACTTGAACTACATTTCTTGTCAATAACATCCCTTTCATTTAAATTGAGGGACCGCCAGGACGAATGTCAGTGCGCGTTATCAGTCAGCAGTTTTCAACACGTTTTTTGTGTTCACACCCAAGTGATTTTAGCTGACGATGAGCCGAGTGAACATGCAAATTCATTCCTGACATTAGATGGCGCCAATTGCTCTCAAACTAAAACTAAAAAAATGAAACGCTTCTGACGCGATGCGTTTTACGAACACTCACATTGGCGCCCTTTGTTTAGTCACGAGGCGTAACCGTCGCGAGAACGCGTGCGAAATTCATCCGGTGTGACCAGGCCTTAACAGTTAGTGAACTTAAGTGAACAAAACAATTGTCAATTTGTTCACTTAAAAAATTCGCTCATATTGATTAATTCGCAAACCAAATATCAAATCTAAGTTTAGTTTTACTATCATTCATTCCTTAAGTGTGTCTATGCACATATCTGACAACTAATTTCTTGTGTATAATCAGGTACCGAGTCTCCAAAGGGTGAGAGCTCCTCATTGGATGAGGACAGTAGTGATGCGCTGCCACCACGATCCCCAGTGCAGTCAGGAACTCTCCATTTGGGTCTTGCTCCTCAACACTCCCCCTCTGAAATGCTGAATATGAATGGAGACCTCTCACCATCTCAGGTATATTCTTGCTTCAGTTGTTCAATATGAGATGAATGGAATATTGATTTAGTCCTTTCAGTAAGCTAAACTTCTGTACACTTAAAGGGACAGTTCACCCATGATTGTCATCATGTATGACTTTTTCTTCTCTGGAACACAAAAACAGAAATTTAGCAGAATGGTCAAGGCTATTTTTTACATTTGGATTGGTCCTTTAAATTTTCTAATCATTCACAAAGGAACATATGCAGAGTTGAGGACAATGTAATGCTTTTATGTTCACATAACGTATTTAACCAGTTTATATACGAAGTTCCTCACTCAGGCCCCACCTCCTTCACTCGTTGCTTCCTGATGCCTCTCCACCACAGAATCTAACCAGTGAATTTACCATAACAAACTCTTCCCGTCCACCGACGGGAACATACAAAGGTAAAGCAAAAGCCTTTAAACCTATCATCAGTTCTATTATTCAGTCTAAACCAATTTCATCACTAATGCTTCTCTTTTTGTTCCTTTACTTTTTCTCACCACAAGCAGCTGTCTAAGTCCAGCACAGATCGAATCTCCCATCGATCAAAGAAAGCCAAAGATAACAAGCCCAAAGTGAAGAAACTCAAATATCACCAGTATATCCTGCACCTGACCAGAAGAACGACCGGGAGCCGCGTCGCCTCAGCTGGACTCTTCGTACGCCAAGACCCTCCACCAGCAGCAGCTTTTCCTTCAGCTTCAGATCATCAACCAGCAACAGCAGCACTACAACTACCACACTATCTTACCTGCCCCTCCCGAGTGTGAGTATAACCACACATGATATGGATTCATTCTAACTCATGACAGAAATACATTGAAAGCGGTAATATTACAAACTTTTATTTTTTTCTTTTATTGCAACCAAATACCAAAAAAAGCTGAATTTTATTACTCTAGTCTTACTTGAGTAATAAAACTATTACTCTAGTAATAGTCTTTTTCTATTACTCTTGTAAAAGACTATTAGTCGAATCAATTAATCAAACTTTATTACAGACTAAAAAAAGAAAATCAGAAAATACATTAAACAACATACACAACCCATACCCATCTTACTCTAGCTATTACTCTAGTCTTCAGTGTCACTGTGATCCTTGAGATCTTTATTTATTATTAATGTTTAAAACAGTTCTGCATATTTAAATTTTTGAGTAAATAGTGATAATTTTTTCAGATTCAATTGATTAATAGAAAGTTCAAAAGAACAGCATTTATTTGAAATAGAAATATAGTGTAACATTTTAAATGTCTTTACTGTTGTGTTTGATCAATTTATTGTATCCTTGCTGCATTAAATTATGAATTTAATAAAATAAATTATAATCTACAAAAATCTTACTGACCTTTAATATTTTAACAGGTTTATGTCTGCTAGAGCAGTGGTTCTCAACCCAACCCAAAAATGGGTCACAGATCTGTTTTGATTCACAAAACATTCCAATTTATATGCAAATAATAAAAAGTTTAATCATGCATAATTATGATAACAATGTAAACAGACAAACCTTTGCAAGATAAAACAAAATGTGATCCAGAAAACATTAAATGCAGGTGAAGCAAAGCCTCCATCTTAAGTGTAGACACAACTAACTTATTTAACTATAATACCCAAATAAATCTGTTCAATTCCAGACTTCCTGCTGAAAAACAGCAACCATCTACCAATGTGGGCCCCTCCCTTCCCAGACTATTTCACATCCTCGACAGTCTCCTCCAATCAGAATGGGCCCAATCGTCAGACCCAGCCTACAGCAGGAGGAGCTAAGCCCAGCACTTTACCCCCAAATTTGGATGAATTCAAAGTGGGTAACAGTTGTAATTAATTTACTCATACTAAAGCAATAACAGTGACCACATAATTTCTTGGGTGATTTTGGTTCCAGAAGTGTTTTTCCTACTTACTTTGTCTGTAGTGCTTTAAAAAAATCTTAATATAGATTTTATGAAGAGGTCAGATTTGATCATGAACCAAAACAATATTAAAATATTAGTCACAATATTAGAACCATTGGAGAATATGATACTTCGACTGTTGCGCACTACTGTGGATATTTTGAAACTGAACTGATTAATCTCGCTTTCAGGTTGCAGAACTTAAACAAGAGCTCAAACTGAGGGGGTCTGACAGTGTCTGGAACTAAGAACGATCTCATTGAACGACTGAAGAACTACCAGGAGCAGAACAATGGATCATCAGCCGCAGGAGCTGCAGCTATGAAAACTGTGCCCGCTCAGTTACCGCAGGTGTCAGTTCAGTCATCTGGTGCCGTCCCACATCAAAACCCGAAGACGCGTGCTCCAGTGTCTGCCTTTTCCTTAGCGGCTACCACTAGGCTCCACAGCACAACTCCACCACAAATCATGCGCTTCAGCAGCACTAGCTCCTCCTCCTGTATCTCCTACTCCCTCCGACTCGCTCTCTGGCTGGATTCTGAGTCCAGATGAGACCAAGCTGCAATGGGGATGTGTTTGGAGAAATGGTAGGTCTGTGTGTTTGAAGATGAACAGCAGTAATGGTTTAAAGAAAATTAGGGATGCAAAATACATCGGTACTATTTTTTTAATTAATTGGCATCAGCTTCATGCTCATTTCCCCTATTTCCATTTAGATTAACTGGTAAGACTTTACGATAAGTTTATTCACACACTTAAATTTAACCTTTAAAGTTTTACAAACTTATTTTATTATTACGTTCAGTTTTACATCCCTATTATTTAATTTGTACTGGGTTTTTTTACTCGAATTAGAGATTTTTAACCCAAGAAATATTTATATCATCAGTGATAAGCAAAGTTTTTCTCAAATTCCAAAAATTAAGAACTTGGGGAACACTTTATTTTACAGTGTCCTTGTTACATATGTTACATGTACTTACCATAGTAATAAGAGTAAATAATGCATAATTACATGCAACTAACCTCTCAACCAAATCCTAATCCAACCCTTACCCTATAGTAAGTACATGTAGTTGCTTATTATTACTCAGTACTTTAATGTATAATTACACAAACAATGACACCTTAAAAGGGCACCTATTATGCCCTTTTTTACAAGATGTAATATTGGTCTTGGGTGTCCCCAGAATGTATTTGTGAAGTTTCAGCTCAAAATACCCCAAGTTAATTTATTATAACCATTTGAAAATGTCATTTTTGAGGCCTGTTTTGAAATGAGCTGTTTTGGTGTATACAACCTTAAATGCAAATGAGCTGCATATCCCCACCCTGCCTTTGGATGAGGGCGTCACTCTGCACACCTATGGCAGTCGGTAAGCAGAAGGGCTGAGAGAGTGAGAGACCTGCTGTTTTGAATGTCATTCAGCCGTACATGTTTGAATCAGAATATATAAATAGTCTCTGATCAGACCCAGATGACGAAGAGACTTGGGAAGAATAATCACAAATGAGAATTGACCAGTATGTCGGGTATGGCTATTTGATACCTTTATGTACTTATAGAGTTGTAATCGCGTCCCCTTAGAAATTATGGATGTGCAACACACACACAGACACATACAAACACAAACGTTGCCACAATTTTTTTAAACTACATACACATTCTGTGATAAAGTTTGCTACGTACAAGCGAAATTACATTTATGCGAGGGACCTGTGGCGTCATGTTTACTTGTCATACAGATGCTTCTGTGGCAAATGTGAGAAGATGGCTAACTTACAGAACAAGAAAATATGTGCAGTTTTAATACAATATCTTTAAAAATATATATATTTATAAACGTGTGGTTACACACTATACAAACAAGGTTTAGATTGTATACACAGACATCCTACGATGACGACAACAACTTTAGACACATTCGAACTGAAATGACTATTTGCCCAAAAATCATAAAATACACTTACTGTTACTGGAGGTGTAGCTGGATCGCAAACAGTAGGCGACGATACACACTTTGAAGCAAGACCTGCTTTCAATTGACCCTCGTTCACAAAACAGTCCGTCAGAAAATGATACTTATTTACGAAGGAAAGGCGCCACTTAAACTTCCAAAATACAATACATCCACTCTGTTTTCAGTGGCTCTGATGTCGGAAATAATTGAAAACTACTTATGTATGTCATTATTACATCCCATCCCACAACATAACACTTATGATTCTAGGAGACATAACCGGCTGTCATTGAAACATTGGAGGATGGTGTACAGATCACCGAAGGCGGGGTCTATGCCACAACCACACTGTCAATCAAACCCCTTTCTCAATTCTACGTCACAAAGCGCCGAATCTTAGAACAGCTCGTTATTAGACGGTGCATATTATTTATTGAGATTGTAAAAAAAAAACACTGGGTGGATTTGTATCATTCTAGGGTGATTTTGCTCACACACTGCCAACACACGTTTACGTTCAAATACCATGTAAAAGTGAATTTTCTATAATAGGTGCCCTTTAAAATGAAGTGTAACCAGAACTGTTTCTCCCTTAACAGGTTAGCTCACCTCTCACACAGCTCAGCCTGCACCCGTCTCCAGACCACCGGTCTCCAATAAAAGAGGAGTCTCTCGGACAGATGCAGGCATCCTGCAGCCTTCTCGCCCGGGTCTGCTTCCAGTCTCACAGCGTCAGGATCCAGGTCCAGTGGCAGCATCAGGAACTGCAGTGCTTTCTCTGGACAAAGACCAAATGCTTCAGGAGAAGGACAAGCAGATCGAGGAGTTGACGCGCATGCTCAGACAGAAGCAGAGGCTGGTGGAGACCCTGCGCTCTCAGCTGGAGCAGGGTAAGCGCGGATCAGCTGCAGAGGTCACAGACAACGTGGGCAATGCTGAAATACCTTTGCTGTCTAACGGACTGGAAGTGAGGGTGAAGGAAGAGGTCAAGGAGGAGATGGACACATCAGAGGACCTGCAGAAGCAAGGCCAGCCCCTAAAAAAGATCCAGACGCAGTGTTCGCAGCAGACTCTGCTCAAGCTGCAGCAGATTCACCGGCTGCAGGTGCAGCAGCAGCAAATGCTCGTGGACCTACCAAACATACAGACCACACAGTTACTGCAACAGCAAAAACAGCAACAGCAAAGCGACCCACAGAAACTGCAGCAAGAGCAAGGAAAGACACGGGTGTTGCAGCTGCATAAGCAGCAGAAGGCGCAGTTATTGCAGCAGCAGAAGGCGCAGTTACTGCAGCAGCAGAAGGTGAAGTTACTACAGAAGGCACAGTTACAACAGCAGCAGAAGACTCAATTGCAGCAGCAAAAGAAGACAGTATTACTGCAACAGCAGCAGCAACAAAAGTTACAGCAGCTCATCATTCAGCAGAGCCAACAAAAGCAGCTACAAACCAATCAGAAGCAGCAGCAGACGCCACAAAATCAGCAGTTACAGACACCACAGGTCAGCCACATTTCCAGGTTTTGTTGTGCATTTTGTTTTTATCATCATTTTCACGTTTATTTTAATTTAATTTTTTACAGGTTTCACAGGTGTTTGTCAATCAGCCATCTGGTACTCAAATTACTACGTCTTTCCCACTGGATCTCCTGAAAGCTCACTCCACACCTACGCTAGTCACTGACAGCAATGGCAATCGTTATCTGATTGCACTCACCAGTAATAGTGTGGAAAGCCTGACTGGAAAGTCTCCTCAGAGCAAATCTAATGGACGGATTACGCTACAGGTGACTAAACAACATTAAGATTTTAACAATTTCATTCATATATAGAGGGAATGCATTGACGTCACTTTCACGCCGGAACAACCCCCTCAGCCTGACTGAGTGGCAAAAGATCTGCTGCGTGACTGGATTTAATAGGGGAAACTGCGAAAATGCGACTAAAACAAACAATTTGATCAATTTAAACTAAATGTTGGACTCAATATAGTGTTCCTTACAACTTACTAAAGATCGTGATCCATGGATATTGACATACAGCCAGGAATCGTGTTGCCTGACATTTATTTCGACGCCAGGGAAATAAAAGCAATATAGATGGTAAACATAAAGCAAATTTGCCTGTGAATGCTTTATATAAATACAATATAGGTAGGTCTAAATCTGAGTGATCACTTATATCAGTGTTATATATAGCCTATTTATCATCATATCATCCAGCCATAAAACTTTATAGTTTTTTATTATCCAGTGTTTATTAAAAAACCATCCAATAATGCAGAATATGGAATGATAAATATTTAAATTGATGAGTTGTTAATATATATATAACAATACAAAATATATGGGTATGGTTTTACAGCTAAATTCAGCACATTGACACAAAATGAAAACTACAAATCCACCTTTCGCTGACTGGAGTCCAGTTGTTTCTGTGAATTGCAGTGATCCATTTGCTCCTCTTTCTATAGCAGTCTGTAAAAATATACATCTGATATTTTTGTCAAATCTGCTTGTCCAGTCAATCGCAAAGCTCTTTCCCACTTTATATGTGTTGTGTTTGTATTTCGCGACATTCACGCTGAACACATATACAGCCGCTCAGTCTTTTTGCCACTCACTGTGAGGAACTGCAGGCCGACGGTGACGTCACGCGCATTCCCTCTATTATTTTAAAATGCAATTTTATTCCTGTGATGCAAAGCTGAATTTTCATGAGAAATCATATATGATGTATAATAATATTTGGTGCTCAATAAACGTATTATTTCCTAATGTGTAATGATAATCCTTGGTTTGTTATGTTTCAGAGATTGCAGTCAACCCCTAGCAAGCTCCCTAGCCAGTCATCTGCTGATTTGGCTAGTTCTGCCAACCAATCACAAGCTGTCAAAGCGCCCGTCCCCAAAGTATGTGCATATAACAATGTGGATGTGCCTACTCAAACCTGTTACAGCTCTAAAGAATAGCATTTGCACGATATGGAGATCTCTCTGACAACTTAAACTGTGAAGTCTTTAAAGAGGCATGAAACAACAAGATGTGTTTTAGAATACAGTCGAACCAAAAATTATTCAGACACCAGATATAATTTTAGACAGGGCACTATAGTTCATTTATGTAGGTTAGGATAGCAAAATAAAGTAAACTGTTTCTACTTATACCAAAAAAATCTTCATACAGTGGTCTACCAGAAATATTTCTAAACAAATTGGGACCAAAAATGATTCATACACTTTGACCTGACTAATGCTAATGCGTTATGCGAACTTTTTTACACCATAGACTGAAAAGAAATAAGCATTGCTTGGTAATTTTTTTGACCTTAATTAATATCTAATTGTGTACTTAAATTGAACAGCTGACAGATATTCAATCTGATTCATTTGTGAGACAGTCTTAACAGAAGGATGGCCAAAACCATTGAAGTGTCAACTGATTTGATAACTCGAGTTCTTGTCATATCTTATTACCATTTTCTAAACTATAGCGAAAAACTGTGAGAAATGTTAAAGGTGTCTAAATAATTTTTTGGTTTGACTGTATGTACAGATAGTGTATGATGAAAGCCAATGATAAGCACGTTTTCAACTTATAAGGGGAAGTTAGTTAATTAAAGCTACACTGTGTGACTCTTTTAGTTTATTCTTAGCTAAAAACACTTGGCTCTTTCAAAAATATGTGCTCATTAATGTATATTTACTTCGTTCTAGTAATAAAGTATTTTTGTGAGTGTATAATATGCCATTGAAAATAATACACACGGGTAAGGGGTTCTAATGTCGGTCGCCATGTTGCCCCTCCATCTTGAAAGTACATTAGCCAAAGAGGGACATACCCGTTAATTCAAGCTTTGCGCTTTTGCGTTTACGTTTGAGTTAACACTCATGGACGAGGTCAAACTGGAAGCCATGTTAATCTTGGACTACATTGGCCACCGTAGGAGTTAAAACGAAATTCGGAATTGAGAGGAACAGAAACTAATATTCAATGGATGGTCGTATACCTATTCACCGCTAGATGAGGGGAAAAATCACACAGTGTAGCTTTAAGTAAATTTCTTTGACTATTCTTATTTGAAATCAACATAGTGAACATTGCATGAATTTGAATGAGATGCATTTACACCAGATTTTTAACCACATATGCCACCTCAGTATAATTGAGACTGGGGCTTTTTCAGCCATTCAAAATCATCGGCATGGTCCAAAAAGACAAAGGAGTTACTTGTTTACCATGACACTTTAACAAAACTTGTAAAATATTTATGTAACATGCATGAGTTTCCAAAGTTGTTGACGGTTATAGACCCGTGGATCAACATCACAGAATAACAGGCTCGAATGTACATTCAAAATTGCAGATATGAAATGACCTGTGGGCATTTGTGGATTGCATTGAGAGCTAACAAAACATTGTATATGAGTTACAATTATGGTACTTAGGAGGATATAATGGGCTAGGCTGCATATAGTTGTGCTTTATCTCCTCTCTGCTGCTGACTCATGCTGAAATCTCCCATTTCCAGGTTCAGAAAGAAGGGCTCCACTTGGAAACCACAAGTGTTCAGGAGTCTAGCCAGCCAGTGTCTGCCACATCGAGCTTTGAGCCCTTCTTCTGTGAGGAATCTAACCCACTGAACAAACCCCGCTTCACCCCGTTCATTTAAGGTATCACACATGCATCATCTATACTCATAATACTCATGCTTTAGTTTTGTTCCCTTTCATCTCCTTCTTTGCTAAAGCTTGCATTTCTTTTTCCATTTTCCTCTACCCATCATGTCCATCTGTTTAGGAGGACATTTGCCCAACATTTGATCAACATACTTTGTTCACCCCTTCCTCCCTAAGCCGAACAATCACCCCCCTCAGCGTTTTAAAGTATGGCCTTCACTCACATTCTTACTTTGTTCCTTTTCTTTTTTTCTCCTTCATTCTTTTCATCTTCTTTTTCTGTTTCCACTGTTTTTCTTATAGTAACATTGGTGATTATTCTTTTCACAGGATAATGTCTCTAACAACCAGCAAATAGATGATTTGTTCGATATCCTGATCAAGAGTGGAGGTAAAATAGTTTTTTTTAAGTCATTTTTTTAAGAAATTAACTTTAATTTGCAAGGATGCTTTAAATATATGGAAAATGACTGTGCTTTATAACATTTCTATTTCAAATAAATTAGGGATGCACCAGATATGATAATTTTGGCCCAGACCGATAATCGATATTTGTTTAAATTTGAAAGCTGATAACCGATATATTGGCCGATAAATCTAAATCCAAATTTTTAGACAATTTTTGAGAGCCGAATTAAAAAAGTCTTCTCATTAAAAGTCAAGATACAAACACAATTATGATGTTCTTATTTTAATGTTGTGTAGCCAATATGACAGACTTGCGCTGCACATTTTGCACTTTAACTGGATTTTCCTTTTTTAAAGTGATTTCAATCATATTTAAAAGTAATCATGTTGAATAGCGCTTCAGCTGAAGGAAGTAATACATTATTTATCGGCTTTAGATATCGGCTAAATGTTCTTGTTGGGCCGAGAACGATAACATTCAAAATGATCATTTATCGGCCGATACCGATAAAGTGGCCGATATATCATGCATCCCTAAAATAAATTGTTCTTTTAATCTTTCTATTCATCGAAGAATCCTGAAAAAAGTATCATGGTTTACACACAAAAAAATTAAACTGTTTTTAACATTGATAATCATAAGAGAATGATTTTTGAGCACCAAATTAGATATATTAGAATGATTTCTGTAGGATCATGTGACACTGAAGACTGCTGCCATCACAGGAAAAATTACATTTTAAAATATATTCAAATTGTAATAATATTTCTGAAAACAACTATTTTTACTGTTTTTTTTACTGTATGATCAAATAAATGCAGCATTGGTGAACATAAGAGACTTCTTAAAAAATAATAATAATAAATCCATCTTTTTTCCACATTGCAGAAATTTCATCTGGATTTAAAGCCAGTCAGAGACCCCTCTCTGTCCGAACCTTCACTCCAGCCCACCCACTCCATCCCCACCTCCTCCCCTCCACCTCTCACCACCCACACATCAGCCCCAACCCTGTTCCCGCTCCTTCCCAGCAGCTCCCAGACGCCCTCGGACAGGCCTTGCTCTAGAACTGTCCACCTCGAGGACTTCCTGGAGAGCACCACCAGTGCTCCTCTCCTGGGAGTGGAGCCGACGGCCCATTGACGTTGATCGATGACCTACACAATCAAATGCTGAGCACTTACAGTATTCTGGACTCATCCCCAATCTCCAATGGACACCAGTGCACATGAGCTTCTCACCCCACCCGGCCAACCTGGACTTTGAAGACCCCAACCCTGGCATGGCATGGATTGGCTGAGCATACCCGGGGTAGGAGGGGGCAGTAATTGTAACGGCGGGGTATGGTCCCTTGCCCCTCTCAGCTCGCACACCCCACCAAGTGTATTTTTCTGCAGACTTTTTGGACAGTTCAGATCTGCAGATCCACTGGGACTCATGTTTGTAGCTTTTGGTCTTAATTGCTTGATGACACACATTCTAGCACCTTCAACCTTACTGTGTATAGCAAACTGTGCACAAAACACTCCATTCGCACATATGCTGTTTCTTATGCTGAAATTTGTTTCTTCATATTCCTGTGCCGAATGGTATTTAAACGGTTCCTGTGTCTGCAGTAGGTCCTCTTAAGCACTGAATTTTAAGTTCTCATTTACTGCATTATGCTCTAAATGCATCCACATGGCACTGTTGCCCTTGCCAACGGAGAGACCAATCTGGACCCTTACACCAACTTCTCACACCTTCAACAGTGCAATTTAACCCATACTTTGGTTTAGCTATTAGACCAGTTGTCCATGCTGGTTAGGCTAATTTTTCACTTTAAGCACACCAGTTAGTACAAACTTCTACTTACTCTTTGGCACCATTATAGTGTTGCTTCTGCCCATTTCAATAAAGTTATGACCTCATGACCATTATATAAGGCTATTTCTGCTCCACAGGTTTCACACAGTCATTGGCATCGACAAACTGAATGGAGGAAAAATATGAGATATCATAGATCTCCTTGATTTTGAACCCTTTTGGCATGTTAGTTCTTCCAATATTGCACTTAAGCTGACCTGAACTGGTGCTCTAGTGTACACGACCCAATTTAATGGGCTCTGCAGGGAACCAGGTTTGGTGACGTTCACCAGATCTCTATGCATTGCTGTACTTTAGGATCATGTATTGATGAAACCTTTGTTCTTTTTCCTCTGATTGTGTAGCGATTCGCTGGTGGAGGTCAGGGCTGGGGTTCAGGTTTCGTTTCAGAGTACTTGGAACTTCTTGTTTTTTAAAAAGGAAAAAAAATAAAAGGAAAAAAATGCAGTGTGTAGTGTGTTGTATTTTTGTTTTAAACTTACTCGCATATACACGGCACATTCACTCACAATGGACATTTCTTATTCTGCTATTGAAGCAAAAGGGGTTTTAACAGTATTTTGATGTCTTCAAAATTATATTGAAAATAAAAACCTGAAAATTCAGCTAGAGTGGAACTTATGGGTGCCAACAAGGTATATATAATGATAGCGAATGATTTTACTTTTAATTTTACACTTGCGTTTGGCAGATGCTCTGGATAAAAGCGACTTTCATTGCTTTTAACGTAAATGCTAGCTTTTCTATTACTTAGTTCTTGGATTCTCTGGGAGTCAACCCCACATGACAATGCCCAACCTTTTAAGGCTTCAGGAAAATGTGAGTATCCAGATTTTATCATAAGACTGTTTAATTTTTTTTTATCGAATATGCAGTTATAATATTAAATATGTCTGTAAAATCAGATCATAAAAATCACTAAGAATTATTGAACACCAATGAGCTGCTGTGAGGAGAATTGAGATTTCTGTTATGAGGGGAAAGGCTGGGAACAGACTGGATTAGGCTACAGTGTTAAAGGAACACTCTGATTTTTTGGGACTTTAGCCAAATACTGGATGTAAATGGTTGCAACTAGCATACTAATCCAAATAAGTGACAAAATAACACAAGCTATTTACATGTTGTGATATGTATAGTCACAGTAGTGTACAAATAACAAGGTCATATGAAGACACAGACATCTTTTAACCATATAAATACTGGGAACTATATTTCTGAAGGCGAAGCACTGCTACTTGGGCGGATTGATTACCGCAGCACTCGAGACGCACCGTGATGAGGAGCAGAGAGTTCGCTCAGAATTGGATTAATGAAGTCAGCAATTACTAGATAGATAAAGCATAGTTTATCATGGGTGTTCGCTTCTATTGTATGAGCTGTGGCAATAAACAGGGTAGACTAGGTAATACCATGATGTTTCATTGAATTCCAACCAAAAATGCATCCTGATTAATAAATATCACAGAACATGAATAACGAATTTATTATTTCAAAGAATCAACATATTTTAAATGCAGTTTATTAGCTGAACCATGTATTCAACAGCATATAAGTACAGTATAATTGCATTACAATAGGCAAGAATAAGGGAAAGTAATAGCACAAGGAACATGTTTTTTTGCACAATAAACCCACAAACAGTATTATACAAATTCTGATTCATCAAGCTAAAGGCTACAGTCCTGAGTTTACCTCTAGCTCCCATTCATTTGTTACTGGGGTGATAGAGCGCATAATGGCACTGTTCTAATGGCACCAAGTAGCAGTGCTTCGCCTTCCAGAGAATATAATGGCCAGTATTTATATGGTTAAAATATGTCTGTGTCTCATGTGACTTTGTTTTTTGTACTCTCTGTGACTATACAAATCACATAGGTAACGCTTCCTTTTACAGTACAGTACTACAGTGTACTTACAGTGTACCTTACCTAGAAAGTACTGGCTAAAATAAGGTAAGTAGGCCTACATGGAACAGGGTAGGTTCAGGGGTAGGTTTGGGGTTAGTACTAGTTATTACCCAGTAATTGTAGTTACTAAAATAAGTACATAGTATTTACATCAGTAACTGGGCTGTAAAAGGAAGCGTTACCATCACAGTCATGTAAATAGGAAAACGTTTGCTTCATCTTTGTCACTTATTTGGATTAAGTATGCTAGCTGCAACCATTTACATTCAGTCGTTGTGCTAAGCTAGGATAGCGTGGGTGTGTCAAACAGACTTATAGCACGCACGGAGATGAAAAAAGGTATGTATGGACTTATCTAACTCTGGGCGATAAGGTGAATAGGCTAAAGTCCAGAAAAGTCAGAGTGTTCCTTTAAAGGGACATTTAGGCAACTCACCCTTATTTCTAAAGGATTTGTTGAGGACTGACCCGAATATTGAATGGTGACTTAGACGGTCACCATTCAATATTCACGGCATATTTTTTCCCCATAAGCCTACTCAATTGGCTTTATGCACAGCTGCACTATTTCCTGAACTTCAGCCAGCTCCTTTGTTTCCTGTCTGCCATTATTGGACAAACTGATTAATCCAGGTGTGTCTGATTATTGTTGCTGTACCTACTGAGGTCAGGCACACCTGAATTAATCAGTTTGTCCAATAACGGAAGACAGGAAACAAAGAGCTGGCTGAAGTTCAGGAAATAGTGTAGCTGTGCATGAATTAAATTGAATGGCGATGTCATAAAGAGTTCCACGAAACGGAAGAAAGAAACTCGTGTAGATTTGAGAAGGTGATAAAATGAGAGATATTTTGGGATATCAATTATCCTTGGAACATAAATATTTTCAATGACTTACAAACATAAGTGCGTGTGCCCAATAAAACAGTATACTTTTTGAAGTAATGTTTTATTGATAAAACGACAGAGAATTCTGTGATGCACTGTGCGGTATCGCCAAAAGAGGGCGCAAGACATCTATCACAGTAAAGCTATAGACCTTATGCACCAGAGAAACGTGGGCGCCGTCATCTTTAGAATACTGTCTTTGAACTTCCGGTTTCACGGCCTGACCTGTATATTCTATGGCATTGCTGTTGAGGAGTCATTAGCTGGTGAAGTGGATCATTATTGTAGAGTTAACAAAAGTTATCATGAGCATTGTAATGTTTATCATAAGCATTGTAAAGCAGATGTCTTAACAAAATGTCGACCGGGAATTTTTTTAAGAGAAGTTTATTCATACCTATGCGAAGTCAAGAACAACGAGCGTAGCGCTGAAAAGACGCGGAACTACATAAGGTCATATCCCAGATTTTTCCCTAAGTGACAAGTGGTGCTGTGTGAGCAAATGTGATTTCCTGCTTTCTGCCTTGCAAACCACTGAACTGAAACTTAACTGCATCTGCATGGTGAGTGGTAAGTAAAGTAAAGGTAAGGTAAGAATATACCTAGTAAATTAAACCAAACCAAAATCCTCAAAAAACAAAACAAAAAAAATCATTTTGACGTCTGACAAATTTTATTTTGAAAAGAGACATTGTTTGAAGTACAAATCTACACTTGTTTTACTGTCAAATTAATCTGATAATGTCGATTTACAATTTCATGCATTATTTTTCGTGTTATTGTTTGTTTTATTTAACTCATATTTAGTCAAAATGTGAATATAAAACCCTATTTATAAAAAGATTTCAGCTTGTCATTCCAGTTTTGGTTTCTCTCAATTGTTGTTCAAAGCCCTTACTGAGTTCATTAACATACCACATTTTTTACACAGTGCGTTACAATACAGGCATTATCAATGTAACAGATACAAACACCCCTATTTCTGATATCTTTAAACGTTTCTGAACAAAGTGTCTGTGTAGTTCAGTTTTAAATATACTAAATAATCTTAAACACAATTCTTACATAATTAAAATAATACAATTAATGTACATGAATACAGAAATTTATTTCATATGCTTAAATATGAAAACAGAAAGAATATCTGGCTTGAATAAAAAGAAAGCACGACACAGTACCGAAACAGATAGGTAGCACTTATAAGTAGCCTACATAATATTTGAATTAAATACTATCAACATTTAAGAAACATCACACAAGCAAGTGCTGTTGATCTGTATATCAGCACATCTGATTGGCTGTAGGCACAAGGCCACAGGTTATCACAGGCGTGCTGATATCCAGACTGTGAGTGTGGTATTGCTTTTATACGACAGTTCAATTAACAAGTAATCTGTTAATCAGTAAACAGTGATTTTCCCTCCCCACTCAATGCTTTCTGTAATCACTCTGGGTTTTTCATTTTTCAATCAGGCTAGTGGGGGTTTTTAGCATATCAGAATCTGAATTTAAATCTCCTGATTACACTGCAGATGTTTATGCAACACAATTAGATTAGATTCTGAAGTAACAGACTTTTCCCCATCAGACTTGCTGTGGTATTAAAGTAGATCTTGTTAATTTTTTTTTTGTCAGATACATTGTTGCCTATCTGAGGTACAAGTTCTGGAATTTCACTCCACTAATCCAATTAAAAGGAGGGACACGTGAATAAAAGGTAAACAGTGCAAGGCTTGCCTACAAGTGCTTGTTAGATCTTGATTTCAAGGATGGTTAATTCACTAGAGCTGATATTTTTGCCATTGCATAGCTTGTTTTACAAGAATCATGTCCTTCATTCCCAGTTCTAAGATCCAGGGCCCGTAGTCATAAAAAAATCTTAATGCAAAGAGTAGCTCCTAGTGACAAAATTCTAAGAAAATTTGTAGAAATGTGGTCGTTTACTCTTAAAATTAAATAAAAAATCCTAGTAAAGAAAAAAGTAATTCAGAAAGCACCCTTAAAAGAGGTCTTAAGGTCAAATTTGTTAGGAGTCCGGACGAGGACTTTTAAGAGGCTTGAGAGTTTCTTTAGCGCGGAGAAGAAAATGACAGAAAGATGAAGAGGGAGAAAAAATGTGTTGCAGACAATGGATGACAGTGAGTTATGACTAGATGTGAGATCACTAAGCAATAGATTAGATCGTGCAGGATTAGATCTTATAGAGACACGCTAACATCTCAGACAGTGCAGAAATGCCATAGCACCATAAATTAAAGTAATCAATACTTTAAAGATATTTGGCAACTGGGAAAATGCAACAATGCAGCAGTGATGATTTGGGTCTGTCACAACCTTCTGTGAGCAGTGATCACACAAACATCACAGCACTTTCAGAACCTCTTATTGTCTCGCAGTTCATTCCCTTTCCACTGGGGGACCCTATACTTAAAATCTCTCTTTTTTTTCCTTCTTGGACAGCCAACCAATCACAGTCTTCAAAAGATTGTGTCATACATAACAACGGGGTCAGCCCCGCCTCCTCACTAAGATGAAAGTTTTTGTCTTTTCCTTGCTCAGAGTTGCTCTCAGATTGGTCCCAAATTGCTCTTAAGCTAAAACTCCTACGTAGAAGTTTTTAAGCTAAATTAGGAGTTTTCTGAGAGGATTCTTAGAATCTTTAAGAATACGGGCCCAGATCATTACTCCGAGCTGCTGGCATCATTTCTTGAGCCTCACACCATGAGGCAGTCAGCCTTGGTCAACTAAAAGGTGAACTACTCTGTGTGACATTAAGGCGGACTCTACATAGGCGGTCTTAATTCTTTTAAGCAATCAAAAGATAAAAACAGGAAGATAAGATGAAGTTGGATGTTGGATGATGTCTTCACTCCATGACTGGAGTGATTTGAATGTGCAGACTCATAAAACAATTTCTCTCTAAAATTCCACAAAAAATGTATCTAAGAAAGAGTCAAAAGCCTTTGGGAGCAGCATTCCAGAATGTAGTGCAGTTACGCTTTGGGAGGCCAGAGTTTGAGTCCTGGCTTGTGGTTCCTTCCTCGAATCCCATCCCACTTGTCTTTCTGTTAAGTTGTGTCCCAATAAAGACAAAAATGCTAAATTAAACCTTTTAAAAAAGATTGGAAAAGGAAATGCAGTTTTTAGCTTTACATGAATGTCTTTTCCAGTATAAACATGTTTCATGGTGCCTTTTCAGAATTGTTGTCAAGTTTCCATCACCATTGAGAATTTCACGTGGTTCTTTTCTACAAAGTAGGAAACCCACTGAAACGAGATTATTGTCTTTGTGGTTTTTCTCAACTTCATTCTCCTAAAACAAATTAATGATTTAATGAGTGACTTTCTTACAACGATGCTTCCCATGCCAGAGAGGAAGACGGTGAAATTTAGTAACTCAAAAAACCTTTTTTCATGAGCATAAAATCCTCAACACACTCAGCAAAGCTTATACTTAAATCCTAGTGTGAGACCGGACATCCGGGTGTTTGCATCTTCTGGGGTTGGACTGGAGAACAGGTTTATTTTGTCTTTTTTCACAAAATTTATCCTGAGGTTGTGTTTAAATAATGATTGCCAGTATAATGTCCCTTAATGACTTAGATTTACGCTGACGTGATGATGGCATTGTCTCCGTTGAGTTAATGTGGCCTTGGGCACCATTCCTGTCTTCCGGTCTCACCTTATTGTTGTCAGTGACACAAAAGACAGAGATAAACCCAGAAAGAGTTGGACACAGAAGAAACCATATACACATAGACAAGAGTGGTTTAGCACTAAAAGAAGGGGGACTACACAGTCCTGACATTTTAGTCACTGTGCAGTACAGTCCGTTAACAGTCAGCAGTGTTGTTTCCTTTCATCCCTGTTTCCTCAGACAGTGACCTCCGTCTTGCTGTTGGTCTGATAGGCCTTAAGTTTGGGATGGGGCTGATACAGCGGTTGTCCCCCGTAGACCGTGGGCTGGGAGATGAACTCCGGTAGTGTTTCTATGCTGTACTGTCTCCTGCTGCTGTAGATCTGTCGGCGAACAGAGTGTCCTGGATGTGAGGTCTGCCGGTGGATGTGTTTTTGTCCAGAATCCCAAGCTTTGAAGGCTGAGCTGGAAAGTTGAGGGTGGGTGATGGTTTTTGGGATGCGGGTCCTCTCCAAATGGTTGGTTGGGATTGAGATGGACAGGGGGAATGGATGTCATGGGAGGGGAGGACCTGGTGGAGATAGGACTTGTCTTTTGGGTGCATTGACATCGGTTGGAAATGTACAGGAGGGGATTGATACTGGGAGAAATCCATTAGTGGATAGCTCTTGTAGTAACTCCGGCTTGCAGTATCAGCTGTAAGGGACGAGAAGAAATGGAAGAAGTTAGACAGACAAACATAAAATTGTGTACATGTATATTTGGGTTATAAGGGGGAATGGAAAAGGAAAATGTATGAAGAGTTCAGATGCAAAAGCCTCTAATTGCCATTGAATTTTCTTCTAAATGATCATTTTTATCAAGCTTGTATATTCAAGTTCAGTAATTTCACTTACATGGCAATGAAGATTACCTATTAATTGTCATTTAAGTGAAATTACTGAACTTAAATATACAAGCTTGATAAAAATGGTCATTTTAGAAGAAAATTTCAAATGGCATTTAGAGGCTTTTGCATCTGAACTCTTCGTATATTCCACTGCTATTGGGTTCTTCTTTTAAACTTCGCTTGAAGTTCGCTTGTAAAAGCTCTGGCATTCTTTGTGAGCAAATGCAAAGTTTCTTGTAGGGTATGTGAAAGTTTCGCTGAGTGAATGCAAAAGTTTGGTGAGCAAATGCAAAAATCTTTTGAGTGAATTCAAAGTTTTTTCAAGGAACGTGAACGTTTTCTAAATAAATGTAAAATTTTGTGTGTGAAAACTGTCACTCAGAGGAATGCGAGTGAATACGAAAGTTTTGTTAGCACAAAGTTTCTTAGGGTAAAGGGTCTTCTTAGGGTCTTTTGCAAGCACACTGAAAAGCATTCAAATATAATTTCTCCATCAACATGTACTTAAGGGTGTTTGTCATTGTTCAACATGACATCATGACTTTTGCGTTAACATACACGCCACTTTCAAGTCAAGTGGCGTGTTATCTATACACATTTCTAAGCTATCCGCGTGTATCCGCGTGTATGTCTACGTCATTAATGTCCAAGCTATTCCACAGCGTGTCTGTACACGCCGTTAAATGTATGAGCGAAACGAAGCAAAATGTAGATCTACATCTGGGGAGCGATATTTTTTTCCTAGGATGGTAAGGGAACAGTCATAAATGCTATTAACCCCAGTAACGGGTAGGTAAGTCATATATACGGGTAGGTAAGTCATATATTTATACATACAGTAATAATGTTAAGTCAACGGCATTCATAAACACGCTGAAAAGCGATTATGCGTGTCTGAAAGCACGGCAAAAATGCAAATACTGAATTGGCGTGTCATACACACGCAATTTCATGAGATCAGTCTGCATTTTTGAAGAAATATAAATACATGTTGCATGTCACCATGTTTGTCTTGATAAAGGATATAAAAGAGCAGTGTCTCTATTCCTGTTGAAATGTACATTGAGAGCTTGTCTATTTTATTAGACTGACTTTATGTTGCCTGAAATGTTTAAAGGTCATGCCTTGGACATGAGTTTTCTCTCTTTCTCACGGTATTTACCTGCGAGCTGCTCACCCTGTCTTGCTGAATTAATGTCTGCTAGATGCACTTGTTCAGTTTGTTCTTGTATTGAGTAAATCAGAAGGTTTTAGAAGGTGTGTATGTCAGGGGACATATTGTATATCGGGGTAGATGCCTGAATCACAAAAAATAGTACAGTTCCTGTGGATGCTCTTTTGGTCTTCGCCTCATCAAATCCAGTATCAAATTTATAAGCTGATGTCAGATGGCATTCTTTCAAATAACATAGTCATCAAATTATATTTTTATCCTTTTTTTCTCATTCATTACTTTCTTCATGCTACAAAGTGATTCAAATAGATGACATCTGGAAATCCTTGAGCTTACTCCAAAGGCTGTATTGTCAGTGTGCATCATCTTCATCATCACCTTCACCACGTTTTCGAATCAGGATATAGTACTAAGACTGCCTTGGTCTTAGTCATGAATGATCTCCTCATCTCTGCTGACTCTGGTGCCCTTACTATCTTGGTGCTGCTAGATTTGAGTGCAGCTTTTGACATGGTGTGTCACTCTATTGATTGAGAGACTCAAGACTTGGCTTGGTAATTCCAGTACAGTGGTTTAAATCTTACCTCACTGATCGTACCCAGTTTGTTGTTTTAGAAAACAATAAATCTAATGTTGTACAGGTAAGTCATTGTGTTCCTCAAGGGTCTGTCATTGGCCCAGATACTTTTTAATATTTACATGCTTCCTTTGGGGCAGATTATTAGAAAGCATTGTTTGTGGTTCCACTTCTATGCTGATGATACTACTTAGCAAAAACTAATATCACGGGTATATCAGCAACCCTTTTTGACTGTCTGCAGGAAATTCAATAATGGACGTACCACAATTTTCTTAAATAAATGGTACAAAGTCAGAGGTTCTTTTAGTTTGGTACCCCTGCAGCTATCTTTAATGGTAAAAAAAATGGATATTGAAAAATACTCTCTGTATTTTCCATTCTCACTTAACACTTGAAACCCATGAGATCATTTTCAAAATCTGCATCTTTCCATTTAAGGAATATTGCAGGATCAGGCCTTTTCTTTTATTACCTGATGCTAAAAGGCTTGTCCATGCATTTGTGACCTCTAGGCTTGATAGGCTTGTAATTCCCTTTATCTTGGCCTACCTGCAAAGTCTATTAAGTGACTGCAACACATACAGAACTCAGCTGCACGTGTTCTTACACATACTCCTTTTCGTCAGCATATCTGGTGTGCTTAGGAACCTGCATTGGTTTTCGGTCTATGCCCGTATTGATTTTAAAACTCTCATTTTAACAAATAAAGCTGTACATGGAATTACACCATCACATATATGTGATTTAATTTATCGCCATATATGCCCTCTCTATCTTTCCACTCCGCCAACTCTTTTCTACTTAAACAGCCTTCTTGCAGACTGAAAACATTGAGTGAAAGAGCTCTCTGTGGCTGCCCCCAGGTTGTGGAATGCACTTCCTTTAACTGTTAGGAATACTACAACATTAACGAGTTTTAAGAAACAGTTAAAAATCCATCTTTTTAAGAAGGTGTTTGTGTCTTAATTGGTGATACTGGATGCATATTGTAATATATGACGTAATTTTTGGCATAGCAGGCTCAGCGGTGCCGTAACTCCTGGTAGTGCGAGCACACTCCACGAGAAGTGTTGCATCCTCGTCTCTCACGAACCAGACTGATCTTGTGAAATTGCGTATGTATGACACGCCAATTCGTATTTCCATTTTGGCGTGCTATCAACACGCATAATCGCTTTCAGCGTGTTTATGAACGCCGTTGAATTAATGTTATTACTGTATAAATACATGACTTACCCAACCCCTTTCCTGAAACCTACCCGTCACTGGGGTTAATAGCATTTATGAGTGTTCCCTTACCATCCTAGGACAAAACAAAGATCGCTCCCCAGATGTAGATCTACATTTTGCTTCCTTTCGCTCGGACATTTAAAGGTGTGTACATACATGCGGAATCACTCTGACGTTAATGGCGTAGACATACACGTGGATAGCTGAAAATGCGTATAGATAACACGCCACTTGACTTGAAAGTGGCGTGTATGTTTATGCAAAAGTCATGATGTCATGTTGCACAAACGGCATCTCTCAACAGACGTCTGCAGAGCAGCAGGCTGGGCGACACACAATACTTATGTGAGATTTTAGAATCTCCGGGTTCTGAGCGCCGTTTTTTTTTTTCCTGTGTGTTATCGGGTAAGCAGCAGGAAAATGGCCGGATGTACTGCTTGCACATAGCGCCCTCCCTGATCTGAGGTGGTAATGTGCAAAAAAAAAAAGAGAAAGAAACAGAAAACTCTCATATCCTCCATTAGGGAACAGAGGTTACAACAGTTACCAAGACGTTATCTATTTTGTAGAGAAAATTCCAGCAAATTAGACAAAACCTGAAACAAAAGAGCTTTTCTCCATGTGAGCAGATGAAGAAAATTGTTGACAGATTAAGGGGCTATTTAAAGGTAATATCCTGCAAATTACTAAAAGTTCACAGCATTTTGGTGCTGTAGCTGTTTTGTGTGAATTGTGGATGTGGTACATTTACCAGAATAAGAAACTTTAATCACAATTTAATGGGATTTGTGTGTAAAAGTGTCCACTGATTGCCTTCCAAACAAAGATATATACTATGCATCGTGAACAATAAACACATCAAAATGTTTGAATTAGATGTAATAAACAAGGGAGAATGTTTCTAGGAATAGTCTCTTTTGCTGAATTAATCAGCTGATTTGCAGATTATTTAACTGGAAATAAAACTAAATGTCCCTCATATACCTCTTTACACTAAGCCATTATAAAGGTCTAAAGGCTAAAAATCTAGTGTGGCAGTGGATATGCAACATATTTTGTGTAGTGAGGATTCTGTCAAAACACTTGAATGTACTCGTCTGTCTAAAAGTGTAGCTAACGGCACTGGGGTGTTAAATAATACTGGGAGCGAGTGACAGTAAAGTGCCCCAACTGTCGTCCTGTCATGATTCATGCCTTGTTTCACTGGTTTTGTGTTAGGTTTTTAAGTTGTGGCGTTTTCTCTTCCTATTGTTTCTGTCTTCACTGCTTATGTTCTCCTTTTGTTGATTGGTCCCCCATGTTAAAAACCTCCATTTTGGCTAAATGAGCCAGTATGTCACATACTGTAATCCTCCAGATCTCCTTAATGGAGACTCTTTATCCTCACAGCTGGATCCATAAGATTTTTTTTTTTAACAGAATAAACTTAAATAAATCCACTAGACACCAGAGAACCAGGTAACAGAATAGGCTCACCAAACATATAGTCATATAGTCATGAAGGATGAGACCTGACAAAGAACATATAAGGCCCTGTTTACACGAGAACGCTCACGGGTGAAAACGTAAAATATTTGATTGGATGTGCCTTTCGTTTACACGGCGACGGCGTTTTGAGGGTTAAAAAATGCAAAAAAGTGAAACCAGCCTCCAGAGTGGAAATCTTAAAACGCTCCACCATCGCGTTCCCGTAGGGTAAAAACGCAAAAGTCTACTTGACAGTGAAGGTTGTACGCAGGCGCGTGGACTTGGTGTTGCTGTAGTATGCACTCCTAGCCACCTGGAGTGCATTACTACATTGAATTTCTCAGACATTTGCGTCACCATTTGCGCGCGAATTTCCCACCCAAAACGCTAATCTAAACGCAGAATAAAAAATGATGACGCAACGCCACTTTTGCGTTTTCTCTTAGGAATCGTTTCCGTGTAAACAAAAATTCACAAGGGCTAACAAAATAAGACAGACCTGGGAACAATCACGACTAATTATTGGGAAACTAATTAACAAAAGGACAAATTAAAAGTCCTAACACAAAGCAAGGCAGGTCATGACAGGTCCTGACCACAACAGAAGCTGACTTTTTCAGTCAAACTCAGGGACTGTTGTTTATGCCATCCAGCAGAGCATGAAATTATTCAGAATCTGTGAATAAAGTATGTTTGTGCACATAGTTGGATGTCACTGTTCTTACCAACTGCTTTCAGAGAATTGTACTTATTCAAGCGCCAGGCCTGGTATGCTGAGGTTGCTTTGAGGATGAGAGAGTCCGGCCGGTGTACCAAAAGGGAAGCCGGCATTGTTTAGATGGTACTGTTCTGGAATACAGAAGGATAGAAGAACATTAAAATGAAAATTTGGTATATACGGGTACAATATTTCATGAAAGAAGTATGAGATCATTAAGATTTCAGCAAATATGCATTGAATTGATTTGAAGTAAATTTTGTGTGATGAATGATTTGAAGTAGCTATGAATGATTTTAAGTATGCATTGTTCTTTTGAACTCTCAAAGAACGCTGAAAAAAGATAAATCACATTTTCCACAGAAATATTAACATGCACAACTGTTTTAAACATCAATAATAAAACAAAATGTTTCTTAAGCAGAAAAGATTTCTGTAGGATCATTAACATGTTGTAGATTGAGTCACTTTGTTGAACTGCAATAGAGAACTATTTAAATCAGCTCTAAATGCAGCGAGCCTATGTTGACCATTGAAATGTGGTTCAGATGCTCCAGCCTGAATGACCTAATTTTCTTTGTAAGCTGTGGTGACGGCACAGGAAGGACATTGATGCATTTAATGAATGTTAGATGTTGCTTTCTTTTTTCCTGTTTGTTCCATTACTCATTAGTCACATCTCATTTAACATGAGCGATGTGTTGAGAGATGTGTCAGCCGTTCTTTTAGGCTAAACCTGTGTTACACGTTCTGAAATCATCCTGGCATTTCCTAGCAGTGGTGATCTGTGTTTTTCATGCTTTAAATTGCATTAAAGCCAACGGCATACCCTTCCCTGTGTTAATTCAGACAAGTGTACCCAAAAACTCTGTCTGGGACTGTTCTTATGTCATCATGGTGCATCAAAGACATGTCTGGTAATTCTAATGTTTATTTTCATGCAAATTACATCGGTCTGAACCAAGCTTGCTGAAGATCATTTCAGCTATTCTTGGCTATTTAGTCTCTGCAGGTGTAGATTAGCTGTCTTTTATGTTGTTTAAGGGAAGTATTACCCTTCTCATCAGGTCTCTTTTCTAAACCTTGATCAACTAAGAGTGTGATGCCCTAAGGACATTAGTTTTAATACAACATCAGCAGTGATATTATCCACCATTTATTATCTATGTGCCCTCTTGACACTCACGGCTGTGTTTGATAATGATGAAGAGTAAAGGGGGAAATAATGAAGAGGGTTTGTCGGGGTAAAGCAGGATGCAAGGCTTAAGCATCACAAAGGGAAATCAAACTCAATTTGTTCGTAAGATTAAGTATATGTGATCTAATTGAGCAAGAGGGATAGATGAGTGAGAGTGATGTACTCTGTACAAGTTAATGTATTCATTAGGTATTTCTGACTAGACCTTTGAAGTCAAAATCATTGTAAGGAAGTCCAGAGGGGTAATAACAGCTTTTGATATATTATGTAATATATTTAGGGCAGTGTGCATTATGTACTCAGGGGTTTAGCAAATTTCAAAGACGTTGCTGCACAGTTTTCAGATTTCTAAATGTCCTAAGAAGCACAGCATTGTTGCTTTCCATGTGACCATTAGTGTACAATTATAAATCTAATGTATGATAAACATTTAGTTGCTGTGGAAAAATATGTCATCCTATAACCAGATTTACAAAAGACCTTTTCTATATCTCCCCATAAGTGCAGACATAAACTAGAATTTTTTTTTTTTTTGCTTTTTAAATAGCCAGTGTTGTTACTGTTAACTAAAACTGTTTAAAAAAATTGGGTAACACTTTACAATAGGGGTGCACTAATATGCATTAATTCATTAACTAATGCAGAGATAATCATGAGTTAATGTATAACTAATGAAGAACTAAACCATTAATTAATGATTACTGCATCAGCAACTTATAAAGAGTCTATTAATAGATTAAGTAATACATGAATTGCTATTAATTCAATGTGTCATTGTGTATTAATTCCTTAATAACATATTTTATTAACTAATATTATAAATTAATGTGCTAATTACCACAATTATTCAAAGCTATGCACTTCAACTTCCAGTTGTCTGCTTTAATTAATCATTAGCTAATGATTTGCAAAGGTATCATTATGTTATGACTTTACTTGTTGGAGCACATCATTATTAACTAGCCATTTAGTAATTGTAGTAATTTGCACATGAATTTGCACTAACAATGAAGTAATTAATCATGTATTAATGCAGATTAGTGTACCTTTCATATCATCTGGAAGTTGAAATACAAGGCTTTGGCTCTTTGTGGTAATTAACATATTAATTAAGACTATTAGTTAAAAAATGAGTTATTACGGAATTAATCCACAATTAGATATTTAATTAAAGACAATTAATGTATGAACTAATACATTAACCTTACATACTCTTAATTAGTTCCTAATGTGGTAATCATTAGTTACACATTAATTCAGTATTATCTGTGCATTAGTTAAGCATGAATTAATGCTTATGGTGCACCCGTATAGTAAAGTGTTACCAAAAATTGTTCATTGACATAAAATAAAATATTAATATTTAATGAAAAACTAAAATTAGAATTACTAATTACAAAAATTACTAATCTAAATTCATTTCTAAGTAAATTATAGCAATTAGATATATAAAAAATACTAAAAATGACAAATGACACGCACATATACATGGTTTAAAATGAACACCTGGCAATTCGCATTTGTCGGTTAAAATCTACGCATATTACGACACTAGCCAATTTTGCAGGTCATGATTCATAAATTATGTTCTATCAATTTGCATGGCATCACTATCAAAGTCCTTCACCTAAAAGGAGCCATTGGCAAAAATGAGGGTCGCAAGTCTCTAAAATTCCTGTCTGCTTTGCTTAATACTCAATGGTTGATGCTCGCCAGTGTCAGGAACCAATCAGATTCAGCATCCCTCACCACACAATGATCACTCTTCCCAGAATTCTGATTACTCACACCTGTTCACATTAATCAACCTCATTCCACCAACACATAAAACATGCTGCAATACCCCAGTTCTTTGTCAAGTCTCCAACAGGAACTGACCCTTATCCTTTGTTGCCGATTCCTTGAGATACCTGTAAAACTTCTGAACGTTAAAATATACTCACCTGTGATTGACTAACCTCTGGCTTCTTGATCTGTGACCAGCAGAAACTTTGTTAGTATCCACTTGTTACCTACTGTAATATCCAGCGATTTCCAGTTTTCCACTAAATCCGTTTGCCACCTGTTAAATAAAGCTGTTATATTCGCTTACCTCGATCTCTGTGTGCCTTGTATCCTGACAGCCAGAGCCCTAGGAGACAATTAAGCGACTAATCTTTCCCACCCGTAAATACCACATGGCCAAGAGTTTTGGGCAAATAGTACCCTAGCGTCTTTATTGCTATGTGCAGGTCATTATAAGAAAAGTTACAGAGAATTTTGTTTTTATTTCCATTTTATATTTGAATGGTATCAGCAAACAGTGATTATCGTAAAAAGCTGAAAACAATACAATGATTCAGAATCAGATTTAATAACAAATATATTTAAATGTAAGCTGTAACTTTGATAGCATATAACAAGTAAAAAAATAAGTATTCAAATTAAAACTGAAATTGTAAAAATAAAAAGTAGGCCCTATTCAAAATATAAATACATTTTATAATCATATAAATAAAATGTTGACTACAACCCACAGTGAAGAATCCCCCACTATGTGCATAATTTTCACTATAGTTTAATATTTTAGAAATAAGCTTTGATGTTTTTAGATTGCAAGGTAGCACATTGTGTAATAAATTGCTAAATGTAAAGATGATTATTAGATAAAATACATACAATTAAATCAAGTAGACTAAATTAATATTAAAATATATTAACATTGTTAATACAACAAAATACCATAAAATAAATATGTAAAACATATTATTTAAAAATATATATTTGAAATATATACAAATTATTTTCAACAGCAGACAAGTCTTGCCTATAGCCATTCCATCCCATTATACAGTATTTTTCCAAAATGCATCCATGTTACGACTTTGTTACTGAACTGAGTTACAAGTTTTTTGGCTTTAGGGACAGATTAATGTATAACTCAAAACAAAGTGATATACCAAAAGTGACTTTTCAAGCCCATATAAACTCAAAGGTAAACATCCTGCCTGTCATATTTAGGGATGGCTATGGGAATTGAATGGGGAATTGAGAATGTGCAGCAGAGATGCAGTAATATGGGACGGGGTGGCATCTGTATATTTGTGCGTCATTGTTCACGCTCTTCACTGGAGTGCCACCATTTCCCACTGAAGGCCTGTTGTGTATGTTCTTAGCCCTGAAGCAATGTAGACGTCTTTGATGCTTTAGTGTGAGGTATGTCTCCTTGAGAGTGTGCGTGTGAGTGTGTGTGTGTAGTGGCATATAAAAACAAAGCCTGAAATGCCAGAGGCAGAGAATTAAAGAGCGGACTGCATAAGGGGAAGTCTAAAATTGGACCATTCGTCTTTGTGTTGTATGATGTCATGCCATTGCACATGTGCTCATGCATGTGCTCATATAAACACACTTTCTGATGCCTAACCTCTGCTCACTGTGGATAGGCTTAAGGGTTTAAACTTCATGCTAGTTTAAACCTCAAGCTAGTCACCTTGGCCCTCACCTGCATGTACTTCCAAATCACAGAGATCACTGTCACCTGCACATCATCTCCTAGTAATCACAGGCAGGATAGAAACACACACTAGGACTCAGCTTACCTGTTTACACTTACCTTCGACAAGTGTGCCTCTGTCTTCAACCCATGTTCTCCAAGACTTCATCGTCTTTCTGGTCCCCATCATCTCCCTCCTTTTGCTCCAATGACTCACCACTCTGCCTGCACCAGTGTGTGCTCTCGCTGCTAAATATCCTGTCATCCATGACATCCATAACCATCTGCAACGCCACAAGACTGTTAGTTTTCCTATTCTTCATTCCTCCAAGACTTTATCAGTGATCCAAAATTCATAATTCCTCTTACCTTCAATTAACCTGTTTCTCCTCATTATCATCCTTGTTGTGAGTCACTGGTCCGTCTTAGAAAACCAGACCTAGACAGAATCTAACTGACTGCTGTAGGAGCCTATTCCTCCGCCCGATAGACTTGTTATACCCAAGATGGCCGTCCCAGTTGAGAAATATGTGGAGGATTTCCTGGAGCTGGCTTCAACAGTCTAACTGGTGGATGCTTTGCTCATGTTCCAGTTCCATGTAGGTTTGGACGAACCCCTCGAATGCCGTGGGAATGTGCATGGCTGGACATTAGAGCAATACATCTTGTATGCACTCTCACTCATCCGATCCGCTTCCAGAACTCCACATCCTCTCCCATCATTTACAGAGTCCTCTAGTGGATGGCTTCCAGAGTCTCGTCGCATCGAGACACCCTTCCAGGGTCTTGTCCTGTCATGACCACCCTTCCAGAGCTTCGCCCATCGAGACCATCCTTCCAGAGATTCATGGTTTCTGGGTCATAGGATGGAGAGAGGAGACGAGAAGGGATATTGAGAAGCACCCATCATGGCCGCTGCCATGCCTGTACCCCTGTACCCTCGACAAAGATGGCCCCTACCTCACCGCCCAATCCCTCGGTAAAGATGACCGGCACCCGTCATCCCTCAACCAGAATGGCTGCTGCCAGGTCAGAGCCTATTCCTGTCCCAAGACCTGTTCCTGAGTGTAAACCCATTCTTGGGGGCTATATATCCCTGGCCAAAGTGCCAAGCCAATCTCTAGCGGAAAGGCCAAGAAGGCTGCCCTGCCTCACGCATGGCAGACTCTGCCCTGATTGCCTGAACTGCAGGCTCCCCCGTGGAGTCTGCATACCCTGCTCACTCTCTGGATGAAGACTCCAGGGTGGGGTCTATATGTCCACGGCCATAGTGGCCAAGCCAGGCTCTCCTAGAATGGTCACAAAGGTCGAGCCGCCCTGTCTGCCCAAACTGCAGGTTCCATCATGGCCTCCTGAACGGCAGGCTCCGCTCTGATAACCCGAATCCAAGACGCCCGTCTGTCTCCCTCCTTGTGTTCCAATGCCTGCACCGGTGTGGGCTCCTGTTGCCATCTATCCTGTCATCCATGACATCCATAACCATCTACAGACGCAATAAGACTGTCAGTGTCTCCTTATTACCATCCTTGTGAGTCTCTGTTACATACTGTAACACATGCCTAGCCTATTTAAGTATTTTATCTATGCCAGAATATTCCTGTAAAATTACAGAAAATACAATAGTTGTGTCTTTTGGCATCCTGGTAAGATGGAGAATGAAGAGAAAAAAATGTGAGGGGAAACATTGAAAACATATAATACCCTCTTGGGGTTCACCCAAAAATGAAAATTCTGCTTGAAAGACCTGTCTCTGACCTGCATGAAATACTCACCCTCAAGTTGTTCCAAACCTGTATGAGTTTCTTTCTTCTACTGAACACAAAAGAAGATATTTTGAAGAAAGTCGGTAACCAAACAGTTTTTTTCCTACTATGGAAATCAAAAGGATGAAAAATATCATCTTATAGATATTATAGCAGGTTTTACTTCTTTTTTTTATTCATCCTCTGTTGAATTGTTCTTAAAGGGATAGTTCACTTTGAAATTAATGTTGATATGTTTTAGCTTACCTCAAGGGCATCCAACATGTAGGTGTCTTTGTTTCCCCAGTATTTTAATTTTGACATTTTTCTGTCCAACCATTGTCTGTCTGTCAGTCATATAATGCAGGTATGGGGGTCCACCTCAAAGAGCATGCACATAGAAGTCCAAATTAAACATGATTGAATGACTCGTAAATGTAAGTACACATTGAGACACTGAAACGAGCGGTTTGTGTGAGAAAACAAATTTCTATCGTTTATTTATATCGTTTTACCTTGCGTAATCACATTCACGTCCAACTGATCCTGAATCAGTTGTGCAATGTCCAACTGAACCGAACTGAATCAGTTCAATGTTATGCCGAAAGTGATCGCTTGCATGTGTACGTCACTCAATATTTACACAAGAGATTTCGTAAGTTTTACCTTTTACTAAACATATTTAGATAATATCCGAAATCGTCTTCCATTGCAATTTCCTGTATATCTAAATATGTTTAGTGAAAGGTAAAACTTCCAAAATCTCTGTATAAACAAAGAGTGACATAGGCACGCAAAGCCGATCACTGTCCGGCGCATGCCCAGACTCGATGCGCCCATGCCGTCAGAGTTTGACATCGCTGTGCTTAGCACGAGGTAAAAACTATATAAAATACTATTCGTTTTCCGCATAAACCGCTCGTTTCATGTCTTAGGCCATTAATGTGTACTTACATTTACGAGTCATTCAATCTTGTTTAATTTTCGACTTCTCTGTGCACGCTCTTTGAGGTGAACCCAGGTGGACCTCCTAAACCTCCATTATATGACTGACAGACAAAAACGGTTTGACCGAAAAATATCAAAATTGAAAATACTGTGGAAACAAAGACGCCTACATCTTGGATGCCCTTGAGGTAAGCAAAAACATATCAAAAATGTATTTCAAAGTGAACTATCCCTTTAATAGGACCAGGAAATGCAGCTTCAGATAAGTAAATAAGGTTGATTTTGCTTTCATGTTGACTTGTAGACATACTGCTATTGGTGCCACAATATCCAACATCTCTTTCCAGGCATCTTGTGCATTACACAGCCTTCGCCTCAAGCCCTTGAACCATCTAGTGTTTATCACACTTATTCTTCCAGGCACCGTGGCCATGTAATATTCCCAATTTAGTCAAATTAAAAGCCAATGTGAAGACGTGACTTTTGAACTGTGACATTAAATGTCACCTTCCCAGATCAAGACCAAAACAGCACAAGCACTATAATCTTCACACTATTACTGAGGACGCAGAAAGTACCCAGTGAGATGTGTACAGTCACATCACTAAACCTCTAAGCACTGTGGAGCGAAACTTAAATCCCTTTCATAAAGAGCAGAGGAAAGTGTGCCGGTTAAGCCGTTACAGACACTGGATATCAGCATAAACCCTATCAACTGTCGGTTTGAAGCCAGCTGTTCTCACGCCCAGTGTAAATCCACTCAGTGCAATCGCAGATGACACGACCTCGCTTGTGTTTAAAGATGGGAAAAGGAGGTTAGGTTATATATTTATTTTTCTCGGGCTCTTGAGGAGAAATGGAAATTATGGGGTAGAAGACCAAGGATAACCAGAGAGAGAGAGAGAGGCACTTTATCTGGATAAAACTTAGAAGTGCAAGATGCACACCCAGGAACTTTAACTGTTATAAGGGTGAGGGTGAATCTCAATAAAAGTATTTTATGCCCACTACTAAATAATTCTGATTGAAGTATTTGAAGATTAATGAATGAAATTGTGAATAAATCATTGTATTGCAGTATGTTTTTACTGTGAAATATTAAAGTATACATATTAAAAAATATATAGACGCATTTTCTCTCTTTGATATTCAGATTTTCTCTCTCCCCCTCTCTCTTTCTCTCTCTTTCTCTTTCTCTCTTTCATATATAAATAACAATATAATGCAATTTATTTATTTTAATGACAAAGCTGAATTTTCATCATTAAATAGATTTTGTATATACAAAATATATGTAAATATCGATATTATTATTATTATTATTATTATTTTGAATGTTTGAGCTTTTGAAAGTCATTGGGGTCCAATGCTGTCCATGGAAGAAAGAAAGTCATACAGGTTTGGAACAACATCGGGGTACTTGTACATGTCAGAATTTTTATTTTGGGGTTTACTATCATTATAAGATGTGATTTGCTCAAATTGAGGGCATAATTGTGATAGCTCAAAGATTTGTTTACACGAACATTGCAAGATTCAAACCTTCAACCATTTGGTTACCATTAATTGTATATGAGGAAACTCATGCACTTATTTATTTAAAATTGAATTTTTTTTAAATTTGTTGTTTCTTTTATCGCTGAAGCATATTTTGGACTGGGATGGCTTGAACTCTTCAGTTGACCCTGAAAAGACTTAATGAAGAATGAAGATTTAGTTTTAGAATCTTTATCAAAGATAAACTTTAGATAAACCTTGAATATCTTTTTACTTCACTTTTTATTATTTACTTATCTTTCTCTTTTTCTCATCATGAATATAGCCAAAGTAGCTGGCGTTGAACAATAAACAAACAAATATTTGTTGTTTTTTGCTATCAACCAGAACAGAAAGAAGTTAGCAGCTATAAGCCAATGATTCACAGTGTACGTTGTCATGCAATACTCTTGGGAAAAGTGAGCCCCGTTGGGAAGCTGTGCGAGCAGACATGTACAAAAGTAATGCATATATAAATGCAGAATCTATAGCAGTTTTTTTTTTTTCACAACAGAGTAAGTGATCTCACCACTGCGGCTACGAAGCATTCTGGCAGAGATGCTATTTGCACCAACAGATTTGGTGCTGCTGAATGGTCCATCCACAGGACTCACTTCCCCTCCTGGCTGCTTCAGCAACTCCTGCAGAGTCCTGTGAGGAGACATTTACCCAAACCTTAAATACAACAGGGATATCATTCAGCATTGAATCAAGAATGCTTTTATATTTACAGTTTCATTCTTATATTTGATTTGAGGTGACAGGAACTAGAATTGAATTCCAAAATTAATTTTAGGAAATACAATTAAAATTCTATTTTTAAATGTATAAATGAAATAAAAGATGTATAAAAGATCAGAATATGACACTAACTGGATTGGATCTAATTTTGCTGACATATTGTCATGAATTTAATCAGAGCAATGTACTGCCTATTTTTCCACTTTTGCTGAAAGATCTGTAGCTATGCCAGTGCATATCAGTATAAAATTAGTGGTTTGGAGCTGTGAGTCCTGAGGCTAACAATCAGCATATTGTCATATTTTATCAATACTGTCATTTATCATCTGCTGACAGTCAACAGACTGTTTGTGTTGCAGGGAGTCAATGAATTCACACTCAATATGTTCTCTCTACTCACTGGATGCACTTTAAATCCATTACACTATTCACATTAAACAATAAATATATCCAAGCAGTTAACAACTCTTGGCATTCGCAGTAATGCAGTTATGTTGGCTTTGTCCTAGAGTTCCCGAACCCTTTCCTGCATCCCTGTGTCCTCCTGGGTGATGTGTTCTTCAAATCCTTGACACTCCATTATTGTTCTATTTCCTACGGCCTCCACTTGTATCCCTAGTGAGCTCTCTAATTCTGTGCAACACCCTTTAACCAACAAGGGACTGTGATGAGATCTAATGTGATTGTCAAGCACAAGCGCAGTGGCCTTTGGCTGGCCGATGCCAGTGGCAGTAGGCCACCACGGCCTGAGAAAAACAACACATCAGAAAGGCATGAAAGTATGGTCACCCTGGTGATGACTTCTTCCAGGGAAGACAGAAAAATTTGCAGATAGTCGTGCAATTGGATGGGAATAGCCGTTTCCTGTGCCATCTCTGTTGCATCCCATCCTAGTGTTTTTGGAATTCTCTTGAGGAGAGTAAAACTCAAACTTGAAGATAAATATCATCTGTTTCTTCTAGACTTCTATGCAGTTTTTTTAGCTTAACTGAACAGCTTCAGAGTTTTTGAAATGGTTATATGACCTATTTTGGGTTGAATGGTGGCCGTCTCGCGCTATTTTTGTTTTTGTTCTTCTGGCTCTGCACTGCTGTTGCTGCTGCTTCAGGGCTTGACCCTGGTATTGCTGCTTGCAATTATATTTATATATATTATAATTCTCACACTCACCTAATAGCCGTGAGGATCTTTTTAAGCTATGGTCCTTCATAGTTTACAGCATTAGCAGAATTTTTTTTATCCTTGTGAAACGTTTAATTGTAATTTAATTAATTTAAAGACAAAGTCAATATTTTCATTAAGCCACTGTTTAGAAAAACAAACAAAAATAGCAATTATAGCTTTCTAAACCGATCCAATCGTCAAAACCGTGGGAAAACCGAACCGTCAGTTTTGTTTATCGTTACACCCCTAATATATAAAGTTAAATACTATAATTCTCAGCCTCCCAAAAAAGTCTATGCCAGGGTACTGGAGAGGAGGAACAGTGCCGTTTTCGTCCAGTCGTAGAAGACTGGACCATAAAAGTTAAACCGTAAATTTTCGGTAAAAAAACGGCAGCTGTGGTTGCCAGAACTTTACCGTTAAAAATACGGTAGGAATGTTAATGGTTTTATAGATTTAACTTAAAATTTACAGAAATAAACCGTATTTTATTTTCTGATAAAATGTGGATTTACCAACTTATTCACGTATTGATATCTGTTTTAGACCATTGTAATACACTGACAATCAACAATCATCACAGCAGTGATGAGAGTTACATGAGCAATCACAGCTCATCACAAGTGAATACTTGTATAAAGCAATACTTATTTAAAGAAGCTGCACAGTGTCATTCACACAAACATTAAGCACCATCATGGTAACATGCATGAAATAAAATACATAAAATGTGAAGTGTCACACAGGGAATTTACGTTTTTTCACTGTAAATTATACAATGATTTGTTCTTTTTAACTTTCAAAAACTGTAAATTGAACGTATTTTACTGTAAAATTATATCACAGTTATTTACTATGTATAGTACAGAAACTTTCTGTTTACTAATTAACAGTTTTGCACTGTAGCATTTTTACAGTTTTTACCGTTAAAATCACGGTTATTTTTTACAGTGATACCCTCTCCAGGGTGGTGGAGGGTTCATGGGATTTTGCCAACCAACCCACATGTGCTTTGTGGATTTGGAGAAGTTATTCGTCTGTGTCCCTCGTGCTCTGGGAGTATGGGGTCCGGGGCCCTTGGCTAAGTTTGCATTGCCAGCAGAAAGTCAGACTTGTTACTGGTGCATGTTGGACTCTGGCAGGGCTTCCCTTTGTCACCGGTTCTGTTCATAATTTTTATGGATAGAATTTCTAGGCATTGCCAGGGGCCGGAGGGTGTCCGGTTTGGGGACCATATCGATTTCGTCTATGCTTTTGCGGATGATAGTGTCATGTTGGCCCCATCAGACCAGGACCTTCAGCATGCACTGGGACGGTTTGCAGCCGAGTGTGAAGTAGGATGAGAATCAGAACCTCCAAGTCAGAGGCCATGGTTCTCTGTTGGAAAAGGTGGCTTGCCCAGTTTAGGTTGGTGGAGAGTTCCTGCCTCAAGTGGAGGAGTTCAAGTATCTTGGGGTCTTGTTCATGAGTGAGGGAAGGATGGAATGGGAGATTGACAGACGCATCGGTGCAGCTTCTGCAGTAATACGGTCGATGTTCCAGTCTGTCGTGATGAAGAAGGAGCTGAGCTGCTAGGCGAAGCTTCTCGATTTACTCGTCAATCTATGTTTCTACTGAGCTGTGGGTCATGACCGAAAGAACAAGATCCCGGATACAGGCAGACAAAATGTGCTTTCTACGCAGGGTGGCTTGGGACTCCCTTAGAGAAAGGGTGAGGAGCTCGGTCACTCGGAAAGAGATCAGAGTTGAGCCGCTGCTCCTCCACAGTGAGAGGAGCCAGCTAAGGTGGCTCGGTCATCTGTTCCGGATGTCTTCCCGGGGAGGTGTTCCGGGTGCGTCCCACCAGAAGGAGACCCTGGGGAAGACCTAGGACACACTAAAGGGATTATGTCTCCTGGCTGCCCTGGGAATGCCTTGGTATCCCCCTGGAAGAGCTGCAGGAACTGTTTAGGGGGAGGGAAGTCTGGCATCTCTGCTTAGACTGCTGCCCCTGTGACCCCGCGATGGATGGACTATTTAGTTGTTTATTTGTTTGCTGATAAAATATATTTGATAATTAAATAAAAAAATAACTGAAACATTCTTGATCCATCCCATTTATATGCCTATACTATGTAAAACAAAATAGCTGAAAGGAAAAATTAGTGCCGTAATTGTTTGTGTTTGTGTATTGTGTATGGCCGTCAAGTGAACTGACTTGACTTCTGAGATAGATTTCTGAAGGGACTTTTAAGATAGTCTTTTTGCCTGTTAATCAGTATGTGAGGCTTCCTTATTATCATTCTCTATCATCTCATTCTCTATTATCAATCTTACCAAGAATATGTTCGAATGCGATGTGTTTACCAGCTAGCACTTTCATGTTGTTAAGGGGATAACAACTTAAAATCTTTTGGTGGTTGTTTTCATTTATGTTCGACATGATTGTCCTCTTCTTGAGGGTGATTTTCAGGATGTTCCATGCTTATGCTCAGACGTCTAAAGTCATTGCTACTAGCTTTGCTAGATGTCCTGCTGGGCTTTCACCCTTTGTCTAGGAGCATACTCAGTGATGTATGTCTCGAACCACTTCTGCAGTGATCTCGGTCTTGTCACGGTCTTGACTGTCTTTGGTCTTGGTCTTGTCTTGGTCTCGGACCTCTCGGTCTTGTCTAGGTCTCGCTGTCTCAGACCAGACATAGTGGTCAGGGAATTTGAAAATTCTAAATCGGCAGAGATAGACAGGCAATGCAAAAAAAATCTTACAAGTTATTGCTTAGCTTCAACAACACTAGTCTGTTTTTTGGTCTCAGATCTTGGTCTTCTGACTTGGTCTCGGTCTTGAGTCTTGAATTGAGTCTGTCTTGGTCTTTGGTCTTGTCTTGGTCTCGATACCCTCTGGTCTTGGTAGTGTCTTGGTTCTAGGATTGGCGGTCTTGACTACAAGTCTAGAGCATACAGACTCAATCCTTACTCCTGCTACCATGATGTCTCACTCACACACCAGATATTAGTTGCAGAGAGTGACACACATTTATTTCTCCCACAACACAGACTAGCATGAAATGAGTGACTAGAAAAAGACTAGAAAAAAAGTACAGGCCAGTATCTCGTAGACAGTGTAGGAGATCTGATAAAAGGGCATCCTGTGATAGCGCCACTGAGTCCTTCCTGAGGAGTTCAGTTCTGCCAGTCAGCCATGCAGGGTCAGAAAGCAGTGCTATATCTGACATGATCTGTTCAATCATTTGTCTCTCTAGGCCTCGTCAACACT
Source organism: Hybognathus amarus (assembly GCA_030378365.1). NCBI lineage: Eukaryota > Metazoa > Chordata > Actinopteri > Cypriniformes > Leuciscidae > Hybognathus > Hybognathus amarus. Next base: position 86,789 of record JAQIUQ010006645.1, read on the forward strand.
AATAGGTTTTATTTTGAAAGCGCATATTTTTCTCTCTTGGCTGAGAGAAAGTGGATATGAATACGCAGTTTTCATGTTGTAGTGTGTAAATGCCTTTTCCAGCATTTCAGTGTGGATGGGAAACTTTTTGAAAACGCTCAGTATGGACGGAGAGCGTTTTAAGGGTGTACTCACACTAGGCACGGTTGCCATGAACCGGGCCCGAGTACGATTGTCCCCCTCCCACTCCCCCTCTGGCCTGCACTCACATAGGGTTTCAGCATTCGTGCCGGAGCACGCTTACGTCATTATGGTGCGGCGGTTTCGGGATAAAACAAGAAGAGCGGCACTCTCTGAACACAATGGAGTCACAATCGCTTTCTTTGTGGATAATTTTGTGTCGTTTAGTCCACGGTGGTCCACAGCCCTCTCACAGCCTGTTGTTAAACAGATGTGTCACCTTAGTGGCGTGAAAATTTTCACGAAATCGTGCTGCTCGTATGAGGAGGTTTGCACGTCACCGTCCTGTTCCGTGCTCCAGCACGGTTAGCGCTCACACTGCATGCGAACCGCGCCCGAGTCCAACTGGACCGGGCTCTGGCCCACCTCTTCCAAGCAGGCCAGGGCCGGCCGATCGAGCCGCGCCCGGGCACGGTTCAGAGCATTCACACTAGTCAAACAAAACGCGCTTTGGTGGTCAAACGCATTCGGCACAGTTCAAACTGGCTAGTGTGAGTACACCATAAAACAAAAATGCCTTTTTCAAATGGCATTTTATGTAGAGCATAGCCTCGTCATTAAATCATCATCCTGTTCCTATGCAGCTAATGGTGCATTTGTTTCTTACAAACAAGAAACTGAATTTGAACTCTTGTTCTGAATTTGAAGACCCAAACTTCCGACCAAAAAATGTTGTGGGCGGGGTTCGGGCTGGCATCCAGGCTACTTTATTTATAGTTTATCCTGAGTATGGTCTTTTAATACCACTGTCTTTAATTAACGTGTTGCGTTCATATTCTGTGCTCATCTGCTTTTCTGTAGCATGCATTAGTATGGTGTTTTCTTAGTTTGATAATATCATTCATTTTCTTTTAAATCAGTCTAATGCATTGAGCGTTTCAGGAACATCCACGAAGTTCCAGATTTAGTGACGACATCGCATAAAATAGACCCCTTTTCAGTTGGTAATGTGACATTTGAATTTGTGCAGTGTTTATTAAAAAAACATCCAATAATGCAGAATATGGAATGATAAATATTTAATTGATGAGTTGTTAATACATAACAATACAAAATATATGGGTATGGGTTTACAGCTAAATTCAGCATATTGACACAAAATAAAAACTGCAAATCCACCTTTCGCTGACTGGAGTCCAGTCCAGTTGTTTCTGTGAATTGCAGCGATCCATTTGCTCCTCTTTCTATCGCAGTCTGTAGACTGTAAAAATATACCTCCGATTTTTTGTCAAATCTAGTTGTACAGTCAATTGCAAAGCTCTTCCCATTTTACATGTGTTGTGTTTGGTTTTCGCTGCATTCACGCTGAACACATATACAGCCGCTCAGTCTTTTTGCCACTTTACTGTGAGAAACTGCAGCACTCCGGCTGACGGTGACATCACGCGCATTCCCACTATTGTCTGTGTGTGCAAATTTCAACATTCGAACTTTCAGATTTTTATTTTCACAGGTTTTCACATTAGAGCTGTGTCACATCTACATGCTCTCCAGTATTGCTACTCTTTTACATTTATAAAAACAATGGAAGCCTAAAGAGGTTCAGCCTTTGAATAAAGAGCTGATAGCTACCCAACTAACACAAATTACAGAACAATGTCTTTTTGATTCAAATAAATAATAATTATGGTTGTCTCACTTAATTGTAATAATAATAATTTCTACATAATTTAGAGTAGTATTATAACTGGTTGCAGCGCAGTCATTATAATGAGCGCTTGTACATGCAGCCCTGTCACATTTCCTTGCCACTGTGTTTGATACTGAACAGGGTTCTGTATCTTTGGATCTGTGTTAAGTGAGTTTATCAGCAATTATTCATAGAATGCCATATCTAATTATATTGCGTGAGGAACAGCTTTGCCTCGCTTAATGCTATGTAGAACTAAATTACTCTTATAATGTGTAACCCGCAGATAACCAATTAGTCAAATTCACATTGTGCCATCCCAATAGCCCCTCATGTCATTTAGCCTACTTAATGTGCAGGTTAATGTGAAATAATTTGCACACTATTTATATTATACTTGCAGCAGAAATTTAGGGAACTGTTCATATCACTGTAAAACAATATTGTTGGTTTAACTTAAAAAATTAAGTAACCAGGTTGCCTTAAATTTTTAATTTCATTAAAATAGAAAAATTGAGTTAATGCAATGAAGGAGATTGATTTAATCACCAGAAACTCAAAATATTATGTTATCTGAACTACATAAATTATTTAAGTTGATTTAACAAAAGAAAAAATGTGATTACAAATCATGAAAATATGTTTTTACAGTGATATTTCTTACTTTGGTAAAAACATTTTTACTTCTGTTCTTTTAGACAATTTTATTGAAATGGTAAAAACGTTACATTGCCAAAGCATTTGAAATGTATGCCTGTTTCGCACTGTCAATTTCTGGTATTTGGTCCTGTCCTGGTTGCCCTTTTGTCATCCTCTCATTATCTTTGTGTCTCAAGTGTAATGGAGTAGGGTTGTGAAAATTTTCCTCTTTATCTTTTCACTGTAAACAACTACCACTACATTTAGGTGACCCCTACCTAAGGTTTTGCAGCTTTTACAAGAAATTTGCTCAGCTCTTTCTATTGTAAGAGTCATAAAGTTTTGTATTAGATCATCATGTTACCCAGGAGGCAAATTTAAAGCTAGAAAAAAGCCCAAAGAAAGCGGTAATGAGTAGTTAGTCAGAGATCATAGACCCTCACTTTAGCCTCAGAGGAACAGGAGGGCCTTGAAGTCACGATGGAGATGAGAGAGAGGTGAAGGGAGGGAGGGGGGCGCAAATGTCAGTGCACACCCACTAAGACTCAACCATGCGAGAGAGACGTCTTCAGAATCAGAGAGACACAAAGACACACTTGTACATACACATTAACACACAAACACAGCTATGAACAGCCACATCTCATTCATGTCAAGTGAGTTCAGACAGTTTGGAGCCACAGGAAAGACACAGGTTAAAGCTCAGGGGTTTGAAGGAGGACAGGGGAGCTGGAGGAGAGGTATTCCGCTTGATCCTTTCCTTACTTTGTCCTTCTCTCCTTCCATTTTTCAAAAAGTAAACAGAAAACTCGGATTTGAATGTGTCAGTACATTTCCTTTGCATTATAGTCTCAGGGACTTGTGGGTTTTCAGATTTTTTAATGTCAAGCACACCCAGATAGGTAATATCAAACAAAGGCAATATCATCATCAATGCAGTAATCAATGCACTATTTAGTATTTAAATAGTAAAAAAATACAGTAGAGTTTAATTATGATGTCAACTGAATTATTAGCTTTTGTTGATGTAGTGCAGTCAAAATTATTTAAAGCTACACTGTGTGATTTTTACCCCATCTATCGGTGAAAAGGTATATGACCATGCAATGAATATTAGTTTCTGTTCTACTCAATTCCGATTTCGTTTTAACTCCTACGAGTGGCCAATGTAGTCCAAGATTAACATGGCTTCCAGTTCGACCTCATCCATAAGTGTTAACTCAAACGTAAACGCAAAAGGCGAAGCTTGAATTAACGGGTATGTCCCTCTTTGGCTAATGTACTTTCAAGATGGAGGGGCAACATGGCGACCGACATAAGAACCCCTTACCCGTATGTATTTTTAATGGCATATTATACACTCACAAGAATACTTTATTACTTGAATATACATTAATGAGCACATATATTTTTGAAAGAACTAAGTGTTTTTAGCTATAAACTAAAAGAGTTACACAGTGTAGCTTTAAATATTTTTATATTGTACTATTTAATATTTTTATATAATATTTATACTTTTATAAATATTTTTCCCTATAATACAATATATAACCATTTTTAAATGTGATGCTTTAAATGTTTAAATTATTTTAAATTTAATTCAGATTCCCTTGTTTAGCACTTTTCATGCTATCACTACAAAGAAGCTGTATAGAAAATAGTGCCATACAACTATTAGACAATAGATAAAGGTGACAATGGCAAGGGAAAACTCCACAAGAAAATATGTAAATTTGCTTATTTCTGTTAACACATTTTTCAATTTTCTGCAGCCTCAACCAAGTCTTGAGGGCATGCAAGCAGACCTACAATCAATTAAAAAAATGCATCTGAACCTGACAGCCAGTGATCAATTAGAAAAGACGTTTGGGCTTTTGAAAACTAATTTTCCATAGGAATAAGTCATATGTATTTTGAATGGCATAGACTGAGTAAATAATGACATAATTTTCAGTTATAAGCAAATGATCTGTGAAGGTGTCATTGGATGTTTTTTTACACAGTTTTTTAATCTACAATACTTAAACAATTTTTAGGTAAAGTCTGACTCAAAATGATGTGCCCCCTTCTGATCCAGAAGGTCTCACATTATGTTAATGTGATATCTCAAAGATCTCAGCCCCTCCGGACAAAAACTCTGCCCAGCATGCTGATTCATTTCTTTAACTGTGGATGGGATATTGTATGGTTCAGAATCTTGCCTTTGGTATCGGCAAGCTGCTTAAGATGTGATCTGAATTATGGATTTCCGGAGCACTGCTGGAATCCACAGTGCATTATGTCTCATATTATCATGACTCACATTCTCTGTGTGGTCTATATTATTTTATCCCCAATGATTTAGTATGTCCTTCATTGTTCAGCAATGATACACATTTATAGGAATATAGGTCATTTCTGCATAACAAAACTATGATCAAAGTATGGATTGTATAAGTTTAGCCTGATTGATAAATACTGCTCTCCTCTTCCCCAATTAATTAAGAGTTAGACATTTTCAGGGAATTTAAAATACTGGTGTAACATTCAGATATTAAAGTCATGATGAATGTTTATCTCCCAAATGAAAATAATTCCAGTCTTCCTTCCATCCAAAGGTCTTTATTGACTGCCCGCGAACAGCATACTTTGACCTGCCCTCAAACATTGTAGTCGCTCTAAGGCCTGGATAAGTTCGTGTGATGTTTTCGACATGGTTTCGAAACAAGATGTTGTTTCCTGCACTGTGCTGTGAACCCACTTTGCATGCACTTCCAATAGATTTTGAGTTGATAGTAAAACCGATGACATCATCATTGTTCTTATCACAAATGTTGAGGAAGATCCAGAGCTAAAATTCAGATATGGTAATTGGCGTATCATTTCTGACATGAGTTGTTAGCGGTAGACCAATCACAACAGACTGGGTTATTTGACCAATCAGAGCAGAGTAGGCTCTCAGGAGAGCGAGGTTTAGAGAGACCAAATCTTTTATCGAACCATTTCAGACTGTAAGACTGGAAGAACTGGTTGAAGAGATCAACCTCACCACAGGTCTATGAGACGAAGGACCTTGCTTGCAAATTAACATTTGAACACCTCTCACACACACACTCCTTCTCTGCATCCCCCACTCTTGAAGAGATCACCCACACTCACACAAGAATCTAGGTTTTAATTTGAACAACTATCATAAAGTTTTATACATGCGTTTACTGGCACACAAAGGAATGTGGTCTCTAGGCACTTCCAAAAGATGAAAATTCATGAATGCTAATTTCCACTGTCTCTTGCAAATGGTCAACTTCTACCCCAGTAAATCTGGAGGGGTGTAGTAACGCAGTAAATTTCCACTAAAGTCATGTTTTACATATTAAATGAGGTCTGGCTATATAAGGAAAATGCAACAAGAGCTCAGGGCCGTTTCTGTATTCAGATTAGCCCGTGTGGTTGAGGGTCTCGCGATCTCTTAGCTCACGTACAGTATAATGTCGGTTAAAGGATTTTCCTTTTGTTCTAGAACATTTGATGGTTTGCATTGATTATCTTTCAAATGATTCTGAAGTTGTAATAATACATTTACCTGACACAATAAACTGTTATATTTGATTATTCTAACAGACTTTGACTTCATTTTCGAGTTAAAAGGAATAGTCAAACATTCACATGAAATGCACAGATATCATTAAAAAAACTTTTCATTTATGGAGATGAATTAATGAGTTTATATATAATATAAAATGTATTGCATTTATTTAAAAATCCCTTTGTCATTGGAAGAGACGGAATACGTGTGAGACCTTCACCTCTAATCGAAGTACCGCCATTGGATCGATTTAGCAGGCCTTGACTGTAAAAAAAAATGAGGTCATGCAGCAATACATACTATTATATTATTATATACACTAACGGTCAAAAGTTTAAGATCGGTAAGATTTTTTATGTTTTTAAAAGAAGTCTCTTCTGCTCACCAAGGCTGCAATTTTTTGATAAAAAATACACAAAAAACACTGTAATATTGTGAAATATTATGACAATTTAAAATGACTTTTTTATGTTAATAATATATATTAAAATGTAATTTATTTCTCATTACTCCAGTCTTCAGTGTCACATGATCCTTCACAAATCACTCTAATACGATGATTTTATGCTCCAAAAACATGTATGATTATTATCCATGTTGAAAACAGTTTTTTACATTTTTATTTCAGGATTCTTTGATGAATAGAAAGTTCAAAGAACAGCATTTATTTAATTAGAATCTTTTCTAACATTATAAATGTCTTTACTGTAACTTTTCATCAATGTAACTCATCCTTGATGAATAGAAGTATTGATTTCTTATTTATTTCCCCCAAAAATAAAATACAAATTCTTACTGACCCCAAACTTTTTAAAGGGTAGTGTTTAATGCAACAAAAGCTTTCCACTTCAGATAAAAGCTGTTCTTTTGAACTTTCTATTCATCAAAGAATCCTGAAATAAAAATGTAAAAAACTGTTTTCAACATGGATAATAATCATACATGTTTTTGGAGCATAAAATCATTCATATTAGAGTGATTTGTGAAGGATCATGTGACACTGAAGACTGGAGTAATGATGCTGAAAATTCAGCTTTTTTCAGAGGAATAAATTACATTTTAATTTATATTAACATAAAAAAGTCATTTAAACTGTCATAATATTTCACAATATTACTGTGTTTTTTTGTGTGTTTTTTTATTAGAAAATTGCAGCCTTGATGAGCAGAAGAGACTTCTTTTAAAAACATAAAAAATCTTACCGATCTTAAACTTTTGACCGATAATGTATATTGGATGCATGTAAACCTACTGTCAGGAGACCTCCAAAACAAAAATAAGAACCTCTGAATCAAAGGTATGGCTGAAAATTAAAGTGGGAAATATTTTAGGAGCACAATTCAACATCTGAGCGATTGTTTGTGGTTATTTTTACTGGTGTGAAAGGAAATGTATATGATGTCTAGAGCAGCATCAAAAAGAGTTAATCTGTAGAGAAGTTGGTTTCATCTTAAGCAGAGTGTTAATCTCAGGAGAACTCTTAATCTTGTAAGAAGATTAATCTGGTGTGCAGTTTTTCAGCGTGTGGGAAATCTTGGAGAGCTGTTAACCTAAAAAAAATGCTAATCTTCGGATGAATATTTTCCGTCCTCCACATGTGTTCATCTAGATAGGGCTGTTTGCATTATTGGGTCATTTCATGTCTAAAATGGAGTCACGGCAGATCCCAAGATAATTATAAATGTGTTTTATTGCTCATGACAGGTAATTTGATATTAATAAAGGGATTTTGAACATTTAGAGCTATGAGAACAATAGGTTCGATTTGACATTTGGAGGGAAAGGATTAGAAAAAATCTGAAAAAAATATTCTAGTTGAATGGGTTGCATCGATGGCATGGATATTAAAATAACCCTAGGACAATACTTTGCTATTTTCTTCAACTCTTTTGTTGTGATTGTTAAATTCAGAAGAGCCACATACATATTAATGACTTTAGTCAATCCTGCACTAGTTTGCTGTATACGATACATCATGTTTTGGAGGGCCAAAATATCCTTGACAAAAAATATCCTTGACAAAATTTTATCCTTGATAAAATATGCAAATTAAAGTCTTTTGTTTTTAGTGTTGGCAGCATACTTATAGTTCTTTAAGTATTTACATCTTAGTATTAAATGACTATTTTACATTGTATTTTTGTGTGCTTTGTATGTTTTATAGTATTGTGATGTTTGGTTAGCGGTGATCAAGTTAAGCGGTAAGCTTTGTTAGAATCAATAGTGAGTAGTCGCCTGTTTGTTTAATTAAGAGAGCACTATTTTGGTAGCCTGTAGGCTAGTTACTGGACCATTTCAGATTATTCCTTTATGGACCCCTTAAGCCCTGAAGCCAGTTGTTTTGTCTGAGAGACGCACATAAAAGTAAAGACTCGTAACTCAAAAACTGTAACAAGAGGAGTCAAGGTTTCCTTTGATGAACCCTTTTCAACTTTTTTGAAAATATAAATTACATTACATTTGGAGATTGTACTGTTGAGAAACTGCTGATAAAAGACAAAAAAACATATATCATTTTATTATGATTTTGCATATCTTTCTTGTTTGACATGTAATAACTCTGGAAGGAAATTCAGTAGCTAAAAAAAATCTTGGTAACACTTTACGTGTGCACTAATAAGCATTAATTCATGCTTAACTAATGCACAGATAATACTGATATATTATCTAAGCTATTCATTAATGATAACCACATTAGGAACTAATTAAGAGTCTGTAAGGTTAATGTATTAGTTCATACATGAATTGTTATTAATTAAATATGTAATTGTGGATTTATTCCATAATAACTAATTTTTTAACTAATAGTGTTAATTAATATGTTAATTACCAGAATGAGCCAAAGCCTTGTGTTTCAACTTCCAGATAATATGACAGGTACACTAATATGCATTAATACATGATTAATTAATTAATTGTTAATGCAAATTCATGTGCAAATTACTACAATTACTAAATGACTAGTTAATAATGATGTGCCTCAACAAGTAAAGTCATAACATAATGATACCTTTGCAAATCATTAGCTAATGATTAATTAAGGCAGACAACGGAAGTTGAAGTGCATAGCTATGACTAATTGTGGTAATGAACACATTAATTTACACTATTAGTTAATAAAATATGTTATTAAGGAATTAATACACAATGACACAGTGAATTAATAGCAATTAATGTATTACTTAATCTATTAATCATATAGACTCTTTATTAGTTGCTGATGCAGTAATCATTAATTAATGGTTTAGTTCTTCATGAGTTATACATTAACTCATGATTATCTGTGCATTAGTTAAGCATGAATTAATGCACATTAGTGCATCTTTTTTGGTGAAGTCCCTCTACATGTGAGCTGGATCTGGATCAAATTTTGTGGTGATTGGAGAAAGGAATTCAAAAGTTACAGCAGTTTGGAACCCAGCGGAGCCTGTTTTGTTCAGCTTTTCGAAGCCCCAGTGTAGCATTTCTGAAATTGTTACTCCATGGAGAAATATCTTGTTACAAACACAATAGATTATGTTCGTTTTGGGGCTCATCTTAATTGTTGCAATAGACTGTAAAACAATCATGTGTCATTTTTAATGATCTGTGAATGTTTCATGAGCTGTATGTTTCTGACACATAGCAGTACATAGTACAAAAAATGCATTTTATACATTATGATAGAAAAATTATATCGACATCAGCAAGTAACTCAGGCAACTGCTTTATCAAATTGGCGTACATTCATTGTAAATCTTCAGACTCGAAGCTTTCAAATGACACCTATTTTAAGCTGATCAAGGTAATATTATATATATATATATATAATATATATATATATATATATATATATATATATATATATATATTTAATCACAGCTAGGTGGAGCTTGCTACACTCTGTTTCAGAGGGATTACTCGGCACTTCTTAGGAGTTGATTGGTGATGAGATTCTACGCTTTAAAATTATACCTATTTGTGTTATTACATTCAGTGGTTGCTGCTTAGTAATTTGATTTTTTTTTCATGGGCTGGGTGTCCAACTGGTGGGACAGTAGGGCTAAGGGGAGGTTAACACTTTAGGTTACATTTTATTTAGGTATGCAGAGCAGCTCACTGATATTTGAAAATATATATATATTCTACTCACCTGGAAGTTACTTGAGACTCATTCTGGCCTCCACGGCTCTTCTCCAGCCCTAGTTTGGTGAAGATTCCCACCAGGACCATGATGGCCACCACACCACAGATGATGTACACAATCATGTGAGTTCGATCCCGTTCGTGGTCTGGCTGCACCTCAGTGTTGGTGGCCACAGGTTTTCCAGTGTTGGCCCAAATGGGAAGCATCATAGTTGGAGCAGGATGTCTGGATCCAGTCGCTGCCTGACGGAACTGGCAGCAGAACCGGTAGTAACAAGTGCCGCAACAGTACAAGAGATACCTGCGTTACAATTAAAGGGAGGGTCCCATTGGCCCATCACATCATAGGTAACCCCGGCAACGGGTGCCAGTGGATGGCACAGTATCCTCCTTCCACTTCTCCAGGTGTGGTCAAAGTTGGAGGCCCCTCTGATGTCACAGAAATCAACAAAGGATCTAAGGTCTGACTGGCTGTTTGGATGTCCATATCAGTAGAAGTCTCGTCCTGTGCTTTAGCAGCCCGTCCCAGAATGGCAGTGAGCAGAAGATGAAGTAAAAAACAAGCCATGCTTCACCTGACACACTGCACTCAATGATCTACCTCACTTTGAGAGTTAAGATACCCAAGAAATGATTGTTAAAAGAAGAATCTCTTGAAAGTGTTGAATGACTTCTATTTGTCATACAACTAGATATAGTTAAGAATATTTCAAAGAATTTAGAGATTCAAGAATGTTTTTAGAATGTTTGAATATTCATTTATTTAGGTTGTTATATTTTCAAATTAATAAAGGCCTTTATTTTCAGGATTGTTTCAATGAAAATGCACTGTTAACAAAAGAAAAAGTATTTACTTTTAAAGAAAATAGTTACTGAAAAGTGGTATAAAATAGTTACTGAGAGGTGGTATAAAACGTTAGTTTCTTTAATTGCAACTGCATTACCTTTGTACTTTTTAGAGAGAAAATAAATACTTGATCCTGGTCCTGTCCAGATATGAGTCTCATTTTATTTTTCCCATTGTAATTCAACACTTGTTCTCAGTGCTTCCATTGGTTCCTTTTCAGTTTTCTTTTCACCTCTGTAAACAAGCAGTCGCAGTAATTTGCCATCAAAATCCTTTCCAGTGGAGCGAGTGAGACCCAAGAGACAGGTGTTTTAATCCACAGCGATCCACTCAGAGTGCTGTCTCTGTGCCTGGTGAAAGGCAACAGTTCAGGATTCAAAATTAAAACTCCTCCCTTCTGTTCTCAGAATATCAGAGAGAGAGAGAGAGAGAGAGAGAGAGAGAGAAGATTTTCCATCCAGCTGCTTTTTATAGTGTGGAAGGAGAGGAGACAGTACACTACTGAAGGTAGTTTAATTCACAGGCTTTTAGATACTGAAGAACATTTTTGTTTTGTTTTATCCAATTGGGAGTGAAGAAGAACATGCAAAAAATAAAATAATATTGTACATTATTATCTTAGTGTAAACAATATATATTATAATGTATTGTATATGATATATCAATTGGTTTTGCAGCAGATCATGATCTCACCACGTATCATTGTTCATCGATTTTGGGCTTGTCGGACGATTGTTTGGTTTGTTCATGTCATGTCCCATGTTTGTCATGTGATCCTGCCTTGCTCATATTGTTTTTTATGTTTTTTTTTATACACCCAGGATTGACCCCGGTGGGTGAGCCGTTTTTTTTTTTCTGCATTATTCCGGCGAACCCTCTGCTACTGCAGCATACGGCTCCTCTGTGAAAGTTGGAGTCCAGAGAACTCCTTTTTTCCTATGCTTTCTCCCGCACCTCAGGGTGTGGAGCTAAGAGGTCTGGGGGTAGGGAAACAAAGGATGCACAAATTAGAAATGCAGTGGGAAGACTTGTGCGTTGTGTTTGGGTTCAGGAAGCTGAATACACTTCAGGGAGTCTACCCACTCATCGTGAGGCACTCTTTGTTGATGTATTCAAGCGCAGATTGGGGATGAACATGGAGTAGAACCTTCATAGTTATGGGTTCTGACTTCAGAATCATTCCCGCTATAGATGGTGACATCGAGTGGGAGGGCTCTCTGTGAGTCTCCTTGGTGGAACTGTAGTCAAGGTGGGTGTTGCTAGTTTTTCTCACTTTAGAGGGTCATTCTGCTAAGGCCTCTGTCTTTGCGGAGCTCCCTGCATACTGTAGTAGTATTGAGTTGTCAGGCTCTTTTTTGATACTCACAGTTCTTAGTATAGAACCTGTATTTAGACCCCCTCTTGCTTTAGAGAGGTCACACTAAGACCCGCTCTTAATGCTCCTTGAAGGCAGCGAACTGGGTTTTAGGCTCTTTTTCTAGCTTCCCTGGTTAACTGTCTTTAAGGTGGGCATTGCTAGGTCTCCTCCCCTAGAGCTCTGTCTGGATAGGCAGTATCAAGGCTTTTGTAAGCCTCCCTGGGTAAGCAGTCCTTGGTGTAATGCCTCCTTTCGGCTAGAGAGTCATCTTGAGGCCTCCGTTTTTAGAGCTCCGAGTCTGGGATGTCACAGCAGGTTGTATAGCTCTTTGTGAGCCTCCTTGGTGGAACCACCCTTTGGAGAGTGTTGTTAGGATTCATCTCTATCTATGGGGTTTCTGGCCCTGAGGGAATGGTCACGTAGCAGCCGCTGGTGCGTACCATCTGAGGACGGGAATCATGACTTTCGGACCCAGCTCTGTGGAGGCATTGACTTTATGTCAGCTGTTTCATCCTTCAGACAGGGCAGAGTGTGTATTTTCTCCCCAACGATCCTAGGTCACAGTTGGAGTTCCCATTCGAAAGTGAAAGTCTCAGGTTTCGATCTTAACCATGGTTCCCTGAGAAAGGGAAACCATGAAGTAGTTATTGTTGCCATGATTGTATGCCTGCCCACATCTCTTTCAGACAAAATAAGTTTTTGATGTGTGCTACAGGCGCCAATTTATACTCTAGTTGCCCCGGTAGTGACTGGCCCTCATTTATCATTCTTGCGTAGAAACAGGTGTATATGTTGCATATTCTTGCGTAAAACAGGTGTAGGTGTATGCAGGTGTATTTTTTATTATTTTGTCAGTCTGAATTATTTTTTGGTCATTTAAAGCCTTTATGGTATGTTCACACCGTAACGCGAATGAGAGCGTCAAATACGTGTCCAGAGGTGAACTTCAACTCAGTGAATTTCACCGTCTTCTCCAGGAACTACGCCTGGATGACAGCCGTTCGAGCACTATTTGAGAATGACGGGTGCCCAATTTGATAATCTGCTAGCAAGGATCTTTGACATGATTTCTCGGATGGACACCAACTACAGGCTATCCATCTTCAGCTGCGGAGCGCCTTTCCATCTGTCTCAGGTCAGGGGCAGTTTCATAAAATAACGTCAACACCAATAAATATACAGCATATATCGTTTTTGCTGTGATTTTAATTACAGTAAATTTCTGCACCTCCTGAGCTGGCGTAGGTGCCGTACGCCAACATCCATATTGATAAATCTTAAAGTCACTGTGGTTTTGGGTGTACGCACTTTTGATAAATGAGGGCCAATGTGAACTCCTGGGTGCAGATGGAGAGCAGATAGGCCAGGGCAGATCCTGGAGGCCAGGGCAGTACCACAGCGATTAGCATCCAAGGTGGAGTGCCAGAGGACTGAGGACTGAGGTGGAGCTGGTGGGACTGAGGACCGTAGTAGAGCCAGATGGAAGACAGAGCCAGATGAAGCTGTAGGGGTGGTAGACGACAGGTAGGCGGGGCCGAGGTGGGTCCTCTTTACTATGCACAGCTGGAGACAGAAGACCTGAGGGAGATCCACACAACATAGTGGCATTAGAGGGGAAGACGAGGGGCTGAAGGGAACCAGCAGAGATGGGGCTGATGGACTTGCTGATAGGGTAACTAAACCAACTTTTTTTAGCTAATGACCTGTAAGAATAGAGCTTTATTAGTGCTGCTTATTGATTCGAGTAACTTTTTTGACATTTGGGTATCAAATTGTTTTAATTCTACAATATATGGTGTTAAAACATCTGAGTGCTGCCTCTTCAGGTTGAATGGTGGCTACTGCAGTTGAATTTTCCTATTGGATGTTTGCAGTGGGATGTGAGGAAGCGGTGGCAGATGGCGTAAACCGGTTCTAGCTCACCACGCCCTTGGTACGAGCTACCACACCCTTGGCAGTAAAAAAAAAAAAACATCTTGTTTTGACAAAACCACTATAGCGAGTCAGGGAATGGAATTACGAGTATTGAAAACAATTATTTTAGCATCTATTTAGCATAGAAGCACCCAAACATGCCATTGGACAAGAGAAATTGAATGAACAGAGGATTTAAATACACAGGGATAATTAAAATAACCAGAAACATGTGCATGACTCAATCAAAAACCATGGAGACAAACTAGCTGTGACGTAGTGCGGAGAAATAGTGCTGAGGCTGGATCCAGACGCAGTGTAGCTTTATCTACCAAAACCAGAACAGGATGCATAAACTAAGAATAGGACTCAGAATCAAGGCACTCACGTTCACATACATTAAATCAACAACTAACAAAGACAGGCAGAAACACTGGGCTTAAATAATCAAGAACAACGAGCTAGACAAGATAACAGGGGGGCGTGAGAAATAAGAAACACCTGGGACGACCAATAGATGGGCGAACCACTAATGAAGGAACACACACAAAACCCACATCATGACATAGCCCCTCCCCTATGGGCGGCTCCCGATGCCCATAAAAACAACAAAGTTCAGGTGGGCGAGTGAAGCGGAGGCGGTCTGGGGAGGGACGGAGGGCCAGGCCCGGGCAGGGGAAACGGGACCAGGAGGTAGCCAAGGCAGGCCGGACGAGTCATCACTCACTTGAACCGGACGAGTCATCACTCACTTGAACCGGACGAGTCATCACTCACTTGAACCGAACAAGTCATCACTCACTTGAACCGGACGAGTCATCACCTCACTCTGAACCGGACGAGTCATCACTCACTTGAACCGGACGAGTCATCACTCACTTCGGACGAGTCATGACTCACCCTGAACGGACGAGTCATCACTCACTTGAAGCCGGACGAGTCATCACTCACTTGAACCGACAGAGTCATCACTCACTTGAACCGGACGAGTCATCACTCACTTGAACCGGACGAGCTCATCACTCACTTGAACCGCACGAGTCATCACTCACTTGAACCGCAGAGTCATCACTCACTTGAACCGCAGAGTCATCACTCACTTGAACCGGACGAGTCATCACTCACTTGAACCGCACGAGTCATCACTCACTTGAACCGCAGAGTCATCACTCACTTGAACCGCAGAGTCACTCGCGGGAGCTTAAGTGAAAGCGCGGGCTCAAGCTGGGCTGGAGTCGCGGGCTCGTTAATACACACGTAAAGCGCGGTTCGTGCGTGGCTGACGTAAACCCAGCGCGAAGACGACGAGGGCTCAGCGGGGTAAAGTG
This sequence comes from Hybognathus amarus, assembly GCA_030378365.1. Classification (NCBI taxonomy): domain Eukaryota; kingdom Metazoa; phylum Chordata; class Actinopteri; order Cypriniformes; family Leuciscidae; genus Hybognathus; species Hybognathus amarus. The sequence goes on from JAQIUQ010006645.1 coordinate 102,413, forward strand.
GACTCGGGAGGTGTCGAGGGAGACGAGCTAGTAATGGAGAGAGGTCCTCCAAGGAACAAGCCTGAGCTATATACCGGTCAAGAGTCCAGTTGGTGAGGTCCCGCGGCATCCATCGAGCGATCTCATAATCCAGCCCATTCAGAAACAGGCCCATGAGTTGGATATCGTCTGAGCGCTCCCAGATGGCAAATGGACAGAAAATCCTTTGCGTACCCTCTGGACAGACTGGCCCTCTTGCAGTAAAGTTGACAGGTATTCTGCCAGAGCCCGGTTGCTGACAACTGCTGGACCCATCTTTAGGTTAGTTGTTCTGTGACGTAGTGCGGAGAAATAGTGCTGAGGCTGGATCCAGACGCAGTGTAGCTTTATTTACCAAAACCAGAACAGGATACATAAACTAAGAATAGGACTCAGAATCAAAGGCACTCACGTTCACATACATTAAATCAACAACTAACAAAGACAGGGCAGAAACACAGGGCTTAAATAATCAAGAACAAACGAGCTAGACAAGATAACAAGGGGGCGTGAGAAATAAGAAACACCTGGGACGATTAATAGACGGGGAACCACTAATAAAGAAAACACACAAAACCCACATCATGACACTAGCAAAGGGAACACGTGCAAACAGGAACAGAACACAGTGAAAATGAAGCCAAAACTTACATTTTTTCACATTACAATTACTGTTTTTACTGTTGCCTATTTCTTATCAAATGAATGCAGCCTTTGTGAGTATAAGAGACTTATTTTAAAAACATTTAAAAATCTTACAGACCCTGTACATGAAATATACACAAAAAAATGTTTTTTTTTGTTGTATAAATGTAGTTATGCAATTAAAGCAGATATAAAACATTCAAAAACATAATCAAAATGTTATGTGACCTGGTTTACACAAAAATTGTTTATGTGGCATACATTTTAATATAAACTTACAGTATATTGCTTGTTGTTAGTGTAAAGTGATATGCTGTCACACATGCCTGTGAACTTGAAAACTGTGTGAACATCAAATGAAACTAGAACATGAATTTACATTTGATGTGTTTTGATGCCAAAATCCCCTTGAAGTGTCTCCCACCCCTGTCCATCAGCACAACAGTATTCACCGTGTCTTATACGCATTCCTCTCCAACACTGTAAGAGCTAAATACATTTTTTAGTGCACAGACAGAAAATGCCAGAACTATCCACTGGCAAAATATCAACATAAATCAACTATTTGCATTCATAATTTCCTTCCATTCTGCACAAATAGTGCAGTTGTGATGGGTTCGGACTGTCTTTGATCAGCTTTCTACACATGGTTAAGATGTGACAAACTCAAATCTCACTTGTGATAGGCTGCATAGGCATCTCACAGATCTCTTTTGGTCTCCTTTGGTTTTCTCTTATATCCTACTCTGCCCTATTTTTTGCCTGTCCTTTTTAGATTGCAATGCGTCTTGATGACTTTAAGGTCAAAATAAACCGATAAAACTTGGGCCTGTCCCGTTTAGGAGAGATCTCCCTCTCACTGGCCGGGGGTACAGATTGGCACCCACGACCCAAGCTTTGGGCTCTGCATGTGTGTGCCATCAACAGGTTCCCGTCAGTCTCCCTGACGGAGTGTTAAATGCGATTACGCAAACTAGAGCCCCCATAGTAGACAGCTTTATGCTTCCAAGTGGTCAGTGTTCTCAGGTTGATGCTCAGCTCGCAACCTGGATCCACAAGATGGTCTCTCTTCCTATTGGAACTCTTGGATAAGGGTAGATCCACATCCTTGCTCAAGGTATCTGAGGTGGCTATTACTGTGTTTGTCAAACATTCGCATGGCTAGTCACTGGGTAGGAACAACCTTGTCGCAGCATTTTTAAGTTTTTCAGATGAAGCCAAACAGGAACAAACCAGATGAAGTGAGCACAGGGAGCAATGGAAACATAAAATACACTAAAATACACAAAATAAAAGTCCTGGACTGCAGAACACACACAGAACACAGGGGAAATCATGATATGTAAACATAGCAAAAAATATATATATATTTAAAGGAGCTTAAGACATAGACCACACACTTACTGAGAAAATTAGGGCATTATCAGATTAGTGGAAAATGTTTGATAAATTATCCACAAGAGGTGAATGAAGATGATACGAGCATACAAGTCAGGTGGAACACTTTATGACACTCTGATTTGCTGCAAAAATTTGCTGTACCATTTTAAAGATGGTTTGCTGGTTTAGTTTCAGTCTCCCAGTCTGGCCAAACTGTTCTCCTGAATTGGCTTTAGAAGGGTTTTTAGCTTTTTGTGACATTTTGGAAGCATGAAAGCTGTATTACACATTTCATTGCAATTACATAGAAATAAGTGACCAGTATATTATTGAAAGTATATCCTATATATAAAGTATATCCAGTATATCCTTGTTAGTCCAATAAAAGCTTTTATTGACACCAGCCTCAAAACGACTCGTTTTTAAAATTGGGAAACTATGACGTCGCCGGGGTTAAAACACCACCCCCGCAGATCAACACTTCAACACGGCCGGTTTAGCCCGCCCACCGATTCCGCGCATTACACGCATAGCTAAATAACATAGATGCCTACCTCGTGATGACAAACTGGATCGAGCTTACCGAGCAATAGTACAGAATATTGTGCAGTGCCTGGTTGTGGAAGACAGTCGCTGCATGGATAAACTTTATTTTTAATGACGTTCCAGCTGATGAGGGTAAAACATTGTCGACTGTTCGCTTCATTTCACTGGGGATTGTTTTGTAAACAAGACTGGATTTGCAGTAGCCTGGCTGCACCCTCCTAAGCACTTCCACTCAATTTCATTTTCCTTCAGTACTACGTCTGGGATCGCTCCATAGCCTTAGGTTTCCAGAAATAATTTTTTTGTAGGACCAATCAGAGAATAGAGGGAGTGGCTGAGAACGATGACGTTGATGTAGCGCGTCAGTTTGAGTTTGGCAGCGGAGAAAGACGTGAGAAATGCTATTCGGTCCGTTGTTGGAAAAGAAACTGCCGAATATACAGAATTTAAAGCCGGATTGTTATCGTCTCACCTCTTGTTGCACTAACCGAGGATCAAGTGAAGGAGGCAGAAAGGTTGGAAGTTCGTGCTGGGCAGCGCTCGGTGTGCACGATGACCGTGACATTTTGAACGGACGCTGTAGCCTGGTGTTCGGAAGCCCTGAGTCCTGGCTGCTAAACTGTTGTTGAATATGCACTCAGGAGTCATGTCAGCTCATATTCCCAACAGTAAATTTACGGATTCTTGTGATGAATAGAACACTTTGAGCCCCTTTGTCTACTCGCGCAGGAGGTTGGTGTCAGTTTTACATAAATCATACAAATTGGTTGTAATTTAAAAAAAAAATAATTGTCATAAATAAAAATGTGAAAACCCATACTTTTGAAGACCATATTTTCAGTTTTAGATGGTTAATTTGTTTTAATAAAAAAAAAAGCCATATAAAAATGTACAAACCACAGTGTATGGTACAAACACATACTTTGAAGACCATAATTAAGCTAATTAAGAAACAATAAGACGTTATATGAAAAGTTGTTATTTATTACACATATACAGATCATTCAGTGTAACTGTTACAGCATTTGCGGCAGATCAGAAATGACCGCAGCGGCGTCTGCATATTTGTAATGATTAGACACGGCTGAATGAATACGACCGTTGAATGAATACATCGCTGTCCTTCGTGTCAAATATACATTTCGAATTAATAGTTGTTCCTAGATTAACAAAACCTGCAGGTCTCGTTGACTGAAATCCTATTGTAAACATAATCCTCTGATATTCGGACTTGCTGTTTCCAGCCGTTTCGGTGCATGATATACGTCACTCACGACCACACATTAGCGATTGACTATGGCAGATCCTGAGTGACTCTGGGCAGATCCAATAGTTTTGAACTTTAACAGTGAACCCGCCTACAAGGAAGGAAACGTTTCTCAATGGAGGGGGCCAGACTCTATGTACAAATGAAATGTACTAGAGTCTGGTTGAACGCAGGCTAGATTTGCAGACCGATTAAGAGTAAAGAACGTGCTGTGCCATCTATATTGGATCTGACAGGAATTGTGCAACAGACGGACTCTTGGTCGAACATGTATGGGCGAATCCGGTTGCCATTTGACAACATTGGACGTTTTCTCCCACGTGCACCGACGGGTGAGTTAAACTCATTATATTATGCAAAACTGTTATCCACTCACAGCAGTGGGCATTTATTCCAAGTCTTCAGTGCGACACACCCATAAAAACCGACCGTTTTTCAGGTAACGTTAGGCTCACAAGTTGACTGTTGCACAACTTGGGTACGAAATAGCCTATTACTTATTCATTTTGATGTTTTTGAATGCAAAAACCAAGCGAACGTCATAAATTGACCTCAGACAACAATATGATAAAATTTAAAAAGCCAGTTCATGACCCCTATAAGGCTGAAATTATGTTGAATCTGAATAATCCCCCTACTTTAATATATATCCTGAGCCAGAACTTTTCGCTCTATGTATTGAAGATAAATGTGTCCTCTCAGAATACATTGCTCTCTGAATTGAACTCTGTGTTTGTGAGTGTTATGTGCATTTTCTATCTTGCCCTTTATTCATTCACTTAAGTGTTCCATTGAATCTCATTTTTCCTGTATGTAACAAGGACAGCATTTTACTTGTAAATCATTCGTAGTTGCTATTGTTTTGTGGTCAGACGTTAGATTCCTCTTTATCAAATATGAACTGTCAACAGATAAAGACTCTGATCAATGTTCTGATCAACTCACATCAGGGTCTCATTTTTCTTTATTTCTAAAATTTCTCGGTCGTTTTAGTTACTTATTCATGTCATTGCAACTCAGACTTTCTCTATTTTATTTTTTTGTAAAAGTATTGAAAGACTGCAGTGCGAGTCTTTGTGCTTAAAATGAATGCTGTCAGATGCAAGGTCTTGGATGAATTGCTGAAGCGTGAAATATAGCCTTGACAGTGCTGATATGGAGAAGTATTAATATACAGCACTCTTCTCTATATATATTTAGTTATAAGATGGAGAATATATTATGCAGTCTCTCCACTGTATAAAATGAAAGGAATATAAGATCAGACTAATTAACAAAAAAGAAGAATATGATGAAGAAATTCAGAAGTGCATGTATTGATGGGTTGAGACAATGAATGTGTAGCTAAATGGTTCGTAACCAAGACAGCGTTTTATTTATTAGGTTTTATTGTTACTTTTGTGTTAAAATGAACATGAAATTATATAACAGTGGTGTAGATGCTATGAAATCAACATTTAATTAAGTAATTATATTAAGGGGTATATTATGTTTTTAGGCCTATTTATGAGTCCCAACGGGCATTATGACATTTAGAAGGAAAGGCTTGTCAAATTATTTGCATAATAAGGCAAATAACAATTCTATTTAAAAAAAATAAATAAATAAGACAAGTTTACATACACACAACCCCATTTCCAGAAAAGTTAGGACATTTTGTAAAATGCTGTAAAATCAAGAGTCTGTGATTTGTTAATTCTGGGCTTGAGCTCACCTCAGATGATCCAAAAACCCAGTGGAAATGTGAGTTACGGTCAGATGAATTCACATTTCAGCTTGTTTTTGGGGAAAACTGTTGAGTTCTCAGTCCCGAAGATGAAAAGGACTATCCAGACTTTCATCAGCGAAAACAGATGTCCCATGGGTGCATCAGTGCAAACAGTATGACTTGCATAGGTACCACTGACGTAGAGGCATATATTCAGATTGTACAGAAACATTTAATAGCATCAAGATGACATCTTTCCTGGGAAGCAAGACAATGCAGGCCTTATTCTCCACATGATAAAACAGAGTGGTTTCTAAACACTCTACATTGTACATTATTATTAAAATAATTGCACTGGTATTCCTATACACTGCGTTAAATTGGTAATGATATTGTTCGAGAAGGAAAGAAGGAAACCAACCACATTCCCTTTCGTGGAAATCTCTGGTGTGTTTAAATGTCTCATAAACAGTCAGGTCTGTTTGAGGTCTCAGTAGACTCTCTGTCAAACTTGACCTTTTCCAAGTGAAAAGAGATGCAAATAGCCAGTCACTCCTCTGTGCTCAGTTCTTTATTATAGTAAATTGGTTTAGAAGCACCTGGATCCATTGAGAAAACCTGCCACTCATCTCAGAATTTCAATAACATGATTTACTCACTCTCACTCCTTCCTTGCAAGCAATAGGTTTCTCTTTTAACCTACTTTTTGATGGGTCAAAAATCTTCAGTATCAGTTCAGAAACAGGATGATCATATAGCACTACGGGATTTTGCATCAGTAAGATTTAGCCTTACCCTGAAAGCAGATAATGTTTTAAATATCCAGAGGAATGAATGTATTTAAGACACGTGGGATTTCTATGCCAGGGCTTCTTCTTTTTTCCCGCGGTTTAAGAATTAAAGCAGTACAAAGGTTTTAAAGGTTTAAAGGTTTTCAAACTGTTGAGTAATTTTTTTATCTCACGGTTAGTAATATGAACATCTTAAAGCGTATTAGACAGGGGATTGAATTTGAATGAATTGTCTATTTTGTCCTCTCTCTAAATTAATTTTTACAATGGCTCATTTCAGTGACTGTGAGATCTTGAACTTTGTTTATTTTATTTTTTATTTACCGTATTTTTTATCCTCTCAAACTCATCAAACACTTTACCCTCCTCAAGTGGTGCAAATATAGAATTGTATTTTTTTTAAGCAAATATAAATTATAAAAAGGTAAGTGAAAATGCTAAAGTTGAGTTAGGATAATTATTAGTATTGCAATCCTCAAAAATCGGGATTGAAATAGCAACCATGGGATTTATCATCTGATATTACTCCACATCATTTTTCATCAGATGTTTTGTGAAAGCATCTGAAAACCTTACACTACAAAATAACTTATAAATAGAAATATATAAGTTTGGAAATATTAATTTGGAAATATTATTGTTATAATTAATATTATTGCAAAATAATTATAAAGTAAATTCTGATCTCTCAATTAAATCTTTGACCATACAGTATTTCATAGATGACAATGTTGAATGAGTCTATATATTGCAGTCATTGTAGACACACACTGAAGATTAGGTTAGATGTAAAGAAGATTTTTTATGAATATAAAATAAAATATAAACAATATTGAAATAAATTAATATACTATATCAATTTATTTATAGCTCAGACAAGTGCTTAAGTTTACAACATTTGTAAAGTGTGGTGGTGAACCGCACACATGTCTAGATATGTGTGTGCACATTTATTTTCTTAAATAGCCTACATTTATTTTGAGTAGTGTAAGGATTAACTACATTTTTGGATTTCTGAAATCTGAGGGGAAAATTTGCTGAAGCATAAATAGATCACTTTTCATAATCTTAATCTGAAGTAATTATTCTAATTACTTGCATAGTGATCCGATGAAAAGTGCAGCTGTCTTTGCACAGCATGTGTTGAATATCATCTAGCAACACATTCTTAGGGCGTAATTAGGAGGTTTTGTAAGTGGCAGATGGGATTAAGTTACTCAGATACTGGAAAAGCTCTTTCTGTGATATATATGGTAGTTCCAGATTCAACCCATGTCATCAGTCTGTAAATTAGTGGTGGGCTTTTTTTTCTGAGGGTTACATCATTACGCCAGTAGGTGGTGACAAGTGATAAAATGAGTGAGTCATTGAATTATTCATTCAACCAATTCCTTCCAAAACACTGACTATATTTACATGGAGCCAATAGGAGGATCTTTTGTGACATCATTGTTTACGGTTACTCGCGTTGCATCATGGGAATCGTCTGGCAAGAAACACCGCTAGATACCTGTAATTTGATTGTTTTGCACGTTTGGAGGAGGATTTAGAAGAGGATGGTTCACTATTGCTGTGTGGTCGATTGTATGGCTTGTTGGGGGCTTGATAAAAAGTTTTTCATTTCATTTTAAATAAATAAGAACATTGATCAATGAAGACTTACCCTTTGCAGTGAGCAGTGATTATTTCTCCGTTCTGCGATCACCCAAGGGAGATGCGGAAATTGTGAATCATGCTGTGACTTTGCTTGGCCAGGTCTAACCTCTGCTTTAACAGTCTGATCTCATGAAATGGCGCATGTATAATACGCCAATTCGTATTTCCAACACGCATAATCGCTTTCACCGTGTTTATGAACGCCATTGACTTAACGTTACATTACTGTATATATAAATATATGACCCACCCCAACCCCGTCCCTAAACCTACCCGTCACTGTGGTTAATAGCATTTATGAGCTCTTCCCCTACCATCCTAGGAAAAAGTATTGCTCCCCAGATGTAGATCTACATTTTGCTTTGTTTCGCTTCATTTAACGGCAGAGACATACACGCATAGCTCAAAATGCATAAAGATAACACGCCACTTGATGTGAAAGTGGCGTTTATGTTTAAGCAAAAATCATGATGTCATGTTGCTTTTAGCATTATCACTGCTTTCTGTTTGGCAGAAAAGATCGGCCTAACTTTTCGAGAAACAAAATAATCATAGCCCTTCCAGGCTTTTGAAAGCCTTTAATATTTCATGAGTGAAGGGTCCTAAATAAGAATAAATGTCTCCCCAGTAGATTATAGTGGCCAAGACACGGGCGAGTCGGACCGACGTCTTTTGACATCCCAAATCACATATGGGCTTTGAATTGAAAAACTTCAATTTTGTCACCAACACAAATTTTGAGCTTCTCTTCCAAACCTCCTCCGGTCGTCAGATATTTAAAGTGCTTATATATTGTGGATTTTGCCTGCAACTCTCTTGAAAGTGCTTGTCGCTTCTTTACAGCCGGTCATTCTATTGTTTTCTGCCACCCAATCGACTCACGCATGCGTAAAATGATGTCAAACAAAGATCATCCTATAACCCGTTCAAAAACCCAGGATATTAGCAGATAACCCGGTCGCGAACGGGCCATGTAAACACCGGTAAAAATCATCGAATATGCCCATATCCCGGATCTTAAAACCGGGACATTATACCTGGGGTACCCCTTTCTAACCCGAATTTTTGGTCATGTACAACGCGGTATCGGCATATCCCCATAGTGATTTGCGTTCTGCGCATGGTATATTTGCAAGGAATCTTGGTCTTTTGAGTAGAGAAACCTCTCTGTGCATACAAAAATCTTTGTGCAGTATCCCGAAGTAAACATAGCACGATTACCAGCATCAAAGCGCAAAGCAAAGGCGCAATCGCTATCTGCCCTGAACTATTCATAATTCGCTTGCTGCTGTTGTCTTTGCATATACACAGAAGAATATCAAAATGACGCATATTCTGTCTTAAGGTTGTCCGTATGTTCTGACGCTAATCACGCGTCGCGTTTACACCGGATATTGCAATTTCATGTATACAGGAGAAACTCTCTCTGCTGAGCGACTGTAAAGGGTTATCCCTAATGTTTCAGAAACCAGAATAGGGACCTTAACCCGACCATAACCTGAAAATTGGCTGCATGTGACATAGTCATTGATTCATTTTGGAACTAAACTTTTTGCTCTGAGGCATGCAACAGCTGATTGTAACTATTTTTCCTGGTTGGAGTAGAACAAAATACAAAGCAAAAGTAACATATAAATTAATAATTTCTTCACACTCAGTTGATCTCAGATGCAAATTAGTTAGATGCAACCAAGATCTATTTGCCCCATATGCATTAAGTCCAATACTAAATTACCAGCCATGCAGTTGGCCACAAAGAAGAGGAAAATAAAATTCCCGATTTTAAAAAGGCAAGAGTCCCATAAGAAATTTCACAGAGCCAAGAGCAATGCCTAAGCAGCTCTGTTCCCCCCAGTCTCGTCAGCAGAGAAAAGTGCCATGAATAATGAAAACGAGGAAAGAAAAACGTTGTTTTTTGTCAATTAGCTCATTGTTTTGAACATTTCAAACCCTTGTAGCTACAGGAGCCTTCCATTTAAAGTTCACATGCCTGGTGCTTTAAAGTCCACGTGAACCGGAAGTTGGAACCGAATTTTCTCCAGTGTTGTGACGTATTTCCAAGTCAAACAGAATATTGAATTTACTTTAGTACACCTCCTCACTCATAGAAAATCTTGACGGTTGGAGGGAAGTGGTTAAAGGATATTCAACCCAAGCCATCAAACTTGGCGTCATTAGAGAACATGTAACTATATAATAACACTAACACTCGTTTTTTTATTAAACCACAGACCAAGCTGCAGATGAAGACATCAACAGTCAGATTATGTTTAACCACCTGCTGTACATTTTAAGGATTATCTTTTATAAATGTGTTTTTTATGCTATAAACACACGTTGTCAAATGGCTCTGCTCATCTCATGAGCAATGGAGTCATTCTCACGCTCTCCCTTGCCCTTCTGCCCTCTTATTTTAATGGGACTGAAAGTACATTACCCACATGATTAGATGTAAAATGTTTTTATCAGCTTGTGACAGTAATATTAGAACGAGAGGATCACATCCCAGAAAAGCTGTAGTGGTTAATCATGGCATGGCCCCTATGAAATCAAATGTCAGGGATTGTGTGAGCGAACACCAGAAGAAAACCATGTGAGTGCCAACCATACATGATATTAAATGAAGTCTGTATCTGATTTGGTGGATGACAACGACTCAAATAATAGAACGAAAAGCAGGAAAACTTTAAGCAAATAAATGGATAGAGTACAAAGCTCTCTTTCTGTGTTTTAAAGACTGCCTTTATCATCATCTTAAAGGTTCTTTATAAAATATGCTGATGACTGAGGATGTGAACAAGATGATGCAATTCAAATGCAACATTAAAAGTAGAGACTGTTGTACTTATACAGTATATGTATACGTTTTTTAGCCAATTGTAACTATGGAAAACTCTTCTAGAAATCATAGTGTGTTGGCTCTGGAATCATTCATTTATCTCAGACGAAACATTGTGGCTTAAAGCTGTCCAAATAGATTTTAAATTTAAAACAATAATACAGGATATTTTTAAATGACTATGGTACTAACCAGTGGCGTAACTTTGTTTTAAAAAGTGGGTGGGACATGTGTAGGAAATGAATGAATCACGTGACACGTGAATAAAAACAGATCCGAACTTTACAACATGTCCAGTAGAATAGTGCACAGAAAGTCCTGTAGAATTAAACGAATAAATTGACCTAATATTATTATATTATTATAGGCTAAAATTATGAATAAAAATTATATAAACAAAAATATACATAAAAGTTTTGAAAGTATAAATTAGCTATTAGGCCAGAATTTTGATTTTTTGCGAAGCAACACGAATTAAAATTAAATTGGCTTATAGCCTATCCATTGTACACACAAACTGCTGTACAATTAAATGAATACATGGGCCTAATAATATAAATAAAGATTAAAAAAATAAGTGTATAAACAAAAATAAAAAAATAAAGGCCTACATAAACATTTTAAAAGTAAATTTAAAACGCAATATATTAACTCATTAGGCCAACATTTTTATAACTGAGCTTTTTGCACAGCAGGCACGAATAAAACAAATTAGCAGACTGTCCTGCCAAGTACTGTAAAAATACAAGAAAAAACAGGATGTACACAGGAAATGACTCTTAACATGAATGCATTGATTGATTCCTAGGTTTATTTTGTTATGAATAAACAAATGTGCAATATATAAAGGAAAAACCTTTATCGATTAAAGTTGTAATGTTATAATGTTCAAGTTTTTGATCTAAAAAAAGAAAGATGCACACAGAAAATGACTCTAATATGACCAATTGATTGATTCGAAGATATTTAGTTTGTTACAAACAATGTGCAATCTGTAAAACAAAAACCTCAAAATTATAGTTGAAATGGTATACTGCTGGAATTTTTTTAACCTTGAGAAAAAGCTTAAAGTATAGATCGACAAATTATTTCAAAATTTCATTTTGGTACATTTTTGGGGAAGTACACCTGTTTTGACCTGATGTCCAAAAAAAAAAAAAAAAAAAATCACAATGAAAGCCATTATATAATTTTTGTTTTTTCATTTGTTTTCATTTATAGAAGCCTCATGAGCTGGGAAAATGTACTTTTTTATATTTCAGAAACTTGAAACATAATTCAGGTCTGAAGGGGTTAAACTCGCCTCCAGTGGATTATTCATTAATAATAACATTTATCAGAACATATATTACTAAAGTCATGCAACCTGACAATTAAAAGCAGAACCACCACTTCTTTATAGTTTCATATTGTCTTTATGTTTTTCAAACAGGGACACAATGATATTAAACTCATAAATACATAAATGTGGTTTTAAGGCAGAAAGGAATAAAGAGCTCATAGTATTTACAGAACAACAGAAACATGTGAAGATACAGAGATACGCCAGACACCACAACCTGAACTAAATGAAATAAATCATACTGCAGAAATTTTACAATGAAAAATGAATGTTTATCATATATAAAATATCAAGTTAGAAATTAATCTAAAATTATGTTGGGGTTTTTTTTTAGCTTAAATTGCTAATGGCACTATAATGTGTTTATGATTACACCGATTCTATGGACTTAGGAGAGTTTGACCATTTACAACCAGAGTAACATTTATTTTTTAAATGACAGGAGTCAAAAGACTTGAGAAATACAACAACATCCATTGCTGGTCATACTTGCAAATTTTAAAAACACTCATAAGGTTTGTGACACTTATTGTGTTTCCTATAACACTGATCTCTTTAAACCATCTTGAGTGTATATTTTCAAGGCATTCTAGGATTGATATAAAGGTTAACTGTTCAGAATAAATGTAAGGTTTAGATTTACAAAACAAAGAATCAATTATCAGCAAAGTACAAAGGAAGTGACTGATTAAACATGTATGGAGGGACTGACTGTAAATGAGTAGTGCACATTATGACCTCTATTAACAGTAAAGAAGAATAAATTGTCTAATTTTCTATACATTCAACATCTTTCAAAATAGCATTTTTTTTTAAATCAGTGACCTTATTCACATCCTTTATTGCTCTCAAAGCTTCTGAAGTTGCAGATCTTGTTGAGGTAGGACAGAGACACCTGCAGACCAATGAGGGAATCCTACTAAGAATTTGCTTTGGCACATTAAATCTATTTATTTATTACTTGTAGTTTAATAGAATATAGATATTTATTTTAGGTTTGGTTTTGTTGCCAGCAGAGCTATAAATGCTGTACTGAAAAGTCAACTATACAGACTAATAGGTGCATCTGTACGCATCAAAGATCACTGAAGGAAATGTTAAAAAGTTCAATAGACTGAAAAGTAGTCACTTTATGAAAAGGCACTGAGCAGAAAACTGGAAGACCTGCTGTTATATAAGAGCTATTTTTGTCTACATGATTCTCTTATCTGAAAAGGCACTATGTGACTCTTTATAAATGTTGTAATAATACATTCCTAGATGCAGCCAGATCTACCTCTGGCCATATCCATTCATGCCATTGTTCCCCGACGGAGTGATAGTGACGGAATCTGAGAAAGGACGGAGCGCTTGTCCAAAAGGTCTATGGAGAAGAAATCAGGTAATTCAATACAGTTATTATTAATACTTGTGTCAATGAAATATTTGATTGCAAAGTTGTACGGGCAAACTTACGTAGCGAGCACCTCAGATGGGAGGTCAGTGATGTATGAGGGAATCTTTGATCCTGTTAAAAACTGTGAAACCTCAGAACTGAAGGTGTTGCAGTTGTGTTCAAAAAGGTGGTATTTTTCAGGCCTGTGGAAAGAAGAGGAAGTTCAGATTCAAGTGCAAACAGAAAAGCAAAAAAACATTAGAAAAAAAGGTTTCTCAAACATATCTGCCATATTTTCTCTCAATATTAAACTACAAAAATACTCTGATAAAAAAAATACAATTTCAACCATACTTGCAGTTTCCTGAAGGGGTGTGACAATACCCTCATGTCAAAATTCGATTCATTTAACAATACTGAACTCACAATACGATATTATTGCAATACTCCAAAGACATAAGATAAAAAGTAAAAGAAATAATAATTAATGTTGATTAAAATGCTAAATTTGAGATTACATTGTGGGTCTAAATGAATAGGCTTAAACTTGGTGCTGATAACCCAATGTATTGCACAAGGCAATAGTGACACTAGAATAAAAACATTCATGATTCTGAAGCTGAAGAGACAGAATTATTTTAGACAAATATGCTTTCACTGTCACTGAATATATACAGTATATTTAAAATAATGTATAGGCCACTTTCTACTGGTAACATAAGACATTTGGCATTATCAGGACCCACAAATATACCACAATTGCATTATTATACATTATATTCAATATTATATATAGTTTAATGTAGTACTGAGTCTCTATTTTTTCCTCACACAGTAATTTTTATTTTGGGTTAACTATCCATCAATACATATTATTGCAGTTTTGTATTGTGATATATGGCACAATATATTTCCACAACCCTAGTTTCCTGTTTTAATGCAAAAAATAAATAAAAATAAAATAAAATACTGACCTGTAAGTAGACTCCCTGAGAGAAGACAGATATTCCAGAAAGAGGTCCCGGGGAACTTCGGATGTCTCCAAGGTTCACTGTGGAATTGGGAACGCCTAGAATAGTACCACCCTGAAACATGAGAGTATTTCTTAATTATGATTGGTTAAATCATTAGGCCCTATTGTGTTTTTAATTTCAACATAGCCTTCAACTTTCAGATTTCTTAAAGTTGGCATGAAACTGAATTTGTGATAGTCTTTTCTTGCCTATTGTGTGAAGTCAACAAGTTCGGACTTAACTTTGTCCATTAGGAATTGATTATATCGTTGGATCATTGTGGTTGATATTACTAACTGCTGTAATCTCATGTGTGTGACAGGTTGTCCCGCCCCCAAGCTGACGTGAACACGTCATCAGACAATGAGATGAAATTGCAGAGGGAAGGGAACGTTTTGATATAAGATATATGTAGGGCAAATTAATTTTATATATATATATATATATATATATATATATATATATATAATGACGACAGACAACTCATTTAAAATATTCCATAGAAAATACGAATTTCCATTTTGATTTCATGGCGACTTTGAGAAATGTACTAATGCATAAAGAATCAAAGATCCAATGATCATTTCTTACCGGATAGCAGCTTGTGATGCCCCCTCCTCCAAAGAAAAACTCTTCCCCATAAGCCACTATTGATGTGTGCCTTCATTAAGTTACCAAAGAAAAAAACATTCAAATAAACACTTTACTTATATATAAAATTATAAGTAGAAAAAATCAAACCCTAAGCATGTTCACTAGTCGTCTCAGGCCTCAGACCTCAGACCTTTGGACCGCAATGTATATCTAAATCTGCTCTCTGATAATAAGCAAGTTTATAGCAAGGTGTGCAGAAAAAAAGGTAAAAATACTCACCATATTCCTTCAACTTGCTTTCCTGTCAGTTTAGATATAGAAGAATATGTTGTCAGTATGTATTTACATATTTTTAAAAGGTGGCTTTAAATAAGGTATACTTGATCTACCATGTAACTTAGTATAAAATATATGAAAACATATTTGAGCATAAACAAAAACAATCTCAGACACAAAAACTCCCTATTCTAGAAGCATCACCAACATCCTCCGGCAATCTGAAGAACTCACCTAACATCATGGGACTCAGCTGACTGGCCAGTCCTTTTGACAGGTCATAAATGTACAAATTTACGTTGTAAGAACTTCCATCAGCCATCGCGACGACTTTAGACAAACGTGTGTTTACAAACAAAACCCCAATGCTACTGCTAGCAAACTGAAACTTAGTTTTGCTCACTCTGACTGAACTAGAAAAACAAGACTTCACTGTTTTGCTGGCTCAAATTCCCATCATCGTATTAAACATTCACACTAGGAACGCATTCGTGTTGAGTTTAAATTATTTTAAGAAAATATTGAACAGGTCCGACGCAGCATTCAAAGGCAGCTTTATCACAGAGTGACTAAGGATATTTTGATGCCGGTTGTGACAAATGTGCTTGTTCATTGTAGACCCGACCAATGGCAGCAGAGATACAGTAACTTGCCAAACATCTGTAATAACCTCCAAAACGCTAGATGGCAAACTAAAACACGCACGACTGCTAATGCTCACAACTAAATCGCGAATCGGTTCGTTTGAACAGTTCAATTAAAGCAGTTCAAAATGCCGATAAAGCAATTTTCTCTTCGTTATAAACATGCACGTTTCAGTATAAAAACACATATGGCACATTTTGCCAATTTTCGATTACATTTTTATTCGGGGTTTTACTAAATCAGCTCGTGAACAAACTGTTCAGTTGGCTTCAGAACAGTAACTTCAGAACCATTTTGAGATTCCGTTCATAGAAAAGATCCGAGTGAAAAGAACGATTCGTTCACGGTCAGATTTTTTTTAATTATTATTTATTTATTTATTTTAAGATCCTTGCTTCAGAGTACCATAAAAAATGGTAAACACTGTATATAAACACTGTAAACATTATTTGTTAAACTGCTAAAAGCGGTTCAACAGAAACGTTTGTTTACTTCCTCTTGCATAGATCAACCAGTCACTTCGTTCTTGTCTTTTCATTGGTTCTTGCTTTTCAATAGTCGTCTCTGATACGCTAGTGGACGTGTCACTCAAATTGTGGCGCTCTGGATGCATGCAGCGCAAATGGTTCCAAAGTTCTCTTACTCAAAAGATAAAAGTTCCTAGTTCAAGACAAGTGTAAGAAAAACTGCTTTGTTTTTCCCAACTGTACTTGTAAGCAACGCTGACGCGGTTCTTAGACAAAGCAAAGAGTAATGGCGGATTGGAGAGAGTACTATCAAAACGAAGACGTTGATGATGAGCAGGACGAAGAAGATTCTGGAGGTTAGCAAAGCTAACGTAACTGTATCTATTGCGTTTATATAAGTTGCTCGTTTTTTTCCTCCATTAAACTTGCATTTATGAAATTAAGATATGATTACACATAAATCCTTTATAACTTTTTGCTTAATAGGCGATTACAAAGTCAGTGGCCGTGACAGCCTGGTGTTTTTGATCGATGCATCCAAAGAGATGTTTATCAAGGGTGAGGATGGAGAGCTATCAAATTTTGACATGAGCATGCAGGTGAGTCTTAATTCACTATCTTTTTATTTTCATTAAATTTGCCTGTGTTTTTATTTCTGGGCATTTCTAATTAACGTGATTCTCCCTTTGTATGTAGTGTGTGCGCAGTGTGTACACTAGTAAGATCATAAGCAGTGACAAAGATCTGGTCGCTTTGGTGTTCTACGGGACTGAGCAGAGCAAGAATCCCAGAAACTCCTTTAAGCATGTCTACGTTTACCATGACTTGGATTCTCCTGGTGGGTTACTCACTCTTTTTGCTTTTCAGATTGCATATATGATGGTCATTCTATCTCATGATTCCCTTCTCAGGAGCTCAGCGTGTACAAGACATTGATAAACTACTGGGTGAGAAAGGAGCTCAGTTGGCTGGAAATATCCTAGGCAGTGGGGAAACTTCCCTCGGAGAGGCTCTATGGTGCTGCTCCAACCTTTACAGTGACATCAAGTTGCGACTGTCACACAAGCGCCTCATGATCTTCACTTGCAGGGATGACCCTCACGGAGGAGATAGTGCTAAAGACAGGCAGGCTCGTACAAAAGCTGCTGACCTTAAAGAGACAGGTAGGTTGAATAGAAGGGGAAAATGAGACGGTTTCAGCAGTGAATTATGGACATTGTATAGCCTGTGTTCTGTTTGTTCCTCAGGTGTGGTTATAGACTTGATGCACCTCACAAAGCCTGGAGGGTTCGACGTTTCCCTGTTCTTCTGTGATATTGTTAGCCCTCCAGAGGATGAAAGCGAGCTTGGTGTCCAGACTGAGCCCTCCAGGAAACTCGAGGACTTGCAGAAGAGGGTCAGAGCTAAGGAGTTGAAGAAAAGAGCTCAAAGCAGGTAAATGCACTGTGTCATGTCCATCTATTCTCCAAACTAACATTACTTGTTTTATGAATGGTCACAGGAAGGGGTGGGTGATATGATAAAATCTTATATCATGTTATGAGTAATTTTATTTCACGATAACAATATAGATTTTTGCTTTAAAGAAGATTTTTATGATATTAACTTTTTTGATGCCATTAAAACTTCATAATTCTTATCATTTTCAATTTCATTAAAACAAAATAATACTAGCCTAAAAAAAACTGTCAAGCTTATTGGAGACAAGTAAACTGTGACAAATAATGAGCAAAGAAAAAAAACACAATAGAACAGACACAAATGAAATTGACCTACCTGAAAAATTTCAAGCACAAGAAATAATACTACACAAGATGTATAAAGTAATCACATGTATAAAAACAATACATAATCTTTACTGTGTAAATTATACTTTTATTCTTATTAAAGTTCCAAAAATGATTCAGGCAAGAGCATTAAGAGATTTTCTCTCTCGCTCTTTTTATTTATGTATTTATTAGCGTTAATAATGTTTCAAGCTTCAAATTGTTCCCTACTGTGACACATATATCTAAGTAAAAAGGCTGGTCAAAAGAGAAAAAAAAAATTATGGTGGGGTTTGATTTTATACATTGAGAATTGATTGGATTGTTGGGATCGTTGTCATTTTCGAATTGCTGTGATGGTTGAATTATTAGAAATAATTAGGGCTGTGCAAAAGTTAATTGCGATTAATCGCATCCAAAATAAAAGTCTGCTTACATAATATATTTATGTGTGCTGTATATATTATATATTATGTAAACACAGACTTTTATTTTGGATGTGATTAATCGCAATTAACTTTTGCACAGCCCTAGAAATAATTTATTGTAAACACTGTATTATTCCAGAAAAAACAAACAAACATTGATTTCATGGTGGGAAAAATATGCAAGATTGTTACTTGGACAGAAATGTCTCCAGAGTGCATGTCTTTGATTTACACCTATTTGTTTTCAAGGTTAACGTTCTCACTCGGAGAAGGTGTCGATCTTGCAGTTGGTTTATATGTGTTGGCCAGGACTGCCACCAAACCTTCTGCCGTCAGACTTTACAGAGACAACAACGAACCTGTGCGCTCTAAAACCCGCTACTTTCACACCCATAATGGGGGCATACTTTTGCCAAATGATATGAAGAGGGCACAGGTACAGCACTAGATGTCACTTCGAACCAGAATCAGTACTATAAAAAAATCTACTCTATGTTTTATTAGCTGTAGGTGACCTTTTATTTAAAAGTTACTATATTTTCTAATCATAGTACACTGAACAAAATCATAAACACTATTTCTCATGAGCTGAACTTTTTCTTTGTACACACAAGGCCTATGTCTCTCAAATATTGACAATTTGTGCCCTGAGATAATCCATCTATGTGAACAATAGAAATAGGCCTTGTGTGTACATAGAAAAAGTCTTAAATCTTTGAGTTCAGCTCATGAAAAATGGAGGCAAAAACAAAAATGGTTGTGTTTATAATTTTGTTTAGTGTATATTAACTTACTATTTAACTGTGCAGGTTTATGGGAAGAAACAGATCGTGATGGAAAAGGATGAGGTGGATGAGATTAAGAAGTTTGATGATCCAGGTTTGGTGCTGATGGGGTTTAAACCCATGGACCGCCTCAAACTGCACCATCATATACGACCCGCACTCTTCATTTACCCTGAGGAAGAGCAGATATCAGGCAGGTGTTCATTTGTTGATGCCTCTCTTATCTTCAACCCATATTTTTTCCTTAAAGGGTTAGTTCACCCAAAAATTAAATTAAGTCATTAATTACTCACCCCCATGCTGTACGCAACCCCGTAAGACCTTCGTTCATCTTCGGAACACAAATGAAGATATTTTTTATTTAATCTGAGAGGTGGATCACTCCTACATAGACTGCCTAAGGGACTGCCACTTAACATTTTTAAACTGTTAAATATGTAAATAAAAATATTTAAACATTTTCTTTAATGACTTTATGGGCCGTCAAGAGCCAGTCCCTTAGGCAGTCTATGGAGGAGTGATCCACCTCTCAGATTAAATAAAAAATATCTCCATTTGTGTTCCGAAGATCAGCATTGTTTGGTACAGCATGGGGGTGAGTAATTAATGACTTAATTTTCATTTTTGGGTGAACTAACCCTTTAAGAGTGTATTTTCATTAGGGGTGTAATGATACAGGTATTCGTATTGAACCGTTCGGTACAAGGGTTTCGGTTAGGTTTTTGGTACACATTTTTGAACCGAACGAGTTAGTTCGGTTCATTTTTTCCTGCCGACCAACATTTCGTTCAAATGTAGGCGCGTCGCACGTGGCAAGGGCGTTCATAATGTAAGAGTCGCTGGCGTGACTACAACATTACCCAACATCAAATGGCGAATGTTATGTAAGCGAAACGAAACTGAGCGAGCTTCTCGTTATTGTGTGGTTGTTTGGATGACGGATCGTTTATCAGTTTGGACCAATGCAGCAGCCGAGCCGATCTTGATCAGCACTGTCTGTTACTACACAGCCAAATCCAGTAAAGAAAACATTTGAATTCGCCACTGAAGTAATAACATCGCTGCGAAATCTAGTGAGAAACATTCACATTTCTCCGTTATTAACGGATCAAACAGCGCTGACGTGGAAACCAGGAAGAAACATTGTGCCTTGAATGAACTATCCAGTGTCCACAGATCAACATCACCATGGATTTACTGTATAATACTACTATCTGTAAGTTTGGCAGGAATAGTAGGCTATAATGTTTCAAGTAACATCACGTCGGTTGTATTTTGACATTATCAATACAACTGCTTCCTTCAAATGTTAATCTAAACTAAAATAAACCTTTAATTGTTTATAACTACTACAATATTACATTTCATTTTGTCCAAGGAGCTGTTTTGTTTTATATGCTCCTAAGAAAAGTCAAGTATAATTCCATCATCGCTCAAAGTTAAAAAATACCATACTCTATGATTAGTTTTAATAAAAATATAATAAAAAATAAATAAATCAAGCAAATTTCTCTGCCATTTCTTTCTTTTTGCTGTATTTGAAACGTACCGAACCGTATCACAAGTGTATTGTATTGGAACCGAACTGTGAATTTTGTGAACCGTTACACCCCTAATTTTCATATTTTGGAAAGTTGATGTGCCGTTCCTTATTTTTCTTTTGTTTATTATAGGAAGCTCCTGTATGTTTACAGCTCTGCTTTTGAAGTGCAGTGAAAAAAATGTATTTGCATTGTGCAGATACATCCCTCGTCGTAACACGCCACCTCGGTTTGTAGCACTAGTTCCCCAGAAAGAAGAACTGGATCAGTGTCAAACCCAGGCAACACCTCCAGGTATTGTAACTGCAGTCAAGACTGTCAGAAATGTTCATTTACACCAGGGATGGGCAGCTTCGGTCCTGGAGGGCCTCTCTCCTGCAGAGTTTAGCTGCAACCCTGATTAAAAACGTACCTGGGACAGTGGCCCATCCCTGATTTACACTAAACTTTTACTTTCAATTGTATGGCTAATTAATATCAAATTGTGGGATCCTATATTTTAGGCTTCCATGTGATATTACTTCCCTTTGCTGATGACATACGCACTTTGGATGTTCACGAGGGTCCCACAGCCTCTGATGAGCAGGTGGATAAGATGAAAGAGATTGTGCATAAGCTCCGCTTTAAATACAGGTGTGTGATTTTCTACCAGTTGTACACTGCATTTTCAAATCATGGATTTTTAATTGATTTTTACTGCAAGTATTCTGTATTTACAGGAGTGATGCGTTTGAAAACCCAGTGCTGCAACAGCACTACAGGAATCTGGAGGCTTTGGCTCTTGACATGCTTGCACCTGAGGCCATTGAGGATTTGACAAGTATTTCTTGTGTTCTGATTATTTTAAATGGATCACTTTTATCTTTTTTATCCTACTATGTTCTCATACTTTTTATGCTCCCTCAGTGCCCAAGGTACACATGATTGATGATCGTCTTGGCCCGCTGGTTCAAGAGTTTAAAGATTTAGTCTATCCTTCTGGTTATAACCCAGAGGGAAAGCCTGCAGCTAAACGCAAACCTGGTGAGATTTCAGATGGTTTTATATTTATTTAAAGCATGAATGAGGGATGTATTTATTTATTTTTTATGGATTTATGTATTTTTCAAGCTAAAAAGTATGACCCAGTGAATTGCGTAAATCACATTGGAGAAAATGCTGTTTTCAAATGCATTTATTTCTTTCATATATAGTTTAGCTTCTGACAGCACTGCACAAGCTAGCGGTGCCATTGAGCAGCTGTGTGCGGATTCAGAGCATGCTCGTAATCTCCAGGGTCAACAATTAACAAATCAGTATGGGCGAGTAAATGAAATGGCGATTCTCCCCAGCTGGCCGATAATAACTGACCACTGAAGTGCGGCACTGTGTCCATTTCAGCGCGAACAGCTCAGTGAGCTGGCATTTTCAGTGTCTCAGAGCAGCTTATTTCACAGCAAACTCCATCTCTAATCACTCATTACATTCATTTTAAATTGCAACACATGCTAACCCTCTTGCCAAATTCATATTAAAAATAATTTGTTGTCAATAAAATGTAAAAGTTTTAAAAATATTAGTTTTAAGGTCTCTTAAACTTCTATAGTTTAATGTTTGAAGGGAAAGGAAGCAAGACAGCCACACATATTAGTAAAATATATAAATATTCTGTAAAATAAAAGTTTATAAAAAATATGAAATACTTGTTTTTTATTTTACAGTATGATTGCAATAATATATTTCTTTATTGGTTTAATTTAAATAAAAATATATTTTTTAATAATAATAATTATTATTATATAGTCATAATAAATGGGAGAACATAATTTTCATTTTTTTTTGTCCTTCTGATAACATGACTAATGAATAATAACACTATGGCATACTGCAGGTGCAAAGACAGCATCATAGTTCATTATGCAATGGAAATGAGTGTAGAGGTCGACCAATAGTGGATTTTACCGATACCAATATTTAGGTTTGGCCGAACATGCCGATAACCGATTATTCAAACGATATTTTTAAAAATGGATACTCCATTAAAACAAACACTCCAAGTAAAACAGTGCAGAACAGAAATGTCTAAATTAGGTAAATATCCAAAAATGAATATATTAAAATGAGAACTTCTACAGAACAAACTCTACAGAAAATAATTTAAAAACAAGTCAAATATATGTTTTTTTTTAGCTATAACCTAGAAACATTTGTACATTTCATAGGTAACACTTTGCAAGTCCCATTTGTTAACAAGGAAGTAATATAGTTTTCATGACCTATGCATTATGCAATAAACATTATAGTTTTACTGCATGCATTATTATTTGAGCAATACAATTGTACCTTGATCGTTCATGTTAGTTTATAGTACATTAACTAAGATAATAACAGATCAAATTAAAACTCTTTAATTGTATTACTAAATGTTGAAATTAACAAACAGTGAATAATACTTCTACAACACTTATTAACCTTAGTTAATGCTAAAAATTGGATCTTACTGTAAAGTGTTCCCATTTCATATAAATCCAAAGAGTCATGCTTAAAGATGGAAATATTTAAATAACTGCAAAGGCCAGAGCATTAAAATTACATAAATGTAGACCTATATTAGATGTATAGTCTCTCGCTTTATTTGCTTCTCTTTTAGAACACTTGATGATTATCTAATCAAAATAACAATATATATTGAAGTGATAAAAAAACAACAACCCTGAAATTCGAATCGAACCCTGAAATTCTGATCTGTTTGTTTCTGTCGGCTGCTTGAACATATCAGTGTTGAGAAAGCAATCATGTCACTAGCTTTAAATATGCAAATTCGCCGGCTAATGAATGCATAAAAGTGACCGGACAGATTTAAACTAATGGAAATAGATGGTGACAATTCCGACATAAAACATTTGAGTCACAATGCTTTAATCTCTTGAGGTAGCCGTTACTAATGTTATTCCTCTCAGACTTGACAGCAAACATACTGCTGTTATTTCTCTGCTAATGCAGCATCTAGTCAATAAATTAATTACTTTATAATGATATGGCAATATGTACTTTAGTGTTCTGTATTCATACTGTTTCGCTTTCTGTGTTTTAAACGCGCATCTGAAGTGTCTGCGCTCTCTGTGCTGCTGTTATCTCCGTGCTGCTGTCTCGCGTGTTAATGTAAACAACTCAAGTTTGTTATTTGTCCTCTAGAGGCCGCTCTCGCTCTGTATAATGCCAGCAGTCTCTTCTCAGCTCTCGTGCTGTGTTCACGACCGCATGCAGATGCAACCCCGAAAAACTATCAGATTTTTGCCGAGAACGATAGTTCCACCAATCAACTATCGAGTTACCATATATCGGCAAAACGGTGAATCGGTTCGACCTCTAAATGAGTGTATTACTCCCAAGAGAGTTGCAGTGTACAAAATATTTTTACTACATTTTCGTTTTACTATTGTTGCCACTACTTTCAGAAACTTTGAAGGATGACACTGACAGAATCTTGAATTGTCTCCTTTTGCACAGCTGAATCTGGTGGTGGTGCTGAAAAGAAGCCAAAAATTGAGATTTCTGAGGAAGAGATGAAAAACCATGTGGCAAAGGGCACTTTGGGCAAACTGACAGTTCCTGTGCTAAAAGATGCATGCAAGCAGTTTGGAATCCGTACAACAGGAACCAAGAAACAGGAGCTTATAGATGCCCTGACCATGCAGCTCTCTTAATAAGCTAATGTTCTTAAGACCTTCACCATAATTGGGGGGGAAAACATGACACCTTGATTACATACTTGTTCATAAAATAAATACAGAAAGATTTGTATGTCTGCACATTTTTAGTGACTGTCAACTTGACTCAGTCTTTGCCTATGTCACATAATTTTGTTCAGCTTTGTTACTGTTGTCATAACCTAATCAATAAAAGCTTGAATTTTGTAGTTTTGACAGCGATATTTCACTTTGTTATTAAATCTTTATTAAACCATAATAAAGTATTGGCATGATTGAATAAATTACACTGAAAGGAACAAAAAATTTATGAAACACTTCAAAATACACTTTGATTCAAGATTTGGAATAATATGAAAACTTTTATTATTGTTCATTGTTATTAAGGACGTTGGTACTGTAGACTACAGAATTTATGCCTGATAAATTGAGTTCGGCCTGTTCTTAATGCCGCTTTACAAATCCACTCTCTCAAATGTATATTTATGGATTATTTCAGCTACATTTAATCATAATTCCAGCTGTGTAAACTTATTAATATATATAATACATATATATATATATATATATATATATATATATATATATATATATATATATATATATATATATATATAATGGATGCACCGATATGACAATTTTGGCCGATACTGATAATTCTTTATATTTGAAAGCTCCAATAACCAGATATATTGGCTCGATAAATCTGAATCCAAATTTTTTTGAAAATTTTTGAGAGCCTGATTTTAAAAAAAGTTCCTCACAGAAAGTTAAAGATACAAACACATATTATGATGTTCTTATTTTAATGTTGTGTAGCCGATATGACAGACTTGTGCTGCACATTTTGCACTTTAACTGGATTTTCCTTTTTAAAGTGATTTCAATCATATTTCAAGCAATTTAAAAGCATCCTGTTGAACAGTGCACATCTAAAGTGCCTCAGCTCGATATATATATATATATATATAGATATATATGTATATATACATCAGTGCGGAGAAAAATACATATTCCATCTCCAGACTAGGCGCGCTATATGTGGTACTCTATTATTGTATGGCCATTTAGTAGTTTGTGGTTTTCCAGAACATCTGGAATAAAGTCATCTGGCATGGTCATTTGTTTCTCATTAGCACGAAATGAAAACAAACTGAAGGATGACTACTCATTTGCCACAGATGTTGGAAATCACAGCAGATCTAAATGTTGATGTCTGGATATGCTAAACCAACACGGCAGACCTAAAGGGCTGTTTATACAGCCCAGAACAGACTCCACAAATACTCAAATCATTTATATTAGGAATTAAGAAAAAGGAAAAAAGGTATAGGGAGTCTTGTTATTTTCCAAACGTGGATCATTCGAGCGACCGATTCGCGTTCAGACTGAAAAAAAAGAGACAGTTTTGACAGTCCCATGGGATGCAACCTGCTCGTGACGCAAGCCAACGGAAAGCCAATGACGTTTTGCGCATGCTCACGTTGAACCAGAGAGCTGCAAGGAAAAAGTACCAGAGACAAAGGAATAAACAACTCAGCGGTGTGGACGCGAGAACACCAAGTTTGAGGAAATGAAAGCAACCTAGACTGTTACATATCATATGCAGACAGAGGTATGTGCTGGGAATGATTACACTGACACTTTGTAAGATTCCGTTTTGAACCGTTGCTATCACGAGTAGCACGTAGCCAGAGTGTCAGAGTCAAATTGGTCTTAACGTACTAACGTTACTTGAGAAGCTCAAAGAGGAAAAGGGCATGTCTTAAAATATGCTTATTAAACTTGCGTACGAAGTGTTGAATACCGTTTCTGTCCGTTAATAAGTCGTACACCCATCCTGTCTGCTGGCAGGAAGTTTTTGTAAAGCCATTCCCAATGTAGTCATCCTGGGCATAACCTCACATTAGCCTCCGAGGTGTCAAACGTGTTCCTGTTTAGACCTGCCACTCGGTTACACCAAACGCTGATTAATGCACAGTACTGAAGTATTTGTTGTTGTTTTTTTATATAAGTTATATGATTTATAATCGGTCTCTTGTTGTGTTTCTTTCTTACTCTAAAGCCAAGGTTATCTCTGCAAGTTCTCACAGTGGTCTTCTATGGCAGTTGGCAGGATCCTGCACTGCTGACCCATTTAGTCCTGGTCCGCTGTACAGGTCAAGCTGTCTTTTCCATCCCGGTGACAGCCAAAATGGAAAGAACTTCTCTTGCCCGTAGTGGTTACTATGGTGCTCAGCAAGTCTTTGTGCAATAACAACATGAAGAACACAGAAAAGGGACACAACCGAGTGTGCTTTTGAGAAGATTTCTGCTTGTGCTTTTCTTATTTTCACTGATTCACTGCGAGTTGCGCTGGCTCACCTTTCATCCCAGTAGCGAACTCCCTCCCCTTGCCACTCATCCCAAGCAGCTGAGAGGTTGCTGTGGAGATGGTAGTGGTGACATAGCAGCAGGAATGGGGAGTACTCCTTGTTTCTGGTAAGGGGAGGGGGTTGGGGGTTTTCAAGAGCTGGGTTGTATGCCATGGAAGGTCAGCAAACAGAAAGGAGAAGCTGTTGGTGGACGTGGGTCTGAGCTGAGAGGAAAGAACGAATGCTGGAACGCCCCCCGCCCTCATCACAACCTCCCGCCATTTATCACGTAAAAGCAGCATCGAGAGCTGTGCGCTCTGCATGCCCTAAACAATGTCTTCCAGGATGGAGCAGCATTCAGCCGTGATGCACTTCAGGACATCTACCAGAGGTCAGTGCTAAGATGTATTGTTATATATTATTGTTATTTTCTTTCCTTTTTTGTGCTCACTTCTGCTTCCTCTTTCTTTTTCAGGCTCTCCGCCTAGCACTTTGGTCACACCACACAAGAAAAACATGCTGGGTAATGGGAACTATGATGTGAATGTCATCATGGCTGCATTGCAGACTAGGGGGTTTGAGGCTGTTTGGTGGGACAAGAGAAGGTATTTTATTATACTATTTCAAAATCTAGTTTGAATCACAAGTGCCAAGAAATGTGCTCTTTGAATTCCTGTCTGTTTTGAAAGCATTTCAAATAATTTAAGAAAAGTTGCACAACATGATATTATTTGCCTGCCTTTCTAGTATTTGATATCTTAAGAGACTTCTTGACCTTTCCACAAAGTCATGAGTTCTTGTGCAATACATGAAATGATTAGACAGACCAAAAATTATTCATACAAAAAAGCAGTGAATGACTTCTGTTAAAGAAACAAAATCTTTTACAAATTTTTACTAAAATTGGTTTACTTTCTTTTTTTCCCATTATGAGACCAAGACTGTTGTATAACTATTTTTATAACTAGTTGTATAACTACACTACCGGTCAAAAGTTTAAGATGGGTAAGATTTTTTAAATGTTTTTTAAAAGAAGTCTCTTCTGCTCACCAAGGCTGCAATTTTCTGATAAAAAATACACAAAAAACACAGTAATCTTGTGAAATATTATGACAATTTAAAATGACTTTTTTATGTTAATATATATTAAAATGTAATTTATTCCTCTGAAAAAAGCTGAATTTTCAGCATTACTCCAGTCTTCAGTGTCACGTGATCCTTCACAAATCACTCTAATATGATGATTTTATGCTCCAAAAACATGTATGACTATTATCCATGTTGAAAACAGTTTTCTTACATTTTTATTTCAGGATTCTATGATGAATGAAAAGTTTGAAGAACAGCATTTATTTTATTAGAATCTTTTCTAACATTATAAATGTCTTACAAAAGCTTTCCATTTCAGATAAAAGCTGTTCTTTTGAACTTTCTATTCAGTCAAAGAATCCTGAAACAAAAATGTAAAAAACTGTTTTCAACATGAATAATAATCATACATGTTTTTGGAAGCATAAAATCATCATATTAGAGTGATTTGTGAAGGATCATGTGACACTGAAGACTGGAGAATGATGCTGAAAATTCAGCTTTTTTTCACAGGAATAAATTACATTTTAATATATATTAACATAAAAAAAGTCATTTTTAAATTGTCATAATATTTCACAATATTACTGTGTTTTTTGTGTATTTTTTATCAGAAAAATTGCAGCCTTGGTGAGCAGAAGAGACTTCTTTAAAAACATTTAAAGAATCTTACCGATTTTAAAGGGGACATATCATGCAAAATCCACTTTTTTAGCCCTTAAATGCATTTTGTTGTAGATTTGGAGTGTTAATAAGTACAGAAAAGATGAAATTATTCTCTTCAGGTGCTTCGTTTATATCTTTATAGTCTGTTTTGTTCATATTTTTCAACCTGTTCAGATTTTTCTGTTGTCTATGACGTTTTTTGATCAAGTACGTCATCGATATTTGCAGCGGAACTGCCAAATAAGGACATCGACTATCGGTCCAACACTTCCAGCAATCCGCCATTATTATTTCCGCTCCGATTTTGTAGTCCAAGCTCAATCATGCAGAAGTTCACGAGAGGGCTAGTCAAAATTGTTCGGTTGTTGGATGTAGTGACCTGAAGCACTTCAAGGATCCCCTTCAACAACCTCAGCCAGTATACAGAAGGGTTTGCTGATCAACTTCTATCATTTAGCTGCTGTGTTTCCTGATGCTTTCTAAACCTAAGTTATCATTTTATTATCAATACAGATTTTTAGTGGTAAGATCAGACCGCAGTCATTTATCTTGTCAGTCTGCTTGTTTTAACAAGAGAAATAGTCGACTTTCACTAATAACACAACATGGTTAACTTCCATACCACTGCCTCCATATGAAGACCTGCAGGTTCGTTGTCGTCATCTTTTTCAAATCGTCTCGAATATGTAAGGCTTGGTGGACAAGTCTTCCGTTGTTGAACTCAGCGACCTGGAAAGCAGGCGGGGTAAGACGATACGCCTTTTTATTTAAAGGGGCCGCATTGAAACGACTTGCTCACAGAAGCACATTAAGAAAGGGGTAGAAAAGGGGCCTGTGGAGCTATAATAATGAGTAATTCAGACCCAAGCATTGCAGTTATGCTTTATATAGACCACAAATGTATGATTTATAAGTAAAAATGAATGATTTAAAAGCATGATATGTACCCTTTAAACTTTTTAACCAATGTATGTGCTATATACTGTTGTATAGACCTTATGCACCAGAGAAACGTGGTCGCCGTCATCTTTAGAATATTGTCTTTGAACATCCGGTTTTCGCGGTCGCTCTGTATATTTCTATGACATCGCTGTCGAGGAATAATTAGCTGGTGAAGTGGATTTACTTATTGTAGAGTTAACAAAAGTTATCATGAGCATTGTAATGTTTATCATAAGCATTGTAAAGCAGATGTCTTAACAAATGTCGACCGGGAATTTTTTTACGAGCAGTTCATTCATACCTATGCAAGATCGCTGTCAAAATACAGACCGGAAGTCAAAAGACAACGAGCGCAGCACTGAAAAGGGGCGGGCTACATAAGGTCTATAACACAGAAAGTAACAGTAAAATAACCCTAAAAAAATGAAAATTGTCATCATTTACTCACCATGATGATGTTCCAAACCTGTGTTTCTTTATTTTGCAGCACACAAAAGATTTTTTTAAATGGCAGTAATCAAACAGTTTTGGTTCCTATTGACTTATATTGCAATTGTATGTCCATACAATAGAAGTCAAAAGGAATCAAAAATCTTGAAGTATGCTTCTTTCATGATATTCAGATAAAAGAGTCAGTAAAAGTTTGATGAGGCTAAGTGACAGAATCTTAATTTTTGGTTGAACTGTCCCTTTAATTCTGTGCCCAGAAGTTAGAAGAGGTATATCATAGAAGAGGGTCATATCTATCAGTATGAATTGCATTTTGATTTTATTTTTGTTTAATAAATTGATATGTGGGCCATTAAAGGGATATTTACCCAAAAAAAGCAATTCCAAGTTGTTTCAGAACCTTTTTGCATTTATTTCTCCTGCTGACCACAAAAGAAGGATGTCGGTAACCAAACAGTTGATGAGTATGGGAAATAATACTATGGAAGTCAATGGATCAACTGTTCAACGTATTCCTCAAAAGATCTATATTTTGTGTTCTGCAGAAGATAGAAATGTATACAGGTCTGGAACAGCATGAGGGCGAGTAAGTGTTGGACTTTTTTTTTGTTTTGTTTTTAAAGTCCTATGTATTTGTTGTCCCACAGGGACGTTGGCAGCATTGCACTGCCAAACATTACTGGTTTCATCTTGAATGTGCCATCCAATCTGCGCTGGGGGCCGCTTGCGACTGCCCCTCAAACGGCAGCACTGGATTGGAGTTTGGAGAAGTGGGAGGAGTTTACTATAATTTGGACTCCAAACTGCGCAGTCCTCATGCTATTGGAACAGCTGATGAGTTGAGGTAGGTGTGAAATGCTAAAAGAGAAAGTAGCGGCCGACTTTAACAGCAAGGTCTGTTTTATCTCTAGCTGTCATTCTGATAATTTCGCAGGAAGTTCTTGCGTCACCAGCTTCGAAGGGAAGAACTGCGAACTCCTATTGGTCGTGCCAGAGGAGGTGGAAGTCCACCAGACGTGGAGGTCTGATAACTGATGAATGTTTTGGGTTTTTTTTTTAGCTTTTGGAGGTATCTCAAGTTCACGCTCAGGAGGGAAATATGGTTCAATCAGGGACCCATTTAAAGAGCAGCAAATGGATTTGCACTCAACCAGTCATGAAAGCACACTGCTCAGACTTTGTTTACACAAACACACACACACACCCCACTGAACTCTTGCCATTGAGAACCGGAGCAGCAAAGAACACACACAGGGATATTACCAAGACAACGAAACACTACGCCAGAGAAATTTGTTTGGTATTTGGGATTCTGATGCATTTTTTATATGTTGATGATTATTTCTTTTACTTTGTACGGTTTTCTGACTTGAAAGTGAGAGGTTATAGAATTCTTTAGTGATGTGTTCTCCTCGTGCATCACCTGTCATCCTCACTTCTTCTCTCTTCCATGTGATTTCCCGTGCATCCATGTGATCGTTTGAACTGTCCGCCACACATTGCAGGTCACCGTAAAAGGTGTTTGTTCGAACTCAACTGGATTTTTTGAACACGGGTGCATATGTACTTATTTAGTGCATGTACTTAAGATTTAGAGAAGGAACGCTCGTAGCCCGGTGCTTAACCGTTCCCTACATATTTAATGGCATTGTGACAGATGAGATGTTTCCTGTGTATCACAGTACAGCATGGCACCACAGTAATTGGATGTTTTGTGTTAGTTTCCTATAACATAAATTACCAAACGGTCACTTATTAATCTCTTACCTTAAATGGTTGCTCTCGACACTCTTTCTTGTTAAACGGTTAAGGTTAGACTTGTTGAACCTACATGTAGGAAAATAGAACAAGGTGTGTTGGTAGTAAAAAAAAAAAAGTCAACTGCCAAAAATGAAAGATGTATGTATCTTTACATAGAATATGCTAATAGTTCCGAAAAGCTGAGGTCTCTAAAATCTTGATTGATATTGGATTAACCTGGCCTTAAACTGTTTACAGAGGGAGCAGATTACACAAAGGGAAGTTTAATACATCTCAGGTTATCTTCAGATCCTCCTCAGATTCAGTTTCAACTATTAAAAGCCAACACATTGTCTAAAACACTTCAAAAAGATTATAGACACTCAAATCAGATACTACAACTTAAAAGGAACATTCCACATGTCCATACACAGGGTGCTTTGTAATACTGTAGAGACAAAATAGATTACCTTTGCCATGACAATCTAAATCCCCACGTCCCTTTTTCAGGGAGATTGGGACAACATGTGCTCATGCCATTGTTTTCCATTTGAATAAAAATGCTTATGATGGCACTTTATGTATGATGTAAAATGTGCTGTGACATCATTAAAAATGTCTTTGTATGTATACAATGTAGTGCGGCTTCATCTATCTTGGTCACATCATCTACACTACTGTTAAAACGTTTTTGGTGGTCTTATCTTTTTTTCTTTGGAAAGAAAGGAGCACTATTAAGTTGATCAAAAGTAACAGTAAATACAGTTTATAATTTAAAGTTTTCTGTTTTGAATAAATGCTGTACATTTGAACTTTCTGTTCAACCATGGATCCTGACAAAATACAGGGGTCGGACAATGATACAACACCTGGTTTTAGACCACAAAAATATGGGACATCCTTTTGCAGCCAATACATCAACTAATCTTGGAAATGGCAGATACAAGTCCTTGATTTTGGCCAGAGGGATTTTGAGCCATTCCTCTGCCAGAATAGTGCCAGGTCATTGTATGACCTGAAAAGAGGTGACACAAAACACCAAAAAAGGTTCAGATAATATCCAGATCTGTTGACTGTGCAGGCTATGGAATATGTTCAACTTCAATTCATGTTCATCAAACCGTTCTGATACCGGTCTTGCTGAGTCTTGCATTATCATGCTGATACACAGGCCCACCTTCAGGGTACAATGTTTAAAACAATGGGCGCACATGGTCCTCCAGAGTAGGGAATGCCGTGATATTGCTGCCCAAACCATCACTGATCCAGCCCTATACTTTACTCTGGGCAGCAACAGTCTGGTTGTTAAGCCTCTTTGCCAGATTCTCCACTGTAACTCCTATGTATGTGGGATAGACAGTGAGAGGTGGACTTGTCAGAGAACAATATACACTCACCGGCCACTTTACTAGGTACCCCATTCTAGTAACGTGTTGACACCCCTTTTGCCTTCAGAACTGCCTCAATTCTTCGTGGCATAGATTCAACAAGGTGCTGGAAGCATTCCTCAGGGAGTTTGGTCCATATTGACATGATGGCATCACACAGTTGCCACAGATTTGTCGGCTGCACATCCATGATGCGAATCTCCCGTTCCACCACATCCCAAAGATGCTCTATTGGATTGAGATCTGGTGACTGTGGAGGCCATTTGAGTACAGCGAACTCATTGTCATGTTCAAGAAACCAGTCTGAGATGATTCCAGCTTTATGACACGGCGCATTATCCTGCTGAAAGTAGCCATCAGAAGTTGGGTACATTGTGGTCATAAAGGGATGGACATGGTCAGCAACAATACTCAGGTAGGCTGTGGCATTGCAACGATGCTCAATTGGTACCAAGGGGCCCAAAGAGTGCCAAGAAAATATTCCCCACACCACCACCACCAGCCTGAACCGTTGATACAAGGCAGGATGGATCCATGCTTTCATGTTGTAGACGCCAAATTCTGACCCTACCATCCGAATGTCGCAGCAGAAATCGAGACTCATCAGACCAGGCAACGTTTTTCCAATCTTCTATTGTCCAATTTCGATGAGCTTGTGCAAATTGTAGCCTCAGTTTCCTGTTCTTAGCTGAAAGGAGTGGCACCCGGTGTGGTCTTCTGCTGCTGTAGCCCATCTGCCTCAAAGTTCAACGTACTGTGCGTTCAGAGATGCTCTTCTGCCCACCTTGGTTGTAACGGGTGGTTATTTGAGTCACTGTTGCCCTTCTATCAGCTCGAACCAGTCTGGCCATTCTCCTCTGACCTCTGGCATCAACAAGGCATTTCCGCCCACAGAACTGCCGCTCACTGAATGTTTTTTCTTTTTCGGACCATTCTCTGTAAACCCTAGAGGTGGTTGTGTCGTGAAAATCCCAGTAGATTAGCAGTTTCTGAAATACTCAGACCAGCCCTTCTGGCACCAACAATCATGCCACGTTCAAAGTCACTCAAATCACCTTTCATCCCCATACTGATGCTCGGTTTGAACTGCAGGAGATTGTCTTGACCATGATCTAAATGCTTGACTAAATGCACTGAGTTGCCGCCATGTGATTGGCTGCTTAGAAATTAAGTGTTAACGAGCAGTTGGACAGGTGTACCTAATAAAGTGGCCGGTGAGTGTATGTTTTACACATTGTCTACAGCCCCAAGATTTACCTCTGCTGGCTCCACTGAAATCACCATATGACATTGGCACGAGTGACCAAAGGTTTAGCTAGTAACAGCCTGGCCATGAATATTAACTCCTGACAAACAGTTTTGGTGGAAACAGGAGTTGAGGTGCGCTTAGATCTTAATTAAGTTTGGCAGCTGTGGTTCAATGTTTTTTGGGTACAGTCTGAGTTAGTACCCAGCCATCCCTTTCAGACAGCTTCCTCTTGCGTCGAAAGTTACTCTGCTGTGCTATTGCTCTACTTATTTTACATTCCATCAATAAGAGCAGAGTGCGAAGGTTGAATTACTAAAGACAGGCAAATGGCCACCAGGCATCGCATAATATTCCGTGTCCAGTCCAACCCCTCTGTATCATGGTTTCCACAAAAATATTTTGCAGCACAGCTGTTTTACAACATTAATAATGATGAGAAATTTTTCTTGAGCACAAAATCGACATATTGGTAACAATTTATCCTAACCTAACCATATGGTAAGAACATGTAAGAATACTCAGGTCTAAGTCTCATGGCCCTCTATCAGAATCCAGAGATTCAAGAAGATCAGAGAAACTCAAAATTTCAACCCCCCCCCCAAAAAAATGACAGGGGTACCCCTGTCGTTTTTGTGGGATTCATGCCATTTTAAATATCTCAATATCTCAGCTCTGGAAAGGTATAGAGCCTCCATTTTTGCACTCAGGTCTAAGTATCATGGCCCTCTATCAGAATCAGGGCCGGTTCTATCCCTTTTGGTTGCCCTAGGCGAGATTGATTTTCAGCGCCCCCCCCCCCCTTTTTATTATTATTTTATTTTTAGTACATTTAAGCATATTTTTTTTTTCGACTTATTTGTTGGCCTGTTGTGGTCTGTGTAATATCAAATATTAAAAATTCTAAACCTAAAATTGTGTATTATGTACAGTATGTATGTTATGTATTGTTCATTACTATAGTAATGATAATTTTTAAAATAATATATTGCATTTTATTGGTGTTAGCCACATTGTCCCACAGCAACATTACAATAGTGTAGATAAGTGTACAATGTTTTATAATAATAATTTATTATATAGTGTCCAATCCATTTAATTAATTTATCATATTTAATATTGGGTGCATCCAAGTTAGGCCTATTTTAACACAATAGGTACTTTCTCTGGTAATTAGTTACTTTTATAATGATTTAATTCAGTAACTCTGTGAGAATTTGTGAGAAGTAACTGTAACTAATTATTTTTTTAAGTAATATGCCCAAAACTGATGATGAGTAATTACTAAACTAAACAAAAATACTCTTATAATCACTCCAAAACTTCAACAAGTTGAAGGATCTTTAAGAAATTGTTTATACAAATGCTACAAATAAAGTTCAAGGATATTTCTATCATCCTACATAGCTGCATTGTTTTATCTGTAATGTAACTTGTAGATAAATTACAATTATTACCTGGCTGCTACAACTACAACAAGGGGGTTTCGGAGTCCCAACTGTTGTGCATTTTAATGTTTAATTCATTTTTAAATCAAATTTAAATGTTAAATTCATCAATCTGCTGCAATTCAGTGTGCAAATTGAACAAAGAAAAATTCAAACCTCTATTAGTTACAGTGTCTACATTACACTTCAACATAATAGGCTATATTGTAAAACAAATTCAATGAAATATAAAAGAAACTTTCATAATTAGTTTTGTACAAATTTCTATAAGTAAGCTATAGACTTGGAAGCAACTCAGACGTCGGCAATTAAGCAAAACAAAACGAATGGGCTGCCGATGTACGAGTTTTATGGGCCGTTAAGACAAAAAATAATAAAAGTAGGCTATGAGATGTCTCAGCCCAAAAAGCACGTCGGTCACCGGGAATCTCAAGTAGGCTGCTACGCCTGATTTATTGCGTTTGACACTTTATGGCTGAGATGAGAAGGCTTACCTTTAAACTGGACTTTCTTTATATTTTGTTGCTTTCTTG
Organism: Hybognathus amarus; assembly: GCA_030378365.1. Taxonomy (NCBI): domain Eukaryota; kingdom Metazoa; phylum Chordata; class Actinopteri; order Cypriniformes; family Leuciscidae; genus Hybognathus; species Hybognathus amarus. The sequence continues at coordinate 139,040 of JAQIUQ010006645.1, forward strand.
TGTTCGCCCTTGTGGACCAGAGGGTTTTATTTATACCGCTTCATTTCCGATCAACGCGACAGCAGCTGAGCACTTGCCCAACGTAACACAACCCCCGGAAAAGATCAGACAATAATCATCAATTCAGTCTAATAATCAGTAATTAAGTAATTAAACGTGTGGCTGAGGGCGCCTTAGGATGACCATGTTTAATAAACATTTTTCTTTTGTTTTCATTCTAACTCTGTGATTTCTCGATTAATGGGGAGTAGCAGATTAGGTCAAGGGCGACGTCAGAGCGCGCGCCCGCAGCGCCTCCAACACACATTTGGCGCCCTGAGGCAACCGCCTAGTTCGCCTATGAGCAATCGCCGGCCCTGATCAGAATCCAGAGTTTCAAGAAGATCAGAGAAACTCAAAATTTCAACCCCCCAAAAAATGACAGGTGTACCCCTGTCGTTTTTTTTCTGGGATTCATGCCATTATAAATATCTCAATATCTCAGCTCTGGAAAGGTATAGAGCCTCTTTTTGCAATCAGGTCTAAGTCGCATGGCCCTCTATCAGAATCCAGAGATTCAAGAAGATCAGAGAAACTCAAAATTTCAACCCCCCCCCCCAAAAAAATGACAGGGGTACCCCTGTCGTTTTTTTCTGGGATTCATGCCATTTTAAATATCTCAATATCTCAGCTCTGGAAGGGTACTAGAGCCTCCATTTTTGCACTCAGGTCTAAGTATCATGGCCCTCTATCAGAATCCAGAGTTTCAAGAAGATCAGAGAAACTCAAAATTTCGACCCCCAAAAAAAAAAATGACAGGGGTACCCCTGTCGTTTTTTTCTGGGATTCATGCCATTATAAATATCTCAATATCTCAGCTCTGGAAGGGTCTAGAGCCTCCATTTTGCACTCAGGTCTAAGTTTCATGGCCCTCTATCAGAATCCAGAGTTTCAAGAAGATCAGAGAAACTCAAAATTTTGACCCAAAAAAAAAAATGACAGGGGTACCCCTGTCGTTTTTTTTCTGGGATTTATGCCATTATAAATATCTCAATATCTCAGCTCTGGAAGGGTCTAGAGCCTCCATTTTTTGCACTCAGGTCTAAGTTTCATGGCCCTCTATCAGAATCCAGAGTTTCAAGAAGATCAGAGAAACTCAAAATTTCAACCAAAAAAAAAATGACAGGGGTACCCCTGTCGTTTTTTCTGGGATTTATGCCATTATAAATATCTCAATATCTCAGCTCTGGAAGGGTCTAGAGCCTCCATTTTTGCACTCAGGTCTAAGTCTCATGGCCCTCTATCAGAATCCAGAGTTTCAAGAAGATCAGAGAAACTCAAAATTTTGACCCCCCAAAAAAAATGACAGGGGTACCCCTGTCTTTTTTTTTTCTGGGATTTATGCCATTATAAATATCTCAATATCTCAGCTCTGGAAGGGTCTAGAGCCTCCATTTTTGCACTCAGGTCTAAGTATCATGGCCCTCTATCAGAATCCAGAGTTTCAAGAAGATCAGAGAAACTCAAAATTTTGACCCCCAAAAAAAATGACAGGGGTACCCCTGTCGTTTTTTCTGGGATTTATGCCATTATAAATATCTCAATATCTCAGCTCTGGAAGGGTCTAGAGCCTCCATTTTTGCACTCAGGTCTAAGTCTCATGGCCCTCTATCAGAATCCAGAGTTTCAAGAAGATCAGAGAAACTCAAAATTTCAACCCCCCCCCAAAAAAAAATGACAGGGGTACCCCTGTTGTTTTTTTCTGGGATTCATGCCATTATAAATATCTCAATATCTCAGCTCTGGAAGGGTCTAGAGCCTCCATTTTTGCACTCAGGTCTAAGTATCATGGCCCTCTATCAGAATCCAGAGTTTCAAGAAGATCAGAGAAACTCAAAATTTCAACCCCCAAAAAAAATGACAGGGGTACCCCTGTCGTTTTTTTTCTGGGATTCATGCCATTATAAATATCTCAATATCTCAGCTCTGGAAGGGTCTAGAGCCTCCATTTTTGCACTCAGGTCTAAGTATCATGGCCCTCTATCAGAATCCAGAGTTTCAAGAAGATCAGAGAAACTCAAAATTTCAACCCAAAAAAAAAAATGACAGGGGTACCCCTGTCGTTTTTTTCTGGGATTCATGCCATTATAAATATCTCAATATCTCAGCTCTGGAAGGGTCTAGAGCCTCCATTTTTGCACTCAGGTCTAAGTCTCATGGCCCTCTATCAGAATCCAGAGTTTCAAGAAGATCAGAGAAACTCAAAATTTTGACCCAAAAAAAAAATGACAGGGGTACCCCTGTCGTTTTTTTCTGGGATTCATGCCATTATAAATATCTCAATATCTCAGCTCTGGAAGGGTCTAGAGCCTCCATTTTTGCACTCAGGTCTAAGTTTCATGGCCCTCTATCAGAATCCAGAGTTTCAAGAAGATCAGAGAAACTCAAAATTTTGACCCAAAAAAAAAAAAATGACAGGGGTACCCCTGTCGTTTTTTTCTGGGATTCATGCCATTATAAATATCTCAATATCTCAGCTCTGGAAGGGTCTAGAGCCTCCATTTTTGCACTCAGGTCTAAGTCTCATGGCCCTCTATCAGAATCCAGAGTTTCAAGAAGATCAGAGAAACTCAAAATTTTGACCCAAAAAAAAAAATGACAGGGGTACCCCTGTCGTTTTTTTCTGGGATTCATGCCATTATAAATATCTCAATATCTCAGCTCTGGAAGGGTCTAGAGCCTCCATTTTTGCACTCAGGTCTAAGTCTCATGGCCCTCTATCAGAATCCAGAGTTTCAAGAAGATCAGAGAAACTCAAAATTTCGACCCAAAAAAAAAAATGACAGGGGTACCCCTGTCGTTTTTTTCTGGGATTCATGCCATTATAAATATCTCAATATCTCAGCTCTGGAAGGGTCTAGAGCCTCCATTTTTGCACTCAGGTCTAAGTCTCATGGCCCTCTATCAGAATCCAGAGTTTCAAGAAGATCAGAGAAACTCAAAATTTCGACCAAAAAAAAAAAATGACAGGGGTACCCCTGTCGTTTTTTTTTCTGGGATTCATGCCATTATAAATATCTCAATATCTCAGCTCTGGAAGGGTCTAGAGCCTCCATTTTGCACTCAGGTCTAAGTTTCATGGCCCTCTATCAGAATCCAGAGTTTCAAGAAGATCAGAGAAACTCAAAATTTTGACCCAAAAAAAAAAATGACAGGGGTACCCCTGTTGTTTTTTTCTGGGATTCATGCCATTATAAATATCTCAATATCTCAGCTCTGGAAGGGTCTAGAGCCTCCATTTTTGCACTCAGGTCTAAGTTTCATGGCCCTCTATCAGAATCCAGAGTTTCAAGAAGATCAGAGAAACTCAAAATTTTGACCCAAAAAAAAAATGACAGGGGTACCCCTGTCGTTTTTTTCTGGGATTCATGCCATTATAAATATCTCAATATCTCAGCTCTGGAAGGGTCTAGAGCCTCCATTTTTGCACTCAGGTCTAAGTCTCATGGCCCTCTATCAGAATCCAGAGTTTCAAGAAGATCAGAGAAACTCAAAATTTTGACCCAAAAAAAAAATGACAGGGGTACCCCTGTCGTTTTTTTCTGGGATTTATGCCATTATAAATATCTCAATATCTCAGCTCTGGAAGGGTCTAGAGCCTCCATTTTTGCACTCAGGTCTAAGTCTCATGGCCCTCTATCAGAATCCAGAGTTTCAAGAAGATCAGAGAAACTCAAAATTTTGACCCAAAAAAAAAATGACAGGGGTACCCCTGTCGTTTTTTTCTGGGATTCATGCCATTATAAATATCTCAATATCTCAGCTCTGGAAGGGTCTAGAGCCTCCATTTTTGCACTCAGGTCTAAGTCTCATGGCCCTCTATCAGAATCCAGAGTTTCAAGAAGATCAGAGAAACTCAAAATTTCAACCACAAAAAAAAAAATGACAGGGGTACCCCTGTCGTTTTTTTCTGGGATTCATGCCATTATAAATATCTCAATATCTCAGCTCTGGAAGGGTCTAGAGCCTCCATTTTTGCACTCAGGTCTAAGTATCATGGCCCTCTATCAGAATCCAGAGTTTCAAGAAGATCAGAGAAACTCAAAATTTTGACCCAAAAAAAAAAATGACAGGGGTACCCCTGTCGTTTTTTTTCTGGGATTTATGCCATTATAAATATCTCAATATCTCAGCTCTGGAAGGGTCTAGAGCCTCCATTTTGCACTCAGGTCTAAGTTTCATGGCCCTCTATCAGAATCCAGAGTTTCAAGAAGATCAGAGAAACTCAAAATTTTGACCACAAAAAAAAAATGACAGGGGTACCCCTGTTGTTTTTTTCTGGGATTCATGCCATTATAAATATCTCAATATCTCAGCTCTGGAAGGGTCTAGAGCCTCCATTTTTGCACTCAGGTCTAAGTCTCATGGCCCTCTATCAGAATCCAGAGTTTCAAGAAGATCAGAGAAACTCAAAATTTTGACCAACCCAAAAAAAATGACAGGGGTACCCCTGTCGTTTTTTTCTGGGATTTATGCCATTATAAATATCTCAATATCTCAGCTCTGGAAGGGTCTAGAGCCTCCATTTTTGCACTCAGGTCTAAGTTTCATGGCCCTCTATCAGAATCCAGAGTTTCAAGAAGATCAGAGAAACTCAAAATTTCGACCCAAAAAAAAAAAATGACAGGGGTACCCCTGTCGTTTTTTTCTGGGATTCATGCCATTATAAATATCTCAATATCTCAGCTCTGGAAGGGTCTAGAGCCTCCATTTTTGCACTCAGGTCTAAGTCTCATGGCCCTCTATCAGAATCCAGAGTTTCAAGAAGATCAGAGAAACTCAAAATTTTGACCCAAAAAAAAAAATGACAGGGGTACCCCTGTCGTTTTTTTCTGGGATTTATGCCATTATAAATATCTCAATATCTCAGCTCTGGAAGGGTCTAGAGCCTCCATTTTTGCACTCAGGTCTAAGTCTCATGGCCCTCTATCAGAATCCAGAGTTTCAAGAAGATCAGAGAAACTCAAAATTTTGACCCAAAAAAAAAATGACAGGGGTACCCCTGTCGTTTTTTTCTGGGATTCATGCCATTATAAATATCTCAATATCTCAGCTCTGGAAGGGTCTAGAGCCTCCATTTTTGCACTCAGGTCTAAGTCTCATGGCCCTCTATCAGAATCCAGAGTTTCAAGAAGATCAGAGAAACTCAAAATTTCAACCCAAACCAAAAAATGACAGGGGTACCCCTGTCGATTTTTCTGGGATTCATGCCATTATAAATATCTCAATATCTCAGCTTGAGGGATATGAACTGAACTCAAAAGTAACTGAA
>JAQIUQ010006649.1:0-2500 GCA_030378365.1 Hybognathus amarus
TCAGTTTCAATCCTTCCTTCCTTCCTACCTTCCTTCCTTCCAGTTTTATCAGTTTCAATCCTTCCTTCCCAGTTTTAATCTTACTTTTTTCTTCCTTCCTTCCTTCCTTCCTTCCTTCCTTCCTTCCTTCCTTCCTTCCAGTTTTAACAGTTTTAATCCTTCCTTCCTTCCAGTTTTAACAGTTTTAATCCTTCCTTCCTTCCAGTTTTAATCCTTCCTTCCAGCTTTTCAGTTTCAATCCTTCCTTCCAGTTTTATCAGTTTCAATCCTTCCTTCCAGTTTTCAGTTTCAATCCTTCCTTCCAGTTTTATCAGTTTCAATCCTTCCTTCCTTCCATTTTAATCCTTCCTTCCAGTTTTATCAGTTTCAATCCTTCCTTCCTTCCTTCCTTCCTTCCAGTTTTATCAGTTTCAATCCTTCCTTCCTTCCTTCCTTCCAGTTTTAATCCTTCCTTCCTTCCTTCCAGTTTTATCAGTTTCAATCCTTCCTTCCTTCCTTCCTTCCTTACTTCTTCCTTCCTTCCAGTTTTATCAGTTTCAATCCTTCCTTCCTTCCTTCCTTCCTTCCAGTTTTATCAGTTTCATTCCTTCCTTCCTTCCTTCCTTCCTTCCTTCCAGTTTTATCAGTTTCAATCCTTCCTTCCAGTTTTAACCATTCTAATCCTTCCTTCCTTCCTTCCTTCCGTCCTTTCCTTCCTTCCTTCCTTCCTTCCTTCCTTCCTTCCGTCCTTCCTCCCTTGTGTCATTAGAAAAGCAATACTGAGTAGGCTTTGTCTTTTTGATATTGATATTGTGATGTGATAGGGACAGAGTCTGTATTTAATGAGCAATCTCATTTTTGCTGGGGTTTTTAACATAATCTCATGGTCAAACTTCTCAAACACACAAAACCAATGCTTTGAATTGGTATGATTATTGTTATTGAGCCGGTACTTCTCCTCATTTCCTAGTCGGATACAGCCCAGCCCGGCCAGCTCCAGTTCCAGTTCCAGCTCTGGCTTTGGACGTGCACACAAGCGACAAGGTAACCTTTCAAATATCTACCAAATCCTGTTGATTGGTTAAAGTCCGGGTCATTTCAAGTCTTCACTTTCCCACGGAGTGTATTTTATTAGCTATATATTAGTATTTATTTTACTAATATTAATGAAAAATGACTGATGTTTGGATCTTTTGACATTACACTAAAGATTAGACATTTGCCTCCCTTATTCACCTGTAGTTCTGGGTCCTTTGCGGTCGGTGATCCCAGATTTGCACTCAGATGAAAACGAAGAGGATTCTGAAGAGGAAGATGATAATGACATGGACTCGGACTTGGAGCGACCGCTACACACGCAGATGACACATCGTCACCGCAGGTACATGTCTATGAAAAGCTTCCAATTAACCCTGGATGCAGACAAAAAAAATCAATTTTCTATATTATATCCATGCCTGCATATCATGCTGTGTAGCTGACGTGAGGACACTCTGGATGGGGATAATGAATGGTGAATATCTGTCACGTGTTTCGCAGGGTGAGTTTAAGTGACGGCAGTGACAGTGAAAATAGCTCTGCCTCTTCACCACTGCCCCATAATGACCCCCCACCTCTACTGAAATCCAACAATAACCAGGTGAATCATTCTATTCCTGTAGTCCCTGATTTCACACTTCCATTTCAACGTTTGTGCTTATCAAGAGAAAATTATATGTGGAGGGTATAGAATAGACTATAGAACTGCTTGAGTGAGTGTATGTGTGTTGTATGGTGTTAACTGGATTGATGTTATTATAAAAATATTTATGATATAAATTTAGACGGCCATGCAAAAGTTTGGGGTCAGTAAGTTAATTAAATGTAAATTAATGCTTTTATTCAGCAAGGATGCATTCAATTTATCAAAAGTGACAGTAAATATGGAATATTGCAAAAAATATTCAAAACATGCTGTTCATTTGAACTTTCTATTCAACAAATAATGTATAGCTTTTATTCATCAAGGATTACAATTATTAAAAATAAAAAAAAATATTAAAAGTATTTTTATTTTGTTACAAAAAATTTAATCAAAGAATAAAAAAATGCATCATGGTTTCCACAAAATATTAATTAATTAAGTCTGTTTTAACAATGATAATAATAAGAAATGTTCCCTGAGCAGCAAATCATATTAGTGATTTCCGTAAAAGGATCATGCTGACACTGAAGCCTGGAGTAATAATGCTGAAATATTTCAGCTTTGATAACTAGAATAAATTATATCTAAAAAAAAAATTAAATGAATGTTTTATATATTTTTGGTTGTATGTTTGATTAAATAAACTCCGCTTTAAATTCTAAAAATTCTTTTAAATTATTTACTGTATTTTATTATTATGATTTTTTTTTATTCTAAACTGTTTGAATCAATCTGATTTCTTTTTTTTTGATTTCTTCCATGAAAAGCATTTTGAATTGCCACTGTGTATGAAATATGCTATGTAAATAAACTTGCCTTGCCTAGCTTTGGTGAATA
>JAQIUQ010006649.1:7500-15000 GCA_030378365.1 Hybognathus amarus
TACTTAAATAATATTCTGCGATCCAGGCAAGTTTTTGAGCACGTAAGTTAAATTACGACTCCGTAACATTCCAGGCCAGTCACGTCAAACTACCTGCGCAAGGAATTGTGGAAGCTAGATGTAAACATACCAACATGGCGGACCTAACAGAGCTTAAATGCGCATATGTAATAATTTCTGTCGCCAAAAGGTGCTTACTCCAATTGTTTATTTGAGGAAAACTGAGGAGGAAAAACGGCGCATAAGGTAAGATAAGTTGTTATACCTTTTTTATACTTTATTTATATATTTGGAAATGTATTTGGTATTAATTAATCCTTGCACTCAATGGACTGAAAACTAGTTAACGTTATTTTGTCCTAAAGTGTATTCTCACGCGTTACCGCCTGCAGAAACACTGCATCCGTAGGGGTTGTTATTGTTTTGTATGGTTTCGCGGGCTATGTGACGCCAAAGCTCGTAACTGGGAGTACCGTTTACATTGATCTAGTACGAGTTCACGGGTATATGGTTGGAAAAACACGGGTTACAGGTTGCCTGTAACGCGGCATTAATCCAGGGGTTCCCAAACGGCCACATAAAGACACCCTCAGACATGACCTAGCGGGAAACATTGTAATTTAAAGGTAGGTTAGTAATTTCGGAGAGGCTAGCAACAAAGAGAAGAACAAGAGGCGAAACTCTGATGCTTTTTTTGTAACAGCCACTAGGTGACGCTTCGGTATCGCGGCCGCCATTTTGGGGTGAAAATTCCAACTGGATCTGGACAACAGCACAAATAACAGTTTTTGAGGTAGTTTTTTCTTGCATTAGTGATATTTCCACTTTATGCAACTTTACACCTTTCCTACTATTATTAGTTACCAACTCCACTAGGCCTGAAATATATGTTGTACGTTTTAATCCCCTCATGCTACAAACATGATGATCTTATAGAACATGATTGCTGTGTCCGTGATCTTTTAACTTTAATTGCCACTTTGGACAATGGTTTTGTCCAAAGTGTTTTTTTGTTTTGTTTACATAGTCTTGCTTTAACCATCATTAATAATACTGCAAAAAACTGTTTACTATAAAGCTATTCTGTTGATGTTATATTTATTCTCCAACATTTAGGCTACATTTTAGTCCAATTACATTTATTTGCTGAATTCATTTATTTCATTGATAACTTATTTTTGTATGTAACGTTATGTGTACCTCCTGGAAACGGTCTAACGTTCATTATAACTTTATGAACTGATATCCCGTTATTCTTACCTCTCACACTTAATGTGGAGAGTAATATAATTAATTAAATCCTTGAACTTTCCTGTCTCAGGTTATGTGGGAAAAGCCTGGTTAAAGGAACACTCCAACTTTTTGGGACTTTTGCCCATTCACCTTATCCCTCAGAATTAGAGAAGTCCATACATATCTTTTTCATCTCCGTGCGTGCTATAAGTCTGTTTGACGCACCCACCACTATCCTAGCTTAGCACAAAGACTGGATGTAAATGGATGCAGCTAGCATACTAATCCAAATAACTGACAAAATAACGCAAACTATTTACATGCTGTGATTTGTATAGTCACATAGTGTACAAATAACAAGGTCATATGAGACACAGACATCTTTTAACCATATAAATACTGGGAACTAGATTTTCTGAAGGCGAAGCACTGCTACTTGGGCGGAGTGATTACCGCATCACCTGCGAAGCACCGTGGTGAGGAGCAGAGAGTTCGCTCAGAATTGGATTAATAGAGTCAGCGATCACTAGATAGAAAAGCATAGTTTATCATGGGTGTCCACTTTATTGTATGCGCTGTGACAATAAACAGGGGAGACCAGGTACTACCATGATGTTTCATTGAATTCCAACCAAAAACGCATCCTGATTAATAAATCTCACAGAACATGAATAAAGAATTATTATTACAGGAATCAATTATTTTAAAATGCAATTTATTAGCTGAACCATGTATTCAACATCATATAATACAGTATTGTTAGATAATTGCATTACAATAGGCTAGAATAAGGGGAAAGTAATAGCACAAGGCAAATTGTTTTTGCACAATGAACCCACAGACAGTAGCCTATCGTACCTAGGCGACTGGACTGTTTCTCAAAAAAATAAAAAATAAAAATCCGATTCATTAGCAAGGTAAAGGCTACTGTCCTGAGTTTACCTCTAGCTCCGCTCATTTGTTACTATATTTCCCAGTATTTATACGGTTAAAAGATGTCTGTGTCTCATGTGACTTTGTTTTTTGTACACTCTGTGACTGTACAAATCACAAAATGTAAATAGGAAAACATTTGTGTTATTTTGTCACTTATTTTGATTAGTATGCTAGCTGCAACCATTTACATCCAGTCTTTGTGCTAAGCTAGACTCAGCGGTGGGTGTGTCAAACAGACTTATAGCACGCACGGAGATGAAAAAGGTATGTATGGACTTCTCTAACTCTGGGGATAAGGTGAATAGGCTAAAGTCCCAAAAAGTCGGAGTGTTCCTTTAAGTAGCAACTTCTTTTTAACTGCTAGAACATTAACTGTTGTGAGTTAAAATAATCACCTAATTATTTCAACCTAAAAATGACCTCTGAACTGGACTAAATATATAGTGTAATATGACTGCTGAGTCGCTTTCACCCCAAAATGGCAGATGCGTAGGGCTGCTGTTGTGCGCTGGTTTTGCAATGGAACGTTCTATTGGCTTTCACTTTCTTGTCAATACGTTCTTTGCTAGCAATACCGCTGATTTCACACAGCTGCCATTTTGAAATCGAAAGTGAGGCTCAGGTGGGAAGAATCCCGGAAGTAGATAAACAACAATGTCTTGGACTACCAACCTGAAGCTGCTGCTGCGATTTAAACTATTAGATGTTAATATCCAATATAGGATATGAATATAGTTCGTTCCTGCTTCTTTTTTTATGTTCTGAATACATATAAAAAAAATCTAAACTATGAAAGAAATGTACATTTTTAGAATAACAAATTTCTACATTAAACACAACAATATGCCATCGAATTCGCTGACTCTCCTATGATTAAAGGCGACACTTCCGGTTTTCTTTCCACTGGAGCCATTTCAAAATGATGGCTGTGTGGAATCAGCGTATATATATATATATTATATACAAGTAAATTTATGTTTCACTTGTCCATGCACAAAAGTCACTTGTCCGGGTAAAGATTTATAATTTTATCTCAGGGCTGCACGATTTGGGGAAAATGTCATATTGCGATTATTGAGGTCAATATTGCGGTTGTGATATGCGATTGTGATATAATAAACAAATGGTTTCATGAGTCAACTTGTTTGGTTCTAAACCAAATGCACACACAGATTAGTGATAATTCTGAAATGATCAATAATAACTAAATGATTGATAACACCTATAATGATCAATACGCCATTGGTGTCTGGATAAAAATTAACTGTCTAACAGGTAGGACATGTACAGAAATTGAATAAAGAAAATTGACTGTTTATCAAACAGTCTGCGCTGCATAAATGATAAATTACTCCTTATTAAAGCTACACAAGTTCTTTAGTCAAGAGCAGTGAGTAATTTTCTCTGTTCCCTTTGTTCTTTCATTAACTTTACTGACAGAATGTTTTATTGGTAGCTGGCCCTTTAAGAGCAGCCGCTGTGGACAGAGACGCGGATCTCACACGCGCCTCATTCTCTCATGAGTCACAACTCTTTATGTCCATCATAAGACTGCTCTTATGTTACGAAGATACTCGACAAATTACATTGTGGCTTAATTGTGTGTGTTGTTGATGTTCGTTCAAGCGCAAAGAGAACTTCTGGCGCGCGGTCTGTGCATGTGCATTATACTGGCGCGCGTCTTTCTGTGAGTCACATTCAGGACATTCACAGGCAGCGTGAAAAATGTGTTCGTTTCAAATCTGTAAAATTAAATCTGTAAAATAGACGTAACGAGTGGCACATAACGTGAAGTAACATGGCATTTTATTTTGTTTGAAATTTAACTTTGTCCAGTCGGACAACTAATTTTCTCTTCTACTTGTCCTACAAAAAATCCACTTGTCCCGGACAAGCGGACAAGCCTTAATGTTCGAGCCCTGCTGTATATGTGTATATATATATATATATATATAGCAAGCTAACTCCCTTTGAAAGCATGGCATCCCACTCCTTCAGAGAGTCTCTCAAACCAAGCCTTCTTTGAAACACATGAATGTACAGAGCCAGAGCAGTTCTACAAAGTGTCATGAGAGTCTACCTTGCGTTAAACTACCTTGTGTCTTAAAGCACAGTCATTGCTGTTTGCAAACCCCCAAATGGTCTCTACTATATACATTCATAAACACTTTATGAAATATGTGATGGTGCATGGCATCAACCTGTAACTGATGCCTCCAGGCCATTCTTCAAATTTTCAACAATAATAATCGACACAAAGATAACTTGACCATGATGGCTTATGTGAATCAGCAGAATTCATAAGTTCCCAATTCCTCTCACACTCAAGACATTCCTCGTTTATATGCCGTGAAAATTGACAAATGTGGAATTTTAAGACCGTTATTTGAGGAGTTCAGTATCTGATTAATTCAGGAAGAAGTGATCATAAATGCTTCAAATGACTGTATGCTAAACTCGGCAGTTTGGCCTCTACAAAGCCTCTGTTGTTCAGCGAGACACTGAGGCTGAGGGACGGGAAGTGTGAGCACATCTCTAACAGGCTTACGGATAAGCCACTTCACTTAACACCATTCCACTCAATTCATGGGAGAGCAGCTGGCTCAACTGCACTGAACTACAGTTGTTCCAAAAGCTTTTGGCGATTTGAGATGTGAGCAAACGGCTAACGTTTATCTCATCGTATTATTCGCAATTCATTAACCAGAGGTTTTTAGAGTACAAGTCATCTCCATTATATAGGCTGTTTGTGTTGTGAGCACAACGAGAGATAGATAGATTGATTGATTTTTGGTGGCATACAGTCATTTATATTATTGCATAGTTTCGAAGTATCCTTTGATGGGTAGGTTTAGGGGCGGGGTCAGGGGTAGGTCATTCGTACGAATTCATACGAATTGGCCAATTCGTAAAATATGTACGATTGCGCACAAATTGTAAAATCGAAAAATTTCGAAATTGGACAAATATACTACTAGAACATGCTTTATCCTTTGATATAATTGTTTAATCTGAAGTCTGAAGTTTTAATATAATTGTTTAATCTGAAGTCTGAAGACAATTTTAATTGGTTGATACATTTATATTTATACAATTTTGGACCATATAATTTAAATTAAACTTAGTATATATTTGTCAACCAATTAAAAAAAATGTTTTTAAACCTATCTTTTCAGGGCATAAATATTCACAATTTGTGATGATTTCTACTGCTATCTCACGACTAGTGCGAATTTGTAACTATTTTCTAAACCCACGTGATTGGTAGGTTTAGGGGCGGGGTCAGGGGTAGGTCATTCGTACGAATTCATATGAATTGGCCAATTCGTAAAATATGTACGATTGCGCAAAAATTGTAAAAACGAAAAATTTCGAAATTGGACAAATATACTACTAGAACATGCTATATCCTTTGATATAATTGTTTAATCTGAAGTCTCTGATGCATTCAGCCTCATTTTAGTGGTCATTCTGTAATTTAATGGCCCAAAATTACCTGTAAAACCAGGTTCTGAATCTGTGAAAAGTATTTATGACAATATAATTCAATACAATACCCTGATGTTGCATGACAAATTGGATTATTTGTTGGATCTACAGATCTAGAGTGGGAAACTGCCCATGAGAACTAAAGACGTGTGTGTGTGTGTGTGTGTGTGTGTGTGTGTGTGTGTGTGTGAGAGAGAGAGATCGGGTGGGGGTTCTTTATAATCCATGTCATGCTGTCCCTCCCACCCAACACCTGTTCATTACTTCATAAATCTGAGGCATGAGCCAATTAAGACAACCACAGCAACTTTACATACCATAGCTTTGATGGGTTTGGCCACAAAAAAAATACGAGGAAAAAAAAAATGTCCCAAGCGACATTTTGAGACAGACAGCTTTTCTTTTGGCACCATCTGTTAACAACACACAGCAAAGTTATTCACTCTCTGAGAGCCCAAAATCATTTTCCTGTTAAACCTAATTCCATTATAATTAAAATAGATGGCTTTCACATGATTTTTTATTTGATATGAGAAGTTTTTGTGGATCCTCACCAAACGCTGGACTTTATAAACCCTTCTCGCGTTTACGGAGGACACGCTTGGAGACAGTCTCGCACGACGGGTCGTCTGTCTGTGTTTGAGACGCACCAGAAGGAAATCATTGTGTCCTCTTCTTTTCCTGAAGCCTTCTAAATGATGAAGAACAAGGGGGTGGGAAAAAAACGGCCCTACTTTCAGGATCCTGGATTAACTTAAGCCATTTCACAGTGTTGGGTGGGGGTTCACAGTCAGGACGAGCAGCGGGACGTCCTGTTTGAGCTTCTAAATACCATTTCCTCCTATAAGAAAGAGATGAGACCATAGAAACCAGCAACCAGAGAAAACATGGCTGTACATTTGTCATCTTACTGGCACAAGGCCGAGGACCGGAGAAAAGATGAAGCAGAGCTTTAGAAATGCAGTTAAAATGGCATACACTATGGGAAGTTTGGTGAAAAGTCCTCAAATTCGGGGCTTTAAATCTCCAAATTTCCATTTCAAAAGTCAGAAATTTAATCAAGCGCAAATGTTGATATATTAGTGCTGTCAAATGGAATAATCGTGCTGAATCACATCTAACATAAAAGTTTGTATTATTTTACTATATTATACATTATATATTTTTATTTGTGTTATACAAACAGAAGCCAGAATTTTATGTTAAATTTGAATAACAAAAATTATTAATACACATAATGTATTACCATATAGTAAATTATATAGATAGTATGTAATGTATATAAAACACAAACTTTTATGTTAGATGATGTGATTCATTAAGATTTTTCAATTTTACAGCACTTAAATATATATTTATTTGCAAAAAAAAAATTCAAAATTCACTTAAGTCGAGGAGTTCAAATGTGAATAGCATACAAAACTTTTTGAATTATCCCAAATTTCGAATATTTATGCCCTGAAAATATTTTTGTACTATTATTATTATGTTCAGACAATCAAAAAGTAAAACAATTTTAATTGGTTGACACATTTATATTTATACAATTTTGGACCATGTCATTTAAATTAAACTTATTTGTCAACCAATTGAAAAAAATAAAGTTTTTTAACCTATCTTTTCAGGGCATAAATATTCACAATTTGTGATGATTTCTACGCTATTTCACGAACCAGTACGAAATTCGATATGATTTGTCTAAACCCACGTGATGGGTAGGTTTAGGGGCGGGGTCAGGGGTAGGTTTAGCATACAGTCATTGGCCAATTCGTAAAAATATGTACGATTGCGCAAAAATCGTACTGAATTCGTACGAAGTGACGTATCGAATTAGCCACCTCG